>CM038680.1:702562491-702925767 GCA_021605205.1 Aegilops longissima
ACAATACAATCGTGCCTTGCAACTCTTTACATCCTTGAGTAAGGACACCGCAAGATTGAACCCAAAGCTAAGCACTTCTCCCATTGCAAGAACTACCAATCTAGTTGGCCAAACCAAAAAGATAATTCGAAGAGACTTACAAAGATAACTCAATCATACATAAAATAATTCAGAGAAGAATCAAATATTTTCCATAGATAATCTTGGATCATAAACCCACAATTCATCGGTCTCAACAAACACACATAAAAACAAGATTACATCGAATAGATCTCCACGAGAGAGGGGGAGAACATTGTATTGAGATCCAAAAAGAGAGAAGAAGCCATCTAGCTAATAACTATGGACCAGAAGGTCTGAAGTAAACCACTCACACTTCATCGGAGGGGTTATGATGATGTAGAAGCCCTCCGTGATGACGGCCCTCTCCGGCGGAGCTCCGGAACAGGCCCCAAGATGGGATCTCGTGGATACAGAAAGTTGCGGCGGTGGAATTAGGTTTTTGGCTCCTGTTCTGATCGTTCGGGGATACGTAGGTATATATAGGAGGAAGGAGTACGTCGGTGGAGCTCCGAGGGGCCCACGAGGTAGGGGGCGCGCCCAGGGGGGCGGCCTGCACCCTCGTGACCGCCTCTGGCGCTGCTTGGAGTAGGGTCCAAGTCTCCTGGATCACGTTCGGTTGGAAAATCACGATTCCGAAGGTTTCATTCCGTTTGGACTCCGTTTGATATTCTGTTTCTTTAAAATTCTGAAAAAGGCAAAAAACAGCAATTCTGGGCTGGGCTTCCGGTTAATAGGTTAGTCCCAAAAGTAATATCAAAGTGGAAAATAAAGCCCAATATAGTCCAAAATAGTAGACAAAGTAGCATGGAGTAATAAAAAATTATAGATACGTTGGAGACGTATCAAGCATCCCCAAGCTTAATTCCTGCTCGTCCTCAAGTAGGTAAATGATAAAAAAGAATTTTTGATGCGGAGTGATACTTTGGCATAATTTCAATGTAAATCCTCTTAATTGATATGAATATTCAGATCCAAAATATTCAATACAAAAGTTCATATTGACAAAAAAATAATAATACTTCAAGCATACTAATCAAAGCAATCATGTCTTCTCAAAATAACATGGCAAAAGAAAGTTCATCCCTACAAAATCATATAGTTAGGCTATGCTTCATTTCCGTCACACAAACATGTTACCAACTTCTATACCCCCGATGACAAGCCAAGCAATTGTTTCATACTAAAATAATCTCAAACTTTTTCAACTTTCAAGCAATACATGAGCGTGAGCCATGTATATAGCACTATGGGTGGAATAGAATATGATGATGGGGATTGTGTGGAGAAGACAAAAAAGGAGAAAGTCTCACGTTGACGAGGCTAATCAACGGGCTATGGACATGCCCATCAATTGATGTCAACATGAGGAGTAGGGATTGCCATGCAACGGATGCACTAGAGCTATAAATGCTCAACAAAAGAAAACTAGTGGGTGTGCATCCAACTTGCTTGCTCACGAAGACCTAGGGCATTTGAGGAAGCCCATTGTAGGAATATACAAGCCAAGTTCTATAATGAAAAATTCCCACTAGTATAAAAAGGACAACTTATGAGACTCACTACATGAAGAACGAGGTGCTACTTTGAAGCACAATATATGAGACTCACTACATGAAGAACAAGGTGCTACTTTGAAGCACAATATATGAGACTCACTATATGAGGAACAAGGTGCTACTTTGAAGCACAAGTGTGGAAAAGGAGATAGTAGCATTGCCCTTTTTATTTTCTTTTTTTTTGGCCTTTCTTTTTTTTATTTTTTTGGCATTTCTCTTTTTTTTATTTGGGCAATGCTCTAATAATGATGATCATCACACTTCTAATGATTACAACACAAAGATTACAACTCGAAACTTAGAACAAGATATGACTCTATATGAATGCCTCCGGCGGTGTACCGGGATGGTGCAATGAATCAAGAGTGACATGTATGAAAAATGATGCATGGTGGCTTTGCCACAAATACGATGTCAACTACATGATCATGCAATGGCAGTATGACAAAAGTAATGTATGTCATGATGATGATGATGGAAGTTGCATGGCAATATATCTCGGAATGGCTATGGAAATGCCATAATAGGTAGGTATGGTGGCTGTTTTGAGGAAGATATAAGGAGGTTTATGTGTGATAGAGCGCATCGTATCACGGGGTTTGGATGCACCGGCGAAGTTTGCGCCAACTCTCAAGGTGAGAAAGGGCAATGCACGGTACCGAAGAGGCTAGCAAAGGTGGAAAGGTGAGAGTGCGTATAATCCATGGACTCAACATTAGTCAAAAGAACTCATATACTTATTGCAAAAATTTAGAAGTCATCAAAAATTCAAGTACTACGCGCATGCTCCTAGGGGGATAGATTGGTAGGAAAAGACCATCGCTTGTCCCCGACCGCCACTCATAAGGATGCACAAGCCAGGTACACTTCATGTTTCAAATTTGTTACACAACTTTAACCATACGTGCATGCTAAGGGACTTGCAAACTTCAACACAAGTATTTCTCAAATTCACAACTACTCAACTAGCACGACTTTGATATTATCACCTCCATATCTCAAAACAATCATCAAGTATCAAACTTATCTTAGTATTCAATTCACTCAAAAGAAAGTTTCACATATCTTGAACACCAAGTATATTAACATTAAGCAAATTACCATGCTATTAAAGTCTCTCAAAATAATCTAAGTGAAGCATGAGAGATCAAATAGTTTCTTTAAAACAAATCCACCACTGTGCTCTAAAAGATCTAAGTGAAGTACTAGAGCAAAAATTATCATGCTCAAAAGATATAAGTGAAGCACTATGAGCAAAACTATCAAGCTCAAAAGATATAAGTGAAGCACAAAGAGTATTCTAACAAATTCCAAATCAAGTATGGCTCTCTCAAAAGGTGTGTTCAGCAAGGATAATTGTGGTAAACTAACAAGCAAAGACACAAATAATACAAGACGCTCCAAGCAAAACACATATCATGTTGGTGAATAAAAATATAGCTCGAAGTAAATTACCGATGGAAGTGGACGAAAGAGGGGATGCCTTCCGGGGGCATCCCCAAGCTTTGACTTTTTGGTGTCCTTGGATTATCTTGGGGGTGCCATGGGCATCCCCAAGCTTAGGCTCTTGCCACTCTTGTTCCATAATCCATCAAAAGAATTCACCCAAAACTTGAAAACTTCACAACACAAAACTCAATAGAAATCTCGTGAGCTCCGTTAGAGAAAGAAAACAAAAGACTACTTCAAGGTACTGTAATGAACTCATTATTTATTTATATTGATGTTAAACCTACTGTATTCCAACTTCTCTATGGTTTATAAACTAATTTACTAGCCATAGATTCATCAAAATAAGCAAACAACACACGAAAAACAGAATCTGTCAAAAACAGAACAGTCTGTAGCAATCTGTTACTAACGCAAAGTTCTGGAACCCAAAAAATTGTACCAAAACTAGACGACCTGGACAATTTGTTTATTGATCAGCAGCAATTGGAATCAGTATTTTATCATGTTCTCGTGATTTTTAACAATTCGGGCACTGAGCACAGAGATTCTGGAAATTACAGCAAGATCAAATAACTATCATCCAAGAAGATCCAATAGGTCTAGCTTGGCACAAACACTAATTAAAAGATAAAACCACATCTAAACAGAGTCTAGATGGATTATTTATTACTAAGCAGCAAGGAAAATTATTGGGTTGTCTCCCAACAAGCGCTTTTCTTTAAAGCCTTTTTAGCTAGGCATTGAGATTTCAATGATGCTAACAAGGAAGACAAGAATTGAGGCACAAAGAGAGCATCATAAAACATGTGACAAACACACTTAAGTCTAGCATACTTCCTATGCATAGGCATATTATAGGCAAACAAATTATCGTAGCAAGCAAAAACTAGCATATGCAAGGAAGCGGAAAGGAACGATAGCAATCTCAACATAAGAGAGGTAATTTAGTAACATGAAAATTTCTATAACCATATTTTTCCTCTCTCATAATAATTACATGTAGGATCATAAGAAAATTCAACAATATAGCTATCACATAACATATTCTCAACACGATCTACATGCATGCGAAGTTGACACTCTTCCAAAATAGCGGGATTAACATTAGCTAAAGTCATGACCTTTCCAAACCCACTTTTATCAAAAATTTCATAAGATTGAATATTCTCCAAATATGTGGGATCTAAAGTTGACACTCTTCCAAACCCACTTTCAATATTATTGCAAACAATATTATCAATCTCATATTCATCATGGGGCTTAAATAAATTTGCAAGATCACAAGAAGAATCACCCCAATCATGATCATTGCAACAAGTAGTAGACATAGCAAAACTAGCATCCCCAAGATTAGGGTTTTGCATCTTATTAGCACAATTGACATCAAAAGAATTTATAATAAAATCATTGCAATCATGCTTTTTATTCAAAGATCTATCGTGAGTCACTTCACGGATTTCAGGCAAAACCTTATAAAGATAATCTAGTGCATCCAAATCACTAGGAATTGGTTCATCATAATTGGATCTCTTAAAAAGATTGGCAAGCGGATGAGGATCCATAGATATTAGCTTCTCTGTTTAGGAATAAATACTCAACTATTTCAACCAAACGAGCAAACGAGCCAAGAAAGACATCAAGGCAAACGAAAAGAGAGAGCGAATAAAACGGCAAGGGTGAAGTGGGGGAGAGGAAAACAAGAGGCAAATGGCAAATAATGTAATGCGGGAGATAGGGATTGCGATGGGTACTTGGTATGTTGACTTGTTTGCGTGAGCCTCCCTGGCAACGGCGCCATAAATTTTTCTTGCTACCTCTTGAGCACTGCGTTGGATTTCCCCGAAGAGGAGAGGATGATGCAGTAAAGTAGCGTAAGTATTTCCCTCAGTTTTTGAGAACCAAGGTATCAATCCAGTAGGAGACCACGCACAAGTCCCTCGTACCTACACAAAACGATAGCAACTCGCAACCAACGCTTAGGGGTTGTCAATCCCTTCACGGTCACTTACGAGAGTGAGATCTGATAGAGATAATATTTTTGGTATTTTTGATAGATAGATGCAAAGTAAAAAGTAAAAGGCAAAGTAAAACAAATCAAGTAAATAAAGTGATATAGATTGATATGATGAGAATACACCAGGGCCATAGGTTTCAGTAGTGGCTTCTCTCAAGAGCATAAGTATTCTCTGTGGGTGAACAAATTACTGTTGAGCAATTGACAGAATTGAGCATAGTTATGAGTATATCTAGGCAATGATCATGTATATAGGCATCACGTCCAAAACAAGTAGATCGAAACGATTCCGCATCTACTACTATTACTCCACTCATCGACCGCTATCCAGCATGCATCTAGAGTATTAAGTAAAAACAGAGTAACGCCGTAAGCAAGATGACATGATGTAGAGGATAAATTCATGCAATATGATAAAACCCCATCTTGTTATCCTCGATGGAAACAATACAATCGTGCCTTGCAACTCTTTACATCCTTTGAGTAAGGACACGCAAGATTGAACCCAAAGCTAAGCACTTCTCCCATTGCAAGAACTACCAATCTAGTTGGCCAAACCAAAAAGATAATTCGAAGAGACTTACAAAGATAACTCAATCATACATAAAAGAATTCAGAGAAGAATCAAATATTTTCCATAGATAATACTGGATCATAAACCCACAATTCATCGGTCTCAACAAACACATCGCAAAAAGAAGATTACATCGAATAGATCTCTACGAGAGAGGGGGAGAACATTGTATTGAGATCCAAAAAGAGAGAAGAAGCCATCTAGCTAATAACTATGGACCCGAAGGTCTGGAGTAAACTACTCACACTTCATCGGAGGGGCTATGATGATGTAGAAGCCCTCCGTGATGACGGTCCTCTCCGGCGGAGCTCCGGAACAGGCCCCAAGATGGGATCTCGTGGATACAGAAAGTTGCGGCGGTGGAATTAGGTTTTTGGCTCCTGTTCTGATCGTTCGGGGATACGTAGGTATATATAGGAGGAAGGAGTACATCGGTGGAGCTCCGAGGGGCCCACGAGGTAGGGGGGCGCGCCCTCCACCCTCGTGACCGCCTCTGGCGCTGCTTGGAGTAGGGTCCAAGTCTCCTGGATCACGTTTGGTTGGAAAATCACGATTCCGAAGGTTTCATTCCGTTTGGACTCCGTTTGATATTTTGTTTCTTCGAAATACTGAAAAAGGCAAAAAACAGCAATTCTGGGCTGGGCCTCCGGTTAATAGGTTAGTCCCAAAAGTAATATCAAAGTGGAAAATAAAGCCCAATATAGTCCAAAACAGTAGACAAAGTAGCATGGAGTAATCAAAAATTATAGATACGTTGGAGACGTATTACCCTCCTGATGATATGATTATTAAAATTAATACTGATGCAACCATTCACTTTGATGGTGAGCCTGGACATTTTGTGGCAGAGTGTACCACAGAATTATGTGATTACTATTGTAGGTCACAACATATGACCGGTGACTGCCCACTTCTTTCTGGCCCCAAGCCGGTGGTCAACATTTATGGAGTTTGTTGCCAGGAACTTATGTCTTTCGAGTCACCTGATGTGGCACCTATGACGCATGTGTGCGAGAGCTCTTTTCCCGCGGTTGTCAAGGTTACTAATGGGAGTTTGACAGAGGCACAGATTGTGCGACAGCCGCAGGATCTTGTACCAGGTAATTGCTACCTCTTGAGCACTGCGTTGGATTTCCCCGAAGAGGAGAGGATGATGAAGTAAAGTAGCATAAGTATTTCCCTCAGTTTTTGAGAACCAAGGTATCAATCCAGTAGGAGACAACGCACAAGTCCCTCGTACCTACACAAAACGATAGCAACTCGCAACCAATGCTTAGGGGTTGTCAATCCCTTCACGGTCACTTACGAGAGTGAGATCTGATAGAGATAATATTTTTGGTATTTTTGATAGATAGATGCAAAGTAAAAAGTAAAAGGCAAAGTAAAACAAAACAAGTAAATAAAGTGATATAGATTGATATGATGAGAATAGACCCGGGGGCCATAGGTTTCACTAGTGGCTTCTCTCAAGAGCATAAGTATTCTACGGTGGCTGAACAAATTACTGTTGAGCAATTGATGAATTGAGCATAGTTATGAGTATATCTAGGCAATGATCATGTATATAGGCATCACGTCCAAAACAAGTAGATCGAAATGATTCTGCATCTACTACTATTACGCCACTCATCGACCGCTATCCAGCATGCATCTAGAGTATTAAGTAAAAACAGAGTAACGCCGTAAGCAAGATGACATGATGTAGAGGATAAATTCATGCAATATGATAAAACCCCATCTTGTTATCCTCGATGGCAACAATACAATCGTGCCTTGCAACTCTTTACATCCACCGAGTAAGGACACAAGATTGAACCCAAAGCTAAGCACTTCTCCCATTACAAGAACTACCAATCTAGTTGGCCAACCCAAAAAGATAATTCAAAGAGACTTGCAAAGATAACTCAATCATACATAAAAGAATTCAGAGAAGGATCAAATATTTTCCATAGATAATACTGGATCATAAACCCACAATTCATCGGTCTCAACAAACACACCACAAAAAGAAGATTACATCGAATAGATCTCCACGAGAGAGGGGGAGAACATTGTATTGAGATCCAAAAAGAGAGAAGAAGCCATCTAGCTAATAACTATGGACCAGAAGGTCTGAAGTAAACTGCTCACACTTCATCGGAGGGGCTATGATGATGTAGAAGCCCTCCGTGATGGCGGCCCTCTCCGTGAGCTCCGAACAGGCCCCAAGATGGGATCTCGTGGATACAGAAAGTTGCGGCGGTGGAATTAGGTTTTTGGCTCCTGTTCTGATCGTTCGGGGATATGTAGGTATATATAGGAGGAAGGAGTGCATCGGTGGAGCTCCGAGGGGCCCACGAGGTAGGGGGCGCGCCTAGGGGGGCGCCCTCCACCCTCGTGACCGCCTCTGGCGCTGCTTGGAGTAGGGTCCAAGTCTCCTGGATCACGTTTGGTTGGAAAATCACGATCCCGAAGGTTTCATTCCGTTTGGACTCCGTTTGATATTCTGTTTCTTCAAAATACTCAAAAAGGCAAAAAACAGCAATTCTGGGCTGGGCCTCCGGTCAATAGGCTAGTCCCAAAAGTAATATAAAAGTGGAAAATAAAGCCCAATATAGTCCAAAACAGTAGACAAAGTAGCATGGAGTAATCAAAAATTATAGATACGTTGGAGACGTATCAAGCATCCCCAAGCTCAATTCCTGCTCGTCCTCGAGTAGGTAAATGATAAAAAAGAATTTTTGATGCGGAGTGATACTTTTCTTGGGGAACGTTGCAGAAAATAAAAAAATTTCTACGCTTTCACCAAGATCAATCTATGAGTTCATCTAGCAACGAGAGAGAGGATTGCATCTACATACCCTTGTAGATCGCAAGCGGAAGTGTTCAAGAGAACGGGGTTGAGGGAGTCGTACTCGTCGTGATCCAAATCACCGATGACCGAGTGCCGAACGGACGGCACCTCCGCGTTCAACACACGTACGGTTGGGGAAGACGTCACCTCCTTCTTGATCCAGCAAGGGGAAAGGAGAGGTTGATGAAGATCTAGCAGCACTACGGCGTGATGGTGGATGCAGCAGTGATCTCGGCAGGGCTTCGCCAAGCTTCTGCGAGAGGGAGAGGTGTAGCAAGGGGAGAGGGTGACGTCAAGAGCATGGGTGCGGCTGCCCTCCCTCCCCCCTCTTTATATAGCGCCCCTAGGGGGGCGCCGGCCCTAGGAGATGAGATCTCCAAGGGGGGCGGCGGCCAAGGGGGTGGCTTGCCCCCCAAGCCAGGTGGAGGCGCCCCCACCCCTAGGGTTCCCAACCCTAGGCGCAGGGGGGGCCCAAGGGGGGGCGCACCAGCCCACCAGGGGCTGGTTCCCCTCCCACTTCAGCCCATGGGGCCCTCCGGGATAGGTGGCCCTACCCGATGGACCCCCGGGACCCTTCCGGTGGTCCCGGTACAATACCGGTGACCCCCGAAACTTTCTCGATGGCTGAAACTGTTGGGGAACGTAGCAGAAATTCAAAATTTTCCTACGTGTCACCAAGATCTATCTATGGAGAAACCAGCAACGAGGGGAAGGAGAGTGCATCTACATACCCTTGTAGATCGCTAAGCGGAAGCGTTCAAGAGAACGGGGTTGAAGGAGTCGTACTCGTCGTGATCCAAATCACGGAGATCCTAGTGCGAGCAGACGGCACCTCCGCGTTCAACACACGTACAGCCGGTGGCGTCTCCCATGCCTTGATCCAGCAAGGAGAGAGGAGAGGTTGAGAAGACTCCATCCAGCAGCAGCACAGCGGCGTGGTGATGGTGGAGGAGCGTGGCAATCCTGCAGGGCTTCGCCAAGCACCGCGGGAGAGGAGAAGGGAGAGAGGTAGGGCTGCGCCAAGAGGGAGAGGTTCTCATATTTTGGGCAGCCCCAAAATCCCCACTATTTGTAGGAGGAGGGGAGGTGGTTGCGCCCCCATCTAGGGTTCCCACCCAAGGCGTGCGGCAGCCCTAGATGGGACTTGAAGGGGGCGGCCAAGAGGGGGAGAGAGGGGCGCCCCCTAGGGTGGGCCTTTAGGCCCATCTGCGCCTAGGGTTTCCCCTCTCCCCAACCTAGCTGCGCCTTGGGCCTTGTGGGGGGGGGGGGGCGCACCAGCCCACCTGGGGCTGGTCCCCTCCCACAGTTAGCCCATGCAGCCCTCCGGGGATGGTGGCCCCACTTGGTGGACCCTCGGGACCCTCCCGGTGGTCCCGGTACGTTACCGATGAAACCCGAAACTTTTCCGGTGACCAAAACCTCACTTCCTATATATTATTCTTTACCTCCGGACCATTCTAGAACTCCTCGTGACGTCCCGGATCTTATCCGGGACTCCGAACAACATTCGGTAACCATATACAAACTTCCTTTATAACCCTAGCATCATCGAACCTTAAGTGTGTAGACCCTACGGGTTCGGGAACCATGCAGACATGACCGAGACGTTCTCCGGTCAATAACCAACAGCGGGATCTGGATACCCATGTTGGCTCCCACATGTTCCACGATGATCTCATCGGATGAACCACGATGTCAAGGACTCAATCAATCCCGTATTCAATTCCCTTTGTCTAACGGTATTGTACTTGCCCGAGATTCGATCGTCGGTATCGATACCTTGTTCAATCTCGTTACCGGCAAGTCTCTTTACTCGTTCCGTAACACATCATCCGTGATCAACCCCTTGGTCACATTGTGCACATTATGATGATGTCCTACCGAGTGGTCCCAGAGATACCTCTCCGTTTACGGAGTGACAAATCCATCTCGATTCGTGCCAACCCAGCAGACACTTTCGGATATACCTGTAGTGCACCTTTATAGCCACCCAGTTACGTTGTGACGTTTGGTACACCCAAAGCATTTCTACGGTATCCGGGAGTTGCACAATCTCATGGTCTAAGGAAATGATACTTGACATTAGAAAAGATTTAGCATACGAACTACGATCTTTGTGCTAGGCTTAGGATTGGGTCTTGTCCATCACATCATTCTCCTAATGATGTGATCCCTTATCAACGACATCCAATGTCCATGGTCAGGAAACTGTAACCATCTATTGATCAACGAGCTAGTCAACTAGAGGCTTACTAGGGACATGGTGTTGTCTATGTACCCACACATGTATCTGAGTTTCCTATCAATACAATTATAGCATGGATAATAAACGATTATCATGAACAAGGAAATATAATAATAACTAATTTATTATTGCCTCTAGGGCATATTTCCAACAGTCTCCCACTTGCACTAGAGTCAATAATCTAGTTCACATCGTCATGTGATTAACACTCACAGGTCACATCGCCATGTGACCAACATCCAAAGAGTTTACTAGAATCAATAATCTAGTTCACATCACTATGTGATTGACACTCAATGAGTTCTGGGTTTGATCATGTTATGCTTGTGAGAGAGGTTGTAGTCAACGGGTCTGCAATATTCAGATCCGTATGTACTTCGCAAATCTTTAAGTCATATTGTAAATGTTGCTTCCACGCTCCACTTGGATCTATTCCAAATGGCTGCTCCACTATACGTATCCGGTTTGCTACTCAGAGTCACTCGGATAGGTGTTAAAGCTTGCATCGACGTAACCCCTTACGCCGAACTCTTTATTACCTCCATAATCGAGAAACATGTCCTTATTTACTCCAAGGACAATTATTGACCGTTGTTCAATGATCCATTCCTGGATCATTCTTGTACCCCTATAGTGACTCATGGCAAGGCACACTTCGGTGCGGTACACAGCATAGCATCTTGTAGAGCCCACGTCTAAGGCATAGGGGCGACCTTCGTCCTTTCTCTCTTTCTGCCGTGGTCGAGCTTTAAGTCTTAACTTCATACCTTATATCTCGAGGCAAGAACTCCTTCTTTGGTGATCCATCTTGAACACCTTCAAGATCATGTCAAAGTATATGCTCATTTGAAAGTACCATTAAGCGGTTTTTGATCTATCTTCATAGATCTTGATGCTCAATGTTCAAGTAGCTTAATCCAGATTTTCACTTGAAAAACACTTTTCAAATAACCCTATATGCTTTACAGAAAATTCTACATCATTTCTGATCATCAATATGTCAACAACATATACTCATCAGAAATTCTATAGTGCTCCCACTCACCTTTTTTTTTGGAAATACAAGTTTCTCATAAACTTTGTATAAACCCAAAATCTTTGATCATCTCATCAAAGCGCACATTCCAACTCCGAGATGCTTACTCCAGTCCATGGAAGGATCACTGGAGCTAGCACACCTTTCAGCATCCTTAGGATCGACAAAACTTTCTGATTGTATCTCATACAACCTTTCCTTACGAAAACTGGTAAGGAAACTCATTTTGACATCCATCTGCCAGATTTCATAAATGCAGCTTATGCTAACATGATTCCGACGGACTTAAGCATCGCTACGGATGAGAAAATCTCATCGTAGTCAACTCCTTGAACTTGTGAAAAACTCTTCGCCACAAGTCGAGCTTCATAGACGGTGATATTACCGTCCATGTCCGTCTTCTTCTTAAAGATCCATTTATTTCAATGGCTTGCCGATCATCGGGCAAGTCCACCAAAGTCCATGCTTTGTTATGATACATGGATCCTATCTCGGATTTCATGGCTTCTAACCATTTGTCGGAATTTGGGCCCACCATCGCTTCTCCATAGCTCGTAGGTTCATTGTTGTCTAGCAACATGACCTTCAAGACAGGATCACCGTACCACTCAAGCGAGACGCATCCTTGTCACCCTACGAGGTACGGTAGTGACTTGATCCAAAACTTCATGATCACTATCATAAGCTTCGACTTCAATTGGTGTAGGTGCCACAGGAACAACTTCATGTGCCCTGCTACACACTAGTTGAAGTGATGGTTCAATAACCTCATCAAGTCTCCACCATCCTCCCACTCAACTTTCCGAGACAAACTTTTCCTCGAGAAAGGACCCGATTCAAGAAACAATCCCTATTGCTTTCGGATCTGAATTAGGAGGTATACCCAACTGTTTTGGGTGTCCTATGAAGATGCATTTTATCCTCTTTGGGTTCGAGCTTATCAACCTGAAACTTTTTCACATAAGCGTCGCAGCCCCAAACTTTCAAGAAAGCGACAACTTAGGTTTCTCCAAGCGGTGTCGTCTCAAGCGGAATACGTGGTGCCCCATTAAAGTGAGTGCGGTTGTCTCTAATGCTTAACCCATGAGCGATAGTGGTAATTCGATAAGAGACATCATAGTACGCACCATATCTAATAGGGTGCAACTATGATGTTCGGACACACCATCACACTATGGTGTTCCAGGCGGTATTAATTGTGAAACAATTTCCACAATGTCTTAATAGCGTGCCAAAGCTCGTAACTCAGATACTCATCTCTATGATCATATCATAGACATTTTATCCTCTTGTCACGATGATCTTTAACTTCACTCTGAAATTACTTGAACCATTCAATAATTCAGACTTGTGTTTCATTAAGTAAATACAGTCAGTATCTACTTAAATCATCCATGAAGTAAGAACATAACGATATTCACTGCATGCCTCAGCACTCATTGGACTGCATACATCAAAATGTGTTACTTCCAACAAGTTGCTATCTTGTTCCATCTTCTTTGAAACCGAGGCTTTTGGTCATCTTGCCCATGTGGTATGATTTGCATATCTCAAGTGATTCAAAATCAAGTGAGTCCAAACGATCCATCTGCATGGAGTTTCTTCATGCGTATACACCAATAGACATGGTTTGCATGTCTCAAACTTTTCAAAACGAGTGAGTCCAAAGATCCATCAACATGGAGCTTCTTCATGCGTTTTACACCAATATGACTTACATGGCAGTGCCACAAGTAAGTGGTACTATCATTACTATCTTATATCTTTTGGCATGGAAATGTGTATCACTATGATCGAGATTCAATAAACCATTCTTTTTGGGTGCAAGACCATTGAAGGTATTTATTCAAATAAATAGAGTAACCATTATTCTCCTTAAATGAATAACTGTATTGCGTTAGACATAATCCAATCATGTCTATGCTCAACGCAAACACCAAATAATAATTTTAGGTTTAACTCCAATCTCGATGGTAGAGGGAGCGTGCGATGCTTGATCACATCAACCTTGGAAACACTTCCAACACGTATCGTCAGCTCACCTTTAGATAGTCTCCGTTTATTCCCTAGCTTTTGCTTCGAGTTACTAACACTTAGCAACCGAACCGGTATCTAATACCCTGGTGCTACTAGGAGTACTAGTAAAGTACACATTAACATAATGTATATCCAATATACTTCTATCGACCTTGCCAGCCTTCTTATCTACCAAGTATCTAGGGTAATTCTGCTCCGATGGCTGTTCCCTTATTACGAAGCACTTAGTCTCGGGTTTGGGTTCAACCTTGGGTTTCTTCTTTGGAGCAGCAACTGATTTGCCGTTTCATGAAGTGTCCCTTCTTGCCCTTGCCCTTCTTGAAACTAGTGGTTTCACCAACCATCAACAATTGATGCTCCTTCTTGATTTCTACTTTCGCGGTGTCAAACATCGTGAATACCTCAAGGATCATCATATCTATCCCTGACATGTTATAGTTCATCACAAAGCTCTAGCAGCTTGGTGGCAATGACTTTGGAGAAACATCACTATCTCATCTGGAAGATCAACTCCCACTCGATTCAAGTGATTGTTGCACTCAGACAATCTGAGCACAAGCTCAACGATTGAGCTCTTCTCCCTTGGTTTGTAGGCTAGAAAACTCGTGGGAGGTCTCATACCTCTTGACGTGGGCACGAGCCTGAAATCCCAATTTCAGCTCTCAGAACATCTCATATGTTCCGCGACGTTTCAAAAACGTCTTTGGTGCCTCAATTCTAAGCCGTTTAACATTACCGAACTATCACGTAGTGATCAAAACGTGTGTGTCGATGTTCGCAACATCCACAGACCATGTTTGAGGTCCAGCACACCGGCGGTGCATTAAGGGCATAAGCTTTCTCGACCGCATAATTGCCCTGTCAACTTTCAACTATATTTTCTCTAGGAACATATCTAAGCAGTGGAACTAAAGCGCGAGCTTCGACATAATTTGCAAAAGGTCTTTTGACTATGTTCAGGATAATTAAGTTCATCTTATGAACTCCCACTCGAGATAGACACCCTCTGGTCATCTAAGTGATTACATGATCCGAGTCAACTAGGCGTGTCCGATCATCACGTGAGACGGACTAGTCATCATCGGTGAACATCTTCATGTTGATCGTATCTACTATCGACTCATGCTCGACCTTTCGGTCTCGTGTTCGAGGCCATGTCGTACATGCTAGGCTCGTCAAGTTAACCCTAAGTGTTTCGCGTGTGTAAATCTGTCTTACACCCGTTGTATGTGAACGTAAGAATCCATCACAGCCGATCATCACGTGGTGCTTAGAAGCGACGAACTTTAGCAACGGTGCACAGTTAGGGGAGAACACTTCTTGAAATTCTTGTAAGGGATCATCTTATTTACTATCGTCGTTCTAAGTAAACAAGATGCATAAACATAATAAACATCACATGCAATTATATATTAGTGACATGATATGGCCAATATCATATAGCTCCATTGATCTCCATCTTCGGGGCTCCATGATCATCATCGTCACCGGCATGACACCATGATCTCCATCATCATGATCTCCATCATCGTGTCTTCATGAAGTTGTCTCGCCAACTATTACTTCTACTACTATGGCTACCGGTTAGCAATAAAGTAAAGTAATTACATGGCGTTGTTTAATGACACGCAGGTCATACAATAAATAAAGACAACTCCTATGGCTCCTGCCGGTTGTCATACTCATCGACATGCAAGTCGTGAATCCTATTACAAGAACATGATCAATCTCATACATCACATATCATTCATCACATTCTTCTTGGCCATATCACATCACATAGCATACCCTGCAAAAACAAGTTAGGCGTCCTCTAATTGTTGTTTGCATGTTTTACGTGGCTGCTATGGGTTTCTAGCAAAACGTTTCTTACCTACATAAAACCACAACGTGATATGCCAATTGCTATTTACCCTTCATAAGGACCCTTTTCATCGAATCCGTTCCGACTAAAGTGGAGAGGCGGCACCGCTAGCCACCTTATGCACCAAGTGCATGTCGATTCGGTGGAACCTGTCTCACGAAAATGCGTGTAAGGTCGGTCTGGGCGCTTCATCCCACAATACCGCCGAAACAAGATTGGACTAGTAACGGTAAGCATATTGAACAAAATCAACGCCCACAACTACTTTGTGTTCTACTCGTGCAAAGAATCTACGCAATAGACCTAGCTCATGATGCCTTTGTTGGGGAGCGTGGCAGAAATTCAAAATTTTCCCACGTGTCACCAAGATCTATCTATGGAGAAACCAGCAACGAGGGGAAGGAGAGTGCATCTACATACCCTTGTAGATCGCTAAGCGGAAGCGTTCAAGAGAACGGGGTTGAAGGAGTCATACTCGTCGTGATCCAAATCACCGGAGATCCTAGTGCCGAACGGACGGCACCTCCGCGTTCAACACACGTACAGCCCGGTGACGTCTCCCATGCCTTGATCCAGCAAGGAGAGAGGGAGAGGTTGAGGAAGACTCCATCCAGCAGTAGCACAACGGCGTGGTGATGGTGGAGGAGCGTGGCAATCCTGTAGGGCTTCGCCAAGCACCGCGGGAGAGGAGAAGGGAGAGAGGTAGGGCTGCGCCAAGAGGGAGAGGTTCTCATATTTTGGGCAGCCCCAAAACCCCCACTATTTATAGGAGGAGGGGAGGTGGCTGCGCCCCCATCTAGGGTTCCCAGCCAAGGGGTGCGACAGCCCTAGATGGGACTTGGAGGGGGCGGCCAAGAGGGGGAGAGAGGGGCGCCCCCTAGGGTGGGCCTTTAGGCCCATCTGCGCCTAGGGTTTCCCCTCTCCCCAACCTAGCTGCGCCTTGGGCCTTGTGGGGGGCACACCAGCCCACCTGGGGCTGGTCCCCTCCCACACTTAGCCCATGCAGCCCTCCGGGGATGGTGGCCCCACTTGGTGGACCCCCGGGACCCTCCGGTGGTCGATGCGATTACCGATAAAACCCGAAACTTTTCCGGTGACCAAAACCTCACTTCCTATATATTATTCTTTACCTCCGGACCATTCCGGAACTCCTCGTGACATCCCGGATCTTATCCGAGACTCCGAACAACATTCGGTAACCATATACAAACTTCCTTTATAACCCTAGCGTCATCGAACCTTAAGTGTGTAGACCCTACGGGTTCGGGAACCATGCAGACATGACCGAGACGTTCTCCGGTCAATAACCAACAGCGGGATCTGGATACCCATGTTGGCTCCCACATGTTCCACGATGATCTCATCGGATGAACCACGATGTCAAGGACTCAATCAATCCGCATTCAATTCCCTTTGTCTAGCGGTATTGTACTTGCCCGAGATTCGATCGTCGGTACGATACCTTGTTCAATCTCGTTACGGCAAGTCTCTTTACTCGTTCCGTAACACATCATCCCGTGATCAACCCCTTGGTCACATTGTGCACATTATGATGATGTCCTACCGAGTGGGCCCAGAGATACCTCTCCGTTTACGGAGTGACAAATCGATCTCGATTCGTGCCAACCCAACAAACACTTTCGGATATACCTGTAGTGCACCTTTATAGCCACCCGCCACGTTGTGACGTTTGGTACACCCAAAGCATTCCTACGGTATCCGGGAGTTGCACAATCTCATGGTCTAAGGAAATGATACTTGACATTAGAAAAGCTTTAGCATACGAACTACGATCTTTGTGCTAGGCTTAGGATTGGGTCTTGTCCATCACATCATTCTCCTAATGATGTGATCCCGTTATCAACGACATCCAATGTCCATGGTCGAAAGCTGTAACCATCTATTGATCAACGAGCTAGTCAACTAGAGGCTTACTAGGGACATGGTGTTGTCTATGTACCCACACATGTATCGAGTTTCCTATCAATACAATTATAGCATGGATAATAAACGATTATCATGAACAAGGAAATATAATAATAACTAATTTATTATTGCCTCTAGGGCATATTTCAAACAGAAACCTGACTTCATATATATAATTCTTCACCTATGGACCATTCCGGAACTTCTCGTGACGTCCGAGGTCTCATTCGGGACTCTGAACAACTTTCGGGATACTGCATACTAATATCTTTACAACCCTGGCGTCACCGAACCTTAAGTGTGTATACCCTACGGGTTCGGGAGACATGCAGACATGACCGAGACGCCTCTCCGGTCAATAACCAACAGCGGGATCTGGATACCCATGTTGGCTCCCACATGCTCCTCGATGATCTCATCGGATGAACCACGATGTCGAGGATTTACTCAATCCCGTATACAATTCCCTTTGTCAATCGGTACGTTACTTGCCCGAGACTCGATCGTCGGTATCCCAATACCTCGTTTAATCTCGTTACCGGCAAGTCACTTTACTCGTACCGTAATGCATGATCCCTTGCCCAGACATTTGGTCACCTTGAGCTCATTATGATGATGCATTACCGAGTGGGCCCAGTTACGTTGTGATGTTTGGCACACCCAAAGCACTCCTACGGTATCCGGGAGTTGCACAATCTCATGGTCTAAGGAAATGATACTTGACACTTGGAAAAGCTCTAGCTAAACGAACTACACGATCTTTGAGCTATGCTTAGGATTGGGTCTTGTCCATCACATCATTCTCCTAATGATGTCATCCCGTTATCAATGACATCCAATGCCCATAGTCAGGAAACCATGACTATCTGTTGATCAACGAGCTAGTCAACTAGAGGCTCACTAGGGACATGTTGTGGTCTATGTATTCACACGTGCATTACGATTCCCGGATAACACAATTATAGCATGAATAACAGACAATTATCATGAACAAAGAAATATAATAATAACCATTTTATTATTTCCTCTAGGGCATATTTCCAACAGTCTCCCACTTGCACTAGAGTTCAATAATCTAGTTACATTGTGATGAATCGAACACCCATGGAATTCTGGTGTTGATCATGTTTTGCTCTAGGGAGAGGTTTAGTCAACGGATCTGCTATATTCAGGTCCGTTTGTACTTTACAAATATCTATGTCTCCATCTTGAACATTTTCACGAATGGAGTTGAAGCGACGCTTGATGTGCCTGGTCTTCTTGTGAAACCTGGGCTCCTTGGCAAGTGCAATAGCTCCAGTGTTGTCACAGAAGAGTTTGATCGGCCCCGACGCATTGGGTATGACTCCTAGGTCGATGATGAACTCCTTCACCCAGATTGCTTCATGCGCTGCCTCCGAGGCTGCCATGTACTCTGCTTCACATGTAGATCCCGCCACGATGCTTTGCTTGCAACTGCACCAGCTTACTGCCCCACCATTCAAAATATACACGTATCCGGTTTGTGACTTAGAGTCATCCAGATCTGTGTCGAAGCTAGCGTTGATGTAACCCTTTACGACGAGCTCTTCGTCACCTCCATACACGAGAAACATGTCCTTAGTCCTTTTCAGGTACTTCAGGATATTCTTGACCGCTGTCCAGTGTTCCTTGCCGGGATTACTTTGGTACCTTCCTACCAAACTTACGGCAAGGTTTACATCAGGTCTGGTACACAGCATGGCATACATAATAGACCCTATGGCTGAGGCATAGGGGATGACACTCATCTCTTCTATGTCTTCTACCGTGGTCGGACATTGAGCCGAGCTCAATTTCACACCTTGCAACACAGGCAAGAACCCCTTCTTAGACTGATCCATATTGAACTTCTTCAATATCTTATCAAGGTATGTGCTTTGTGAAAGACCTATGAGGCGTCTCGATCTATCTCTATAGATCTTAATGCCTAATATATAAGCAGCTTCTCCAAGGTCCTTCATTGAAAAACACTTATTCAAGTAGGCCTTAATGCTGTCCAAGAGTTCTATATCATTTCCCATCAGAAGTATGTCATCTACATATAATATGAGAAATGCTACAGAGCTCCCACTTACTTTCTTGTAAACGCAGGCTTCTCCATAAGTCTGCATAAACCCAAACGCTTTGATCATCTCATCAAAGTGAATGTTCCAACTCCGAGATGCTTGCACCAGCCCATAAATGGATCGCTGGAGCTTGCATACCTTGTTAGCATTCTCAGGGTCGACAAAACCTTCCGGCTGCATCATATACAGTTCTTCCTTAAGATGGCCGTTAAGGAATGCCGTTTTGACGTCCATTTGCCATATCTCATAATCATAGTATGCGGCAATTGCTAACATGATTCGGACGGACTTTAGCTTCGCTACGGGAGAGAATGTCTCATCGTAGTCAACCCCTTGAACTTGTCGATAACCCTTAGCGACAAGTCGAGCTTTATAGATGGTAACATTACCATCCGCGTCCGTCTTCTTCTTAAAGATCCATTTGTTTTCTATCGCTCGCCGATCATTGGGCAAGTCTGTCAAAGTCCATACTTCGTTTTCATACATGGATCCTATCTCGGATTGCATGGCTTCAAGCCATTTGTTGGAATATGGGCCCGCCATCACTTCTTCATAGTTCGAAGGTTCACCGTTGTCTAACAACATGATTTCCAGGACAGGGTTGCCATACCACTCTGGTGTGGAACGTGTCCTCGTGGACCTACGAAGTTCAGTAGTAACTTGATTCGAAGTACCTTGATCATCATCATTAATCTCCTCTTCAGTTGGTGCTGGCACCACAGGAACATCTTCCTGAGCTGCGCTACTTACCGGTTCAAGAGGTAGTACTTCATCAAGTTCCACTTTCCTCCCACTTACTTCTTTTGAGAGAAACTCTTTCTCCAGAAAGGACCCATTCTTGGCAACAAAGATCTTGCCTTCGGATCTGAGGTAGAAGGTATACCCAATGGTTTCCTTAGGGTATCCTATGAAGACGCATTTTTCCGACTTGGGTTCGAGCTTTTCAGGTTGAAGTTTCTTGACATAAGCATCACATCCCCAAACTTTTAGAAACGACAGCTTAGGTTTCTTCCCAAACCATAATTCATACGGTGTCATCTCAACGGATTTAGACGGTGCCCTATTTAAAGTGAATGTAGCTGTCTCTAGAGCGTATCCCCAAAAAGATAGCGGTAAATCGGTAAGAGACATCATAGATCGCACCATATCCAATAAAGTGCGATTACGACGTTCGGACACACCGTTACGCTGAGGTGTTCCAGGCGGCGTGAGTTGTGAAACGATTCCACATTTCCTTAAGTGCGTACCAAATTCGTGACTTAAATATTCTCCTCCATGATCTGATCGTAGGAACTTTATCTTTCGGTCACGTTGATTTTCTACCTCATTCTGAAATTCCTTGAACTTTTCAAAGGTCTCAGACTTGTGTTTCATCAAGTAGACATACCCATATCTACTCAAGTCGTCAGTGAGAGTGAGAACATAACGATATCCTCCGCGAGCCTCAACGCTCATTGGACCACACACATCAGTATGTATGATTTCCGATAAGTTGGTTGCTCGCTCCATTGTTCCGGAGAACGGAGTCTTGGTCATTTTGCCCATGAGGCATGGTTCGCATGTGTCAAATGATTCATAATCGAGAGACTCTAAAAGTCCATCAGCATGGAGCTTCTTCATGCGCTTGACACCAATGTGACCAAGGCGGCAGTGCCACAAGTATGTGGGACTATCGTTATCAACCTTACATCTTTTGGTATTCACACTATGAATATGTGTAACATCACGTCCGAGATTCATTAAGAATAAACCATTGACCATCGGGGCATGACCATAAAACATATCTCTCATATAAATAGAACAACCATTATTCTCGGATTTAAATGAGTAGCCATCTCATATTAAACGAGATCCAGATACAATGTTCATGCTCAAACTTGGCACTAAATAACAATTATTGAGGTTTAAAACTAATCCCGTAGGTAAATGTAGAGGTAGCGTGCCGACGGCGATCACATTGACCTTAGAACCATTCCCGACGCGCATCGTCACCTCGTCCTTCGCCAGTCTTCGCTTATTCCGCAGCTCCTGCTTTGAGTTACAAATATGAGCAACGGCACCGGTATCAAATAGCCAGGAGCAACTACGAGTACTGGTAAGGTACACATCAATTACATGTATATCACATATACCTTTGGTGTTGCCGGCCTTCTTGTCCGCTAAGTACTTGGGGCAGTTCCGCTTCCAGTGACCACTTCCCTTGCAATAAAAGCACTCAGTCTCAGGCTTGGGTCCATTCTTTGACTTCTTCCCGGCAACTGGCTTACCGGGCACGGCAACTCCCTTGCCGTCCTTCTTGAAGTTCTTCTTACCCTTGCCTTTCTTGAACTTAGTGGTTTTATTCACCATCAACACTTGATGTTCTTTCTTGGTCTCTACCTCTGCTGATTTCAGCATTGAATATACCTCAGGAATGGTCTTTTCAATCCCCTGCATATTGAAGTTCATCACAAAGCTCTTGTAGCTCAGTGGAAGCGACTGGAGGATTCTGTCAATAACCGCGTCATCCGGGAGATTAACTCCCAGCTGAGTCAAGCGGTTGTGCAACCCAGACATTTTGAGTATGTGCTCACTGACAGAACTATTTTCCTCCATCTTACAACTGAAGAACTTGTCGGAGACTTCATATCTCTTGACCCGGGCATGAGCTTGGAAAACCATTTTCAGCTCTTCGAACATCTCATATGCTTCGTGTTGCTCAAAACGCTTTTGGAGCCCCGGTTCTAAGTTGTAAAGCATGCCGCACTGAACGAGGGAGTAATCATCAACACGAGACTGCCAAGCGTTCATAACGTCTTGGTTCTCTGGGATGGGTGCTTCACCTAGCGATGCTTCTAGGACATAATCTTTCTTGGCAGCTATGAGGATGATCCTCAGGTTCCGGACCCAGTCCGTATAGTTGCTGCCATCATCTTTCAGCTTGGTTTTCTCTAGGAACGCGTTGAAGTTGAGGGTAACGTGGGCCATTTGATCTACAAGACATATTGTAAAGATTTTAGACTAAGTTCATGATAATTAAGTTCATCTAATCAAATTATTCAATGAACTCCCACTCAGATTAGACATCCCTCTAGTCATCTAAGTGATACATGATCCGAGTCGACTAGGCCGTGTCCGATCATCACGTGAGACGGACTAGTCATCATCGGTGAACATCTCCATGTTGATCGTATCTTCTATATGACTCATGTTCGACCTTTCGGTCTCTTGTGTTCCGAGGCCATGCCTGTACATGCTAGGCTCATCAAGTTAACCTAAGTGTTTATGCGTGTGTAAATCTGTCTTACACCCGTTGTATGTGAACGTTAGAATCTATCACACCCGATCATCACGTGGTGCTTCGAAACAACGAACTTTCGCAACGGCGCATAGTTAGGGGGAACATTTTCTTGAAATTATTATGAGGGATCATCTTATTTACTACCGTCGTTCTAAGTAAACAAGATGCAAAAACATGATAAACATCACATGCAATCAAATAGTAGTGACATGATATGGCCAATATCATATAGCTCCTTTGATCTCCATCTTCGGGGCTCCATGGTCATCTTTGTCACCGGCATGACACCATGATATCCATCATCATGATCTCCATCATCGTGTCTCCATGGGGTTGCTCGCCAACTATTACTTCTACTACTATGGCTAACGGTTTAGCAATAAAGTAAAGTAATTACATGGCGTTGAATCAATGACACGCAGGTCATACAATAATTAATACAACTCCTATGGCTCCTGCCGGTTGTCATACTCATCGACATGCAAGTCGTGATTCTATTACAAGAACATGATCTCATACATCACATATATATCATTCATCACAACTTTTGGTCATATCACATCACAATCACATGCTGCAAAAACAAGTTAGACGTCCTCTAATTGTTGTTGCATGTTTTACGTGGCTGCAATAGGGTTCTAGCAAGAACGTTTTCTTACCTACGTAAAAGCCACAACGTGATTTGCCAACTTCTATTTACCCTTCATAAGGACCCTTTTCATCGAATCCGCTCCAACTAAAGTGGGAGAGACAGACACCCGCTAGCCACCTTATGCAACTAGTGCATGTCGATCGGTGGAACCTGTCTCACGAAGCGCGTGTAAGGTCGGTCCGGGCCGCTTCATCCCACGATACCGCTGAAGCAAAATAAGACTAGTAGCGGCAAGAAGGTTGACAACATCTACGCCCACAACAAATTGTATTCTACTCATGCAAAGAGAACTACGCATAGACCTAGCTCATGATGCCACTGTTGGGGAACGTTGCAGAAAATAAAAAATTTCTACGCTTTCACCAAGATCAATCTATGAGTTCATATAGCAACGAGAGAGAGGAGTGCATCTACATACCCTTGTAGATCGCAAGCGGAAGCGTTCAAGAGAACGGGGTTGAGGGAGTCGTACTCGTCGTGATCCAAATCACCGATGACCGAGTGCCGAACGGACGGCACCTCCGCGTTCAACACACGTACGGTTGAGGAAGACGTCTCCTCCTTCTTGATCCATCAAGGGGAAAGGAGAGGTTGATGAAGATCCAGCAGCACGACGGCGTGGTGGTGGATGCAGCAGTGATCTCGGCAGGGCTTCGCCAAGCTTCTGCAAGAGGGAGAGGTGTAGCAAGGGGAGAGGGAGGCTCCAAGAGCATGGGTGCGGCTGCTCTCCCTCCCCCCTCTTTATATAGGGCCCCTAGGGGGGTGCCGGCCCTAGGAGATGAGATCTCCAAGGGGGGGCGGCGGCCAAGGGGGTGGCTTGCCCCCCAAGCCAGGTGGAGGCGCCCCCACCCCTAGGGTTTCCCAACCCTAGCCGCAGGGGGGGCAAGGGGGGCGCACCAGCCCACCAGGGGCTGGTTCCCCTCCCACTTCAGCCCATGGGGCCCTCCGGGATAGGTGGCCCTACCAGGTGGACCCCCGGGACCCTTCCGGTGGTCCCGGTACAATACCGGTGACCCCCGAAACTTTCCCGATGGCCGAAACCTGACTTCCTATATATAATTCTTCACCTCCGGACCATTCCGGAACTCCTCGTGACGTCCGGGATCTCATCCAGGACTCCGAACAACTTTTGGGATACTGCATACTAATATCCTTACAACCCTAGCGTCACCGAACCTTAAGTGTGTAGACCCTACGGGTTCGGGAGACATGCAGACATGACCGAGACGCCTCTCCGGTCAATAACCAACAGCGGGATCTGGATACCCATGTTGGATCCCACATGCTACTCGATGATCTCATCGGATGAACCACGATGTCGAGGATTTACTCAATCCCGTATACAATTCCCTTTGTCAATCGGTACGTTACTTGCCCGAGACTCGATCGTCGGTATCCCAATACCTCTTTTAATCTCGTTACCGGCAAGTCACTTTACTCGTACCGTAATGCATGATCCCATGACCAGAAATTTGGTCACCTTGAGCTCATTATGATGATGCATTACCGAGTGGGCCAGTTACGTTGTGACGTTTGGCACACCCAAAGCACTCCTACGGTATCCGGGAGTTGTACAATCTCATGGTCTAAGGAAATGATACTTGACACTTGGAAAAGCTCTAGCTAAACGAACTATACGATCTTTGAGCTATGCTTAGGATTGGGTCTTGTCCATCACATCATTCTCCTAATGATGTGATCCCGTTATCAATGACATCCAATGCCCATAGTCAGGAAACCATGACTATATGTTGATCAACGAGCTAGTCAACTAGAGGCTCACTAGGGACATGTTGTGGTCTATGTATTCACACGTGCATTACGATTTCCGGATAACACAATTATAGCATGAATAACAGACAATTATCATGAACAAAGAAATATAATAATAACCATTTTATTATTGCCTCTAGGGCATATTTCCAATAACTTTGGCATAATTTCAATGTAAATCCTCTTAACTGTGATATGAATATTCAGATCCGAAAGATTCAAGACAAAATTTCATATTGACACAAAAATAATAATACTTCAAGCATACTAATCAAAGCAATCATGTCTTCTCAAAATAACATGGCAAAAGAAAGTTGATCCCTACAAAATCATATAGTTAGGCTATGCTTCATTTTCGTCACACAAAGATGTTCCCAACTTCTATACCCCCGATGACAAGCCAAGCAATTGTTTCGCACTTAAATAATCTCAAACTTTTTCAACTTTCACGCAATACATGAGCGTGAGCCATGGATATAGCACTATGGGTGGAATAGAATATGATGATGGGGATTGTGTGGAGAAGACAAAAAAGGAGAAAATCTCACGTTGACGAGGCTAATCAACGGGCTATGGAGATGCCCATCAATTGATGTCAACATGAGGAGTAGGGATTGCCATGCAACGGATGCACTAGAGCTATAAATGCTCAACAAAAGAAAACTAGTGGGTGTGCATCCAACTTGCTTGCTCACGAAGACCTAGGGCATTTGAGGAAGCCCATTGTAGGAATATACAAGCCAAGTTCTATAATGAAAAATTCCCACTAGTATAAAAAGGACAACTTATGAGACTCACTACATGAAGAACGAGGTGCTACTTTGAAGCACAATATATGAGACTCACTACATGAAGAACAAAGTGCTACTTTGAAGCACAATATATGAGACTCACTATATGAAGAACAAGGTGCTACTTTGAAGCACAAGTGTGGAAAAAGAGATAGTAGCATTGCCCTTTTTATTTTCTTTTTTTTGGGCCTTTCTTTTTTTCTTTTTTGGCCTTTCTCTTTTTTTGGGGGCAATGCTCTAATAATGATGATCATCAAACTTCTATTGATTACAACACAAAGATTACAACTCGAAACTTAGAACAAGATATGACTCTATATGAATGCCTCCGGCGGTGTACCGGGATGGTGCAATGAATCAAGAGTGACATGTATGAAAAATAATGCATGGTGGCTTTGCCACAAATACGATGTCAACTACATGATCATGCAATGGCAATATGACAAAAGTAATGTATGTCATGATGATGATGATGGAAGTTGCACGGCAATATATCTCGGAATGGCTATGGAAATGCCATAATAGGTAGGTATGGTGGCTGTTTTGAGGAAGATATAAGGAGGTTTATGTGTGATAGAGCGCATCGTATCACGGGATTTGGATGCACCGGCGAAGTTTGCGCCAACTCTCAAGGTGAGAAAGGGCAATGCACGGTACCGAAGAGGCTAGCAAAGGTGGAAAGGTGAGAGTGTGTATAATCCATGGACTCAACATTAGTCAAAAGAACTCATATACTTATTGCAAAAATTTAGAAGTCATCAAAAATTCAAGTACTACGCGCATGCTCCTAGGGGGATAGATTGGTAGGAAAAGACCATCGCTCGTCCCCGACCGCCACTCATAAGGATGCACAAGCCAGGTCTTCATGTTTCAAATTTGTTACACAACTTTAACCATACATGCATGCTACGGGACTTGCAAACTTCAACACAAGTATTTCTCAAATTCACAACTACTCAAATAACACGACTTTGTTATTATCACCTCCATATCTCAAAACAATTATCAAGCATCAAACTTATCTTAGTATTCAATTCACTCAAAAGAAAGTTTCACATATCTTGAACACCAAGCATATTAACATTAAGCAAATTACCATGCTATTAAAGTCTCTCAAAATAATCTAAGTGAAGCATGAGAGATAAAATAGATTCTTTAAAACAAATCCACCACCGTGCTCTAAAAACTAATTTACTAGCCATAGATTCGTCAAAATAAGCAAACAACACACGAAAAACAGAATCTGTCAAAAACAGAACAGTCTGTAGCAATCTGTTACTAACGCAAACTTCTGGAACCCAAAAAATTCTACCAAAATTAGACGACCTGGACAATTTGTTTATTGATCAGCAGCAATTGGAATCAGTATGTTATCACGTTCTGGTGATTTTTAACAATTCGGGCACTGAGCACAAAGATTCTGGAAATTACAGCAAGATCAAATAACTATCATCAAAGAAGATCCAATAGGTCTAGCTTGGCACAAACACTAATTAAAAGATAAAACCACATCTAAACAGAGGCTAGATGGATTATTTATTCCTAAACAGAATATAAAACAAAAAAAAACACAAAATAAAATTGGGTTGCCTCCCAACAAGCGCTATCGTTTAACGCCCCTAGCTAGGCATAAAAGCGAAGATAGATCTAGGTATTGCCATCTTTAATTTTCAGCTTTTTAGCGGAGTCATGCTCGAATCCGGGGGGTTCTTTCCGCTTCCCTTCATACTCGGAAATTTTTAGATCTAAAGAATCCAACCGCTTATTACAAAGAGTGATCAACATATTCATGCGGTGAAGATTTCCGCTAACACTTTTAAGAGGCTCAAGAGACTTTTGTAAAAATTTTGATACTTCGCAAATCTTCTCAAACACTTGGGTTTCTTCCTGGGTAGGATGAGATCCTCCCTTTTGGGGTAGTGTTCCCACTATTCCCTCTATAATTTCATGCGCAATACTGGGATCAATCTCAATGAAATTTCCCTTGGCAATGCAATCCAAGAGTTGTCTATGCGTCATATTTAACCCAACATAAAATTTACGAAGAAGAATTCTAAAGTTCACCTCTAGGGTGCACTTACGATAAGATTCCATCATCCTATACCAAGCATCTTTTAAGTTTTCTCCTTGTCTTTGCTTGAAGTGAAGAACTTCAAACTCGGGAGACATAGGAGCGGATAAGGAATTAGACATAGCGACAAGCAAGCAAACTAACACACAAACGAACGAGGAAAAGGCAACGGAAAGAGAGGAGGAGATTGGGAAAGAGAGGGCAAATAAAACGGCAAGGGTGAAATGGGGGAGAGGAAAACGAGAGGCAAATGGCAAATAATGTAATGCGAGAGATAGGGATTGCGATGGGTACTTGGTATGGTTGACTTGCTTCCGTGAGCCTCCCCGGCAACGGCGCCAGAAATCCTTCTTGCTACCTCTTGAGCACTGCGTTGGATTTCCCCGAAGAGGAGAGGATGATGCAGTAAAGTAGCGTAAGTATTTCCCTCAGTTTTGGAGAACCTGAAGGAAATATGCCCTAGAGGCAATAATAAAGTTATTATTTATTTCCTTATTTCATGATAAATGTTTATTATTCATGCTAGAATTGTATTAACGGAAACATAATACATGTGTGAATACATAGACAAACAGTGTCACTAGTATGCCTCTACTTGACTAGCTCGTTAATCAAAGATGGTTATGTTTCCTAACCATAGACATGAGTTGTCATTTGATTAACGGGATCACATCATTAGGAGAATGATCTGATTGACATGACCCATTCCGTTAGCCTAGCACTTGATCGTTTAGTGTGTTGCTATTGCTTTCTTCATGACTTATACATGTTCCTGTAACTATGATATTATGCAACTCCGTTTACGGAGGAACACTTTGGTACTACCAAGCGTCACAACGTAATCGGGTGATTATAAAGGAGTACTACAGGTGTCTCCAAAGGTACTTGTTGGGTTGGCGTATTTGAGATTAGGTTTTGTCACTCCGATCGTCGGAGAGGTATCTCTAGGCCTTCTCGGTAATACACGTCACCTAAGCCTTGCAAGCATTACAACTAATGAGTTAGTTGTGAGATGATGTATTACGGAACGAGTAAAGAGACTTACGTAGCGAGATTGAACTAGGTATTGGATACCGACGATCAAATCTCGGGTAAGTAACATACCGATGACAAAGGGAACAACGTATGTCGTTATGCGGTTTGACCGATAAAGATCTTCGTAGAATATGTAGGAACCAATATGGGCATCCAGGTTCCGCTATTGGTTATTGACCGAGAATGGTTCTAGGTCATGTCTACATAGTTCTCGAACCCGTAGGGTCCGCACGCTTAACGTTTCGATGACAGTTCATTATGAGTTTATAAGTATTGATGCACCGAAGTTTGTTCGGAGTCCCGGATGTGATCACGGACATGACGAGGAGTCTCGAAATGGTCGAGACATAAAGATTGATATATTGGAAGCCTATGTTTGGACTTCGGAAGGGTTCCGAGTGAAAACAGGAAGTTACCGGAACACCGGGGGGTTACCGGAACCCCCCGGGGAGTATATGGGCCTTCATGGGCCTCAAGGGAGAAGAGGAAGGGCCGGCCAGGTGGGCTGCACGCCCCCCTCCCCCCTCTGGTCCGAATAGGACAAGGAGAGGGGGGGCGGCGCCCCTTCCCTCTTCCCCCCTCCTCCAATCCTAATCCAACTAGGAGAGGGGAGTCCTACTCCCGGTGGGAGTAGGACTCCTCCTTGGTGCGCCTCCCCTTGGGCGGCCACCTCCCCTTGCCTCCTTTATATCTGAGGCAGGGGCACCCCATGACACACAAGTTGATCTACGGATCTTTCCTTAGCCGTGCGGTGCCCCTTCCACCATATTCCACTTGGTCATATCGTCGCGGAGCTTAGCGAAGCCCCTGCGCCGGAGAAGTCATATCGTTGCGGAGCTTAGGCGAAGCCCTGCGTCGGTGGAGCATCAACATCGTCCACCACGCCGTCGTCTTGTGGAACTCATCCCGACACTTTGCTGGATCGGAGTCCGGGATCGTCATCGAGCTGAGCGTGTGCAGAACTCGGAGGTGCCGTGACGTTCGGTGCTTGGATCGGTCGGATCGTGGAGACGCGACGACTACATCAACAGCGTTGTTATAACGCTTCCGCTTTCGGTCTCACGAGGGTGCGTGGACGGACCTCTCCCTCTCGTTGCTATGCCATCACCATGGTCTTGCGTGTTCGTAGGAAATTTTTGAAATTACTACGTTCCCCAACATGGTATCGAGCCTGGTTTTATGCGTTGATGTCATGTGCACGAGTAGAACACAAGTGAGTTGTGGACGATACAAGTCATACTGCCTACCAGCATGTCATACTTTGGTTCAGCGGTATTGTGAGATGAAGCGGCCGGACCGACATTACAGCAGACGCTTACGCGAGACTGGTTTCACCGCTCCGAGCACTCGTTGCTTAAAGGTGACCGGCGGGTGTCTGTCTCTCTCACTTTAGTTGAATCGAGTGTGGCTACGCCCGGTCCTTGAGAAGGTTAAAACGGAGTCTATTTGTGAAAGTATCGTTGTGGTTTTGATGCGAGGTAAGAACGGTTCTTGCTCAGCCCGTAGCAGCCACGTAAAACTTGCAACAACAAAGTAGAGGACGTCTAACTTGTTTTTGCAGGGCATGTTGTGATGTGATATGGTCAAGACGTGATGCTATATTTTATTGTATGAGATGATCATGTTTTGTAACCAAGTTATCGGCAATGGCAGGAGCCATATGGTTGTCGCTTATTGTATGAAATGCAACGCCATGTAATTGCTTTACTTTATCACTAAGGAGTAGCGATAGTCGTAGAAGCAATAGTTGGCGAGACGACAACGATGCTACGATGGAGATCAAGGTGTCGCGCGGTGGCGATGGTGATCATGGCGTTGCTTGGCGATGGAGATCACAAGCACAAGATGATGATGACCATATCATATCACTTATATTGATTGCATGTGATGTTTATCCTTTATGCATCTTATCTTGCTTTGATTGACGGTAGCATTATAAGATGATCTCTCACCAAAATTATCAAGAAGTGTTCTCCCGAGTATGCACCGTTGCGAAAGTTCTTCGTCTTTGAGACACCACGTGATGATCGGGTGTGATAGGCTCTACGTTCAAATACAACGGGTGCAAAACAGTTGCGCACGCGAATACTCAAAGTTAAACTTGACGAGCCTAGCATATAACAGATATGGCCTCGGAACACGGAGACCGAAGGTCGGCGTGAATCATATAGTAGATATGATCAACATAGTGATGTTCACCATTGAAACTACTCCATCTCACGTGATGATCGGACATGGTTTAGTTGATTTGGATCACGTAATCACTTAAGATGACTAGAGAGATGTCAGTCTAAGTGGGAGTTCTTAAATAATATGATTAATTGAACTTAAATTTATCATGAACTTAGTCCTGGTAGTATTTTGCAAATTATGTTGTAGATCAATAGCTCGCGTTGTTGCTTCCCTATGTTTTTATATGTGTTCCTAGAAAATTGTATTGAAAATGTTAGTAGCAATGATGCGGATTGGATCCGTGATCTGAGGTTTATCCTCATTTCTGCCTGAAGAATTATGTCCTTGATGCACCGCTGGGTGACAGACCTATTGCAGGAGAGCAGATGCGACGTTATGAGCGTTTGGCTAGCTCAATATGATGACTACTTGATAGTTTAGTGCACCATGCTTAACGGCTTAGAATCGGGACTTCAAAGGCGTTTTGAACATCATGGACCATATGAGATGTTCCAGGAATTGAAGTTAATATTTCAAGCAAATACCGAGTTGAGAGATATGAAGTCTCCAACAAGTTCTATAGCTAAAAGATGGAGGAGAATCGCTCAACTAGTGAGCATGTGCTCAGATTATGCAGGTACTTCAATCGCTTGAATCAAGTGGGAGTTAATCTTCCGAGATAAGATAGTGATTGACAGAATTCTCTAGTCACCATCACTAAGTTACTAGAACTTCGTGATGAACTATAGTATGCAAGGGATGACGAAAACGATTCCCGAGCTCTTCGTGATGTTGAAATCGACGAAGGTAGAAATCAAGAAAGAGCATCAAGTGTTGATGATTGACAAGATCACTAGTTTCAAGAGAAGGTCAAAGGGAAAGAAAGGGAACTTCAAGTAGAAAGACAAGTAAGTTGTCACTCCTGCGAAGAAGCCCAAAGCTGGACCAAAGCCTGAAACTAAGTGCTTACACTGCAAAGGAAATGGTCATTGGAAGCGGAAATGCCCTGAATATTTGGTGGATAATAAGGATGGCAAAGTGAACAAAAGTATATTTGATATACAGGTTATTGATGTGTGCCTTACTAGTGTTTATAGTAGCCCTGAGTATTTGATACTCGTTCGGTTGCTAAGATTAGTAACTCGAAACAGGAGTTGCAGAATGAACAGAAACTAGTTGAAGGGGAAGTGACGATGAGTGTTGGAAGTAGTTCCAAGATTGATATGATCATCATCGCACACTCCCTATACTTTCGGGATTAGTGCTAAACCTAAATAAATGTTATTTGGTGTTTGCGTTGAGCATGAATATGATTTGATCATATTTATTGCAAAACGGTTATTCATTTAAAGTCAAAGAATAATTGTTGTTCTGTTTACATGAATAAAACCTTAAATGGTCATACACCCAATGAAAATAGTTTTCAAAACGGTTATTCATTTAAAGTCAAAGAATAATCGTTGTTCTGTTTAAATGAATAAAACTTTCGATGGTTATGCACCCAATGAAAATAGTTTGTTGGATCTCGATCGTAGTGATACACATATTCATAATATTGATGCCAAAGTTGCAAAGTTAATAATGATAGTGCAACTTATTTGTGGCACTGCCGTTTAGGTCATATTGGTGTAAAACGCATGAAGAAACTCCATGCTGATGGACTTTCGGAATCACTTGATTATGAATCACTTGATGCTTGCGAACCATGCCTTATGGGCAAGATGACTAAAGACTCGTTCTCCGGAACAATGGGCGAGCAAATGACTAATTGGAAATAATACATCTTGATGTATGCGGTCCGATGAGTGTTAAAGCTCACGGCAAGTATCGTTATTTTCGACCTTCACAAGATGATTTGAGCAGATATGAGTATATCTACTTAATGAAGCACAAGTCTGAAACATTTGAAAAGTTCAAATAATTTCAGAGTGAAGTGGAGAATCATCGTAATAAGTAAATAAAGTTTCTACGATCTGATCGTGGAGGAGAATATTTGAGTTACGAGTTTGGCCTTCATATAAAACAATGTGGAATAGTTTCACAGCTCACGCCACATGGAACACCATAACGTAATGGTGTGTCCGAGCGTCAAAACCGTACTTTATTTTGATATGGTGCGATCAATGATGTCTCTTACCGATTTACCAATATCGTTTTGGGGTTATGCATTAGAGACAGCTGCATTCACGTTTAATAGGGCACCATCTAAATCTGTCGAGGCGACACCGTATGAACTATGGTTTAACAAATAAACCTAAGTGTCGTTTCTTAAAGTTTGGAGTTGTGATGCTTATGTGAAAAGGTTTCACCGATAAGCTCGAACCCAAATCGGAGAAGTGCGTCTTCATAGAATACCCAAAGGCAACTATTGGGTACACCTTCTATCACAGATCCGAAGGCAAGTTTTTCGTTGCTAAGATGGATCCTTTCTAGAGAAGAAGTTTCTCTCGAAAGAAGTGAGTGGGAGGAAAGTAGAACTTGATGAGGTAGTTGTACCTTCTCCCTTATTGGAAAGTAGTTCATCACAGAAATCAGTTCCAGTGATTCCTACACCAATTAGTGAGGAAGTTAATGATGATGATCATGAAACTTCAGATCAAGTTACTACCAAACCTCGTGAGGTCTTCCGAGTAAGATCAGCACCAGAGTGGTACGGTAATCATGTTCAGAAGTCATGTTACTAGACCATGATGAACCTACGAACTATGAGGAAGCGATGATGAGCCCAGATTCGCGAAATGGCTTGAGGCCATGAAATCTGAGATGGGATCCATGTATGAGAACAAAGTATGGACTTTGATGGAGTTGCTCGATGATCGGCAAGCCATATTATATAAATGGATCTTCAAGAGGAAGACAGATGATGATAGTAGTGTTACTATCTACAAAGTTCGACTTGTCGCAAAAAGGTTTTCGACAAGTTCAAGGTGTTGACTACAAATGAGATTTTCTCAAGCAGTAGCGATTCTTAAGTCTGTCGAATCATGTTAGCAATTGCCACATTTTATGAAATCGGCAAATGGATGGCAAAACTACATTCTTTAATGGATTTATTAAAGAAGAGTTGTATATGATGCAACCAGAAGTTTTGCCAATCCTAAAGGAGCTAACAAAATGTGCAAAGCTCCAGCGATCCATCAATGGACTGGTGCAAGCATCTCGGAGTTGGAATATACGCTTTGATGAGTTGATCAAAGCATATGGTTTTATCTGAGACTTTTGGAGAAGCCTGTATTTACAAGAAAGTGAGTGGGAGCACTACAGCATTTCTGACAAGAATATGTGAATGACATATTGTTGATCGGAAATAATGTAGAATTATTCTGCAAAGCATAAAGGAGTGTTTGAAAGGAGTTTTTTCAAAGAAAGACCTCGGTGAAGCTGCTTACATATTGAGCATCAAGATCTATAGAGATAGATCAAAGACGCTTGATAAGTTTTTCAATGAATACATACCTTGTCAATATTTTGAAGTAGTTCAAAATGGAACAGTCAAAGAAAAGTTCTTGCCTGTGTTGCAAAGGTGTAAAATTGAGTGAGACTCAAATCCCGACCACGGCAGAAAATAGAAAAGAGAATGAAAGTCATTCCCTATGCCTCAGTCATAGGTTCTATAAAGTATGCTATGCTATGTACCAGACCTATTATATACCTTGCTCTGAATTTGGCAAGGGAATACAATAGTGATCTAGGAGTAGATCACTCGACATTGGTCAAGAACATCCTTAGTGAGGACTAAGGAAATATTTCTCGATTATGGAGGTGATAAAAGAGCCCTTCGTAAAGAGTAACATCGATGCAAGCTTTTTACACTGATCCAGATGACTCTAAGTCTCAATCTGGATACATATTGAAAGTAGGAGCAATTAGCTAGAGTAGCTCCGTGCGAGCATTGTAGACATAGAATATTTGCAAAATAGATACGGCTCTGAATGTGATGACCCGTTGACTAAGCTTCTCTCACGAGCAAAACATGATCATACCTTAGTACTCTTTGGGTGTTAATCACATAGCGATGTGAACTAGATTATTGACTCTAGTAAACCCTTTGGGTGTTGGTCACATGACGATGTGAACTATGGGTATTAATCACATACGAGATGTGAATATTAGTGTTGAATCACATGATGATGTGAACTAGATTATTGACTCTAGTGCAAGTGGGAGACTGAAGGAAATATGCCCTAGAGGCAATAATAAAGTTATTATTTATTTCCTTATTTCATGATAAATGTTTATTATTCATGCTAGAATTGTATTAACCGGAAACATAATACATGTGTGAATACATAGACAAACAGAGTGTCACTAGTATGCCTCTACTTGACTAGCTCGTTAATCAAAGATGGTTATGTTTCCTAACCATAGACATGAGTTGTCATTTGATTAACGGGATCACATCATTAGGAGAATGATCTGATTGACATGACCCATTCCGTTAGCCTAGCACTTGATCGTTTAGTGTGTTGCTATTGCTTTCTTCATGACTTATACATGTTCCCGTAACTATGAGATTATGCAACTCCGTTTACGGAGGAACACTTTGGTACTACCAAACGTCACAGCGTAACTTGGTGATTATAAAGGAGTACTACAGGTGTCTCCAAAGGTACTTGTTGGGTTGGCGTATTTGAGATTAGGTTTTGTCACTCCGATCGTCGGAGAGGTATCTCTAGGCCTTCTCGGTAATACACATCACCTAAGCCTTGCAAGCATTACAACTAATGAGTTAGTTGTGAGATGATGTATTACGGAACGAGTAAAGAGACTTACCGTAGCGAGATTGAACTAGGTATTGGATACCGACGATCGAATCTCGGGTAAGTAACATACCGATGACAAAGGAACAACGTATGTCGTTATGCGGTTTGACCGATAAAGATCTTCGTAGAATATGTAGGAACCAATATGGGCATCCAGGTTCCGCTATTGGTTATTGACCGAGAATGGTTCTAGGTCATGTCTACATAGTTCTCGAACCCGTAGGGTCCGCACGCTTAACGTTCGATGACAGTTCATTATGAGTTTATAAGTATTGATGCACGAAGTTTGTTCGAGTCCCGGATGTGATCACGGACATGACGAGGAGTCTCGAAATGGTCGAGACATAAAGATTGATATATTGGAAGCCTATGTTTGGACTTGGAAGGGTTCCGAGTGAAAACAGGAAGTTCTGGGAACACCGGGGTTACGGAACCCCCGGGAGTATATGGGCCTTCATGGGCCTCAAGGGAGAAGAGGAAGGGCCGGCCAGGTGGGCTGCGCGCCCCTCCCCCTCTGGTCCGAATAGGACAAGGAGAGGGGGCGCGCCTTCCTCTTCCCCTCCTCCAATCCTAATCCAACTAGAGAGGGGGAGTCCTACTCGGTGGGAGTAGGACTCCTCCTGGTGCGCCTCCCCTTGGGCCGCCACCTCCCCTTGCCTCCTTTATATATGAGGCAGGGGCACCCCATGACACACAAGTTGATCTACGGATCTTTCCTTAGCCGTGTGCGGTGCCCCTTCCACCATATTCCACTTGGTCATATCGTCATGAGCTTAGGCGAAGCCCTGCGCCGGAGAAGTCATATCGCGCGGAGCTTAGGCGAAGCCCTGCGTCGGTGGAGCATCAACATCGTCACCACGCCGTCGTCTCGACGGAACTCATCCCGACACTTTGCTGGATCGAGTCCGGGATCGTCATCGAGCTGAGCGTGTGCAGAACTCGGAGGTGCCGTGACGTTCGGTGCTTGGATCGGTCGGATCGTGGAGGCGCACGACTACATCAACCGCGTTGTTATAACGCTTCGCTTTCGGTCTCACGAGTGCGTGGGCGGACACTCTCCCTCTCGTTGCTATGCCATCACCATGGTCTTGCGTGTTCGTAGGAAATTTTTGAAATTACTCGTTCCCCAATGATGGTATCGAGCCTGGTTTTATGCGTTGATGTCATGTGCACGAGTAGAACACAAGTGAGTTGTGGACGATACAAGTCATACCGCCTACCAGCATGTCATACTTTGGTTCAGCGGTATTGTGAGATGAAGCGCCCGGACCGACATTACGCGTGACGCTTACGCGAGACTGGTTTCACCGCCCGAGCACTCGTTGCTTAAAGGTGACCGGCGGGTGTCTGTCTCTCTCACTTTAGTTGAATCGAGTGTGGCTCGCCCGGTCCTTGAGAAGGTTAAAACGGAGTCTATTTGACGAAGTATCGTTGTGGTTTTGATGCGAGGTAAGAACGGTTCTTGCTCAGCCCGTAGCAGCCACGTAAAACTTGCAACAACAAAGTAGAGGACGTCTAACTTGTTTTTGCAGGGCATGTTGTGATGTGATATGGTCAAGGCGTGATGCTATATTTTATTGTATGAGATGATCATGTTTTGTAACCAAGTTATCGGCAGCTGGCAGGAGCCATATGGTTGTCGCTTTATTGTATGAAATGCAACGCCATGTAATTGCTTTACTTTATCACTAAGGAGTAGCGATAGTCGTAGAAGCAATAGTTGGCGAGACGACAACGATGCTACGATGGAGATCAAGGTGTCGCGCCGGTGGCGATGGTGATCATGGCGTTGCTTGGCGATGGAGATCACAAGCACAAGATGATGATGACCATATCATATCACTTATATTGATTGCATGTGATGTTTATCCTTTATGCATCTTATCTTGCTTTGATTGACGGTAGCATTATAAGATGATCTCTCACCAAAATTATCAAGAAGTGTTCTCCCGAGTATGCACCGTTGCGAAAGTTCTTCGTCTTTGAGACACCACGTGATGATCGGGTGTGATAGGCTCTACGTTCAAATACAACGGGTGCAAAACAGTTGCGCACGCGAATACTCAGAGTTAAACTTGACGAGCCTAGCATATAACAGATATGGCCTCGGAACACGGAGACCGAAGGTCGGCGTGAATCATATAGTAGATATGATCAACATAGTGATGTTCACCATTGAAACTACTCCATCTCACGTGATGATCGGACATGGTTTAGTTGATTTGGATCACGTAATCACTTAAGATGACTAGAGATGTCGGTCTAAGTGGGAGTTCTTAAATAATATGATTAATTGAACTTAAATTTATCATGAACTTAGTCCTGGTAGTATTTTGCAAATTATGTTGTAGATCAATAGCTCGCGTTGTTGCTTCCCTATGTTTTTATATGTGTTCCTAGAAAATTGTATTGAAAATGTTAGTAGCAATGATGCGGATTGGATCCGTGATCTGAGGTTTATCCTCATTTCGCCTGAAGAATTATGTCCTTGATGCACCGCTGGGTGACAGACCTATTGCAGGAGCAGATCACGAGACGTTATGAGCGTTTGGCTAGCTCAATATGATGACTACTTGATAGTTTAGTGCACCATGCTTAACGGCTTAGAATCGGGACTTCAAAGGCGTTTTGAACATCATGGACCATATGAGATGTTCCAGGAATTGAAGTTAATATTTCAAGCAAATACCGAGTTGAGAGATATGAAGTCTCCAACAAGTTCTATAGCTAAAAGATGGAGGAGAATCGCTCAACTAGTGAGCATGTGCTCAGATTATGCAGGTACTTCAATCGCTTGAATCAAGTGGGAGTTAATCTTCCAGATAAGATAGTGATTGACAGAATTCTCTAGTCACCATCACTAAGTTACTAGAACTTCGTGATGAACTATAGTATGCAAGGGATGACGAAAACGATTCCCGAGCTCTTCGTGATGTTGAAATCGCGAAGGTAGAAATCAAGAAAGAGCATCAAGTGTTGATGATTGACAAGATCACTAGTTTCAAGAGAAGGTCAAAGGGAAAGAAAGGGAACTTCAAGTAGAAAGACAAGTAAGTTGTCACTCCTGCGAAGAAGCCCAAAGCTGGACCAAAGCCTGAAACTAAGTGCTTACACTGCAAAGGAAATGGTCACTGGAAGCGGAAATGCCCTGAATATTTGGTGGATAATAAGGATGGCAAAGTGAACAAAAGTATATTTGATATACAGGTTATTGATGTGTGCCTTACTAGTGTTTATAGTAGCCCCTGAGTATTTGATACTCGTTCGGTTGCTAAGATTAGTAACTCGAAACAGGAGTTGCAGAATGAACAGAAACTAGTTGAAGGGGAAGTGACGATGAGTGTTGGAAGTAGTTCCAAGATTGATATGATCATCATCGCACACTCCCTATACTTTCGGGATTAGTGCTAAACCTAAATAAATGTTATTTGGTGTTTGCGTTGAGCATGAATATGATTTGATCATATTTATTGCAAAACAGTTATTCATTTAAAGTCAAAGAATAATTGTTGTTCTGTTTACATGAATAAAACCTTAAATGGTCATACACCCAATGAAAATAGTTTTCAAAGCGGTTATTCATTTAAAGTCAAAGAATAATCGTTGTTCATTTAAATGAATAAAACTTTCGATGGTTATGCACCCAATGAAAATAGTTTGTTGGATCTCGATCGTAGTGATACACATATTCATAATATTGATGCCAAAAGATGCAAAGTTAATAATGATAGTGCAACTTATTTGTGGCTTGCCGTTTAGGTCATATTGGTGTAAACGCATGAAGAAACTCCATGCTGATGGACTTCGGAATCACTTGATTATGAATCACTTGATGCTTGCGAACCATGCCTTATGGGCAAGATGACTAAAGACTCGTTCTCGGAACAATGGAGCGAGCAAATGACTAATTGGAAATAATACATCTTGATGTATGCGGTCCGATGAGTGTTAAAGCTCACGGCAAGTATCGTTATTTTCGACCTTCACAAGATGATTTGAGCAGATATGAGTATATCTACTTAATGAAGCACAAGTCTGAAACATTTGAAAAGTTCAAATAATTTCAGAGTGAAGTGGAGAATCATCGTAATAAGTAAATAAAGTTTCTACGATCTGATCGTGGAGGAGAATATTTGAGTTACGAGTTTGGCCTTCATATAAAACAATGTGGAATAGTTTCACAGCTCACGCCACATGGAACACCATAACGTAATGGTGTGTCCGAACGTCAAAACCGTACTTTATTTTGATATGGTGCGATCAATGATGTCTCTTACCGATTTACCAATATCGTTTTGGGGTTATGCATTAGAGACAGCTGCATTCACGTTTAATAGGGCACCATCTAAATCCGTCGGCGACACCGTATGAACTATGGTTTAACAAGAAACCTAAGCTGTCGTTTCTTAAAGTTTGGAGTTGTGATGCTTATGTGAAAAGGTTTCACTGATAAGCTCGAACCCAAATCGAGAAGTGCGTCTTCATAGAATACCCAAAGGCAACTATTGGGTACACCTTCTATCACAGATCCGAAGGCAAGTTTTTCGTTGCTAAGATGGATCCTTTCTAGAGAAGAAGTTTCTCTCGAAAGAAGTGAGTGGGAGGAAAGTAGAACTTGATGAGGTAGTTGTACCTTCTCCCTTATTGGAAAGTAGTTCATCACAGAAATCAGTTCGGTGATTCCTACACCAATTAGTGAGGAAGTTAATGATGATGATCATGAAACTTCAGATCAAGTTACTACCAAACCTCGTAGGTCTTCCGAGTAAGATCAGCACCAGAGTGGTACGGTAATCATGTTCGGAAGTCATGTTACTAGACCATGATGAACCTACGAACTATGAGGAAGCGATGATGAGCCCAGATTCCGCGAAATGGCTTGAGGCCATGAAATCTGAGATGGGATCCATGTATGAGAACAAAGTATGGACTTTGATGGAGTTGCCCGATGATCGGCAAGCCATATTATATAAATGGATCTTCAAGAGGAAGACAGATGATGATAGTAGTGTTACTATCTACAAAGTTCGACTTGTCGCAAAAAGGTTTTCGACAAGTTCAAGGTGTTGACTACAAATGAGATTTTCTCAAGCTGTAGCGATTCTTAAGTCTGTCGAATCATGTTAGCAATTGCAACATTTTATGAAATCTGGCAAATGGATGGCAAAACTACATTCTTTAATGGATTTATTAAAGAAGAGTTGTATATGATGCAACCAGAAGTTTTGCCAATCCTAAAGGAGCTAACAAAATGTGCAAAGCTCCAGCGATCCATCAATGGACTGGTGCAAGCATCTCGGAGTTGGAATATACGCTTTGATGAGTTGATCAAAGCATATGGTTTTATCTGAGACTTTTGGAGAAGCCTGTATTTACAAGAAAGTGAGTGGGAGCACTACAGCATTTCGACAAGAATATGTGAATGACATATTGTTGATCGGAAATAATGTAGAATTATTCGCAAAGCATAAAGGAGTGTTTGAAAGGAGTTTTTCAAAGAAAGACCTCGGTGAAGCTGCTTACATATTGAGCATCAAGATCTATAGAGATAGATCAAAGGCGCTTGATAAGTTTTTCAATGAATACATACCTTGTCAATATTTTGAAGTAGTTCAAAATGGAACAGTCAAAGAAAAGTTCTTGCCTGTGTTGCAAAGGTGTAAAATTGAGTGAGACTCAAATCCCGACCACGGCAGAAAATAGAAAAGAGAATGAAAGTCATTCCCTATGCCTCATCATAGGTTCTATAAAGTATGCTATGCTATGTACGGACCTATTATATACCTTGCTCTGAATTTGGCAAGGGAATACAATAGTTATCTAGGAGTAGATCACTGGACATTGGTCAAGAACATCCTTAGTGAGGACTAAGGAAATATTTCTCGATTATGGAGGTGATAAAAGAGCCCGTCGTAAAGAGTAACATCGATGCAAGCTTTTTACACTGATCCAGATGACTCTAAGTCTCAATCTGGATACATATTGAAAGTAGGAGCAATTAGCTAGAGTAGCTCCGTGCGAGCATTGTAGACATAGAATATTTGCAAAATAGATACGGCTCTGAATGTGCCAGACCGTTGACTAAGCTTCTCTCACGAGCAAAACATGATCATACCTTAGTACTCTTTGGGTGTTAATCACATAGCGATGTGAACTAGATTATTGACTCTAGTAAACCCTTTGGGTGTTGGTCACATGACGATGTGAACTATGGGTATTAATCACATACAGATGTGAATATTAGTGTTGAATCACATGATGATGTGAACTAGATTATTGACTCTAGTGCAAGTGGGAGACTGAAGGAAATATGCCCTAGAGGCAATAATAAAGTTATTATTTATTTCCTTATTTCATGATAAATGTTTATTATTCATGCTAGAATTGTATTAACCGGAAACATAATACATGTGTGAATACATAGACAAACAGAGTGTCACTAGTATGCCTCTACTTGACTAGCTCGTTAATCAAAGATGGTTATGTTTCCTAACCATAGACATGAGTTGTCATTTGATTAACGGGATCACATCATTAGGAGAATGATCTGATTGACATGACCCATTCCGTTAGCCTAGCACTTGATCGTTTAGTGTGTTGCTATTGCTTTCTTCATGACTTATACATGTTCCTGTAACTATGAGATTATGCAACTCCCGTTTACCGGAGGAACACTTTGGGTACTACCAAACGTCACAACGTAACTGGGTGATTATAAAGGAGTACTACAGGTGTCTCCAAAGGTACTTGTTGGGTTGGCGTATTTCGAGATTAGGTTTTGTCACTCCGATCGTCGGAGAGGTATCTCTAGGCCTTCTCGGTAATACACGTCACCTAAGCCTTGCAAGCATTACAACTAATGAGTTAGTTGTGAGATGATGTATTACGGAACGAGTAAAGAGACTTACCGGTAACGAGATTGAACTAGGTATTGGATACCGACGATCGAATCTCGGGTAAGTAACATACCGATGACAAAGGGAACAACGTATGTCGTTATGCGGTTTGACCGATAAAGATCTTCGTAGAATATGTAGGAACCAATATGGGCATCCAGGTTCCGCTATTGGTTATTGACCGAGAATGGTTCTAGGTCATGTCTACATAGTTCTCGAACCCGTAGGGTCCGCACGCTAACGCTTCGATGACAGTTCATTATGAGTTTATAAGTATTGATGCACGAAGTTTGTTGAGTCCCGGATGTGATCACGGACATGACGAGGAGTCTCGAAATGGTCGAGACATAAAGATTGATATATTGGAAGCCTATGTTTGGACTTGGAAGGGTTCCAGTGAAAACAGGAAGTTATTGGAACACCGGGGTTACGGAACCCCCGGGAGTATATGGGCCTTCATGGGCCTCAAGGAGAAGAGGAAGGGCCGGCCAGGTGGGCTGCGCCCCCTCCCCCTCTGGTCCGAATAGGACAAGGAGGGGGCGGCGCCTTCCCTCTTCCCCTCCTCCAATCCTAATCCAACTAGGAGAGGGGGAGTCCTACTCCGGTGGGAGTAGGACTCCTCCTTGCGCCGCCCCCTTGGGCCGCCACCTCCCCTTGCCTCCTTTATATCTGAGGCAGGGGCACCCCATGACACACAAGTTGATCTACGGATCTTTCCTTAGCCGTGTGCGGTGCCCCTTCCACCATATTCCACTCGGTCATATCGTCGGAGCTTAAGCGAAGCCCTGCGCCGGAGAAGTCATATCGTTGCGGAGCTTAAGCGAAGCCCTGCGTCGGTGGAGCATCAACATCGCCACCACGCCGTCAGGTTGTGGAACTCATCCCGACACTTTGCTGGATCGAGTCCGGGATCGTCATCGAGCTGAGCGTGTGCGAGAACTCGGAGGTGCCGTGACGTTCGGTGCTTGGATCGGTCGGATCGTGGAGACGTCGACTACATCAACAGCGTTGTTATAACGCTTCGCTTTCGGTCTCACGAGGGTGCGTGGACGGACACTCTCCCTCTCGTTGCTATGCCATCACCATGGTCTTGCGTGTTCGTAGGAAAATTTTTGAAATTACTACGTTCCCCAACAGAACCAAGGTATCAATCTAGTAGGAGACCACGCACAAGTCCCTCGTACCTACACAAAACGATAGCAACTCGCAACCAACGCTTAGGGGTTGTCAATCCCTTCACTGTCACTTACGAGAGTGAGATCTGATAGAGATAATATTTTTTGTATTTTTGATAGACAGATGCAAAGTAAAAAGTAAAAGGCAAAGTAAAACAAAGCAAGTAAATAAAGTGATATAGATTGATATGATGAGAATAGACCCGGGGCCATAGGTTTCACTAGTGGCTTCTCTCAAGAGCATAAGTATTCTATGGTGGGTGAACAAATTAATGTTGAGCAATTGAAAGAATTGAGCATAGTTATGAGTATATCTAGGCAATGATCATGTATATAGGCATCACGTCCAAAACAAGTAGATCGAAACGATTCTGCATCTACTACTATTACTCCACTCATCGACCGCTATCCAGCATGCATCTAGAGTATTAAGTAAAAACAGAGTAACACCGTAAGCAAGATGACATGATGCAGAGGGATAAATTCATGCAATATGATAAAAACCCCATCTTGTTATCCTCGGTGGCAACAATACAATACGTGCCTTGCAACTCTTTTCTGTCACTGAGTAAGGACACCGCAAGATTGAACCCAAAGCTAAGCACTTCTCCCATTGCAAGAACTACCAATCTAGTTGGCCAAACCAAAAAGATAATTCGAAGAGACTTGCAAAGATAACTCAATCATACATAAAAGACTTCAGAGAAGAATCAAATATTTTCCATAGATAATACTGGATCATAAACCCACAATTTATCAGTCTCAACAAACACACCGCAAAAAGAAGATTACATCGAATAGATCTCCATGAGAGAGGGGGAGAACATTGTATTGAGATCCAAAAAGAGAGAAGAAGCCATCTAGCTAATAACTATGGACCCGAAGGTCTGAAGTAAACTACTCACACTTCATCGGAGGGGCTATGATGATGTAGAAGCCCTCCGTGATGACGGCCCTCTCCGGCGGAGCTCCGGAACAGGCCCCAAGATGGGATCTCGTGGATCTGTAAAGTTGCGGCGGTGGAATTGGGTTTTGGCTCCTGTTCGATCGCTCAGGATACGAGGTATATATAGGAGGAAGGAGTGCGTCGGTGGAGCTCGAGGGGCCCATGAGGTGGGGCGCGCCAGGGCGCCTCCACCTCGTGACCGCCTCTGGCGCTGCTTGGAGTAGGGTCCAAGTCTCCTGGATCACGTTCGGTTGGAAAATCACGATCCCGAAGGTTTCATTCCATTTGCACTCCATTTGATATTCTGTTTCTTCGAAATACTGAAAAAGGCAAAAAACAACAATTCTGGGCTGGGCCTCCGGTTAATAGGTTAGTCCCAAAAGTAATATAAAAGTGGAAAATAAAGCCCAATATAGTCCAAAACAGTAGACAATGTAGCATGGAGTAATCAAAAATTATAGATACGTTGGAGACGTAGCAGTAATCACCAGTGGGACCTTGTCAAGTTGGAGACCCAGACTTACAAGGTTGATTTTCCCACTAAGAAGGACCACTACATATCCTCAAGTGGGGCATGTGCAGGGTACCGAGTACGAATATTGTCCTTACTTTTGATGAGTGGAAGGAGAAGGAGCCTGAGGGTACACCTTTGGAGAAGGTTTGGGTTCGTTTCTATGGTGCACCACACAAATATATTAATCACTTCCTGGTAGCTTGGAGCATGGGTTCTCTTATAGGGAAGACGAAACAGGTTGACATGCCTTTCACTCGGGCACATGGGGCCGCGAGATTACTTGTCAGTGTTGTCAGCTTGGAGTTTGTTCCGGATGTGGTTAGGTGGACACATGCCAGAGTCACGTGCACATGGGGCAGCGAGATTACTTGTCAGTGTTGTCAGCTTGGAGTTTGTTCCGGATGTGGTTAAGTGGACACATGCCGGAGTCACGTACGTGATAGAGCTTGAGATCGATGAGATTTAGGAGGGTGATGAGATTCAGGATATGGACACGACTGAGGGAGACGGTGCCCCCGGGAACCAGGACAAGGGGCCTGAGTCCACTCCACGAGAGACGGCTAAGGGGCCAGAGTCGCAGTGTAAGGCAGATACACCTTCCAAGGAGGTGTCATCCTCCACGACACCAATGACCTCACTCCGGTTTGGTTCTTTTGGCGCGCAGTTTGCTCATAGCCGGTTATGGAGTAACCGAGTTGAGGCAGACGATCTAGAGGAGCTCGAGCTACCGGCAGTGTTGCCCCCTGCAGTTGGTTCACTTTCACCAAGCAGCGGTATACAGGCGGTGTGTGTGTGGGGGGGGGGGGGGGGGGCAGGAGGCCCGCATCCCCATCCCATCCGCGGCGGCCAGCGGTATTCCGTTGGTGTGTGTGGAGGGTGATGGGCAGGAGGCCCGCATCCCCAGCCCAACCGCGCCTGTTCCTACCCATCTGGGAGAGGGGCGCGACCTGGAGGCCCGCTGTAACTCCCTACCGCGGAGCACTGACGGGCAGCACGGTCAGGAGCGTGGGCAGGAGGCCCGCAAATCTCCTTCTCCGTCTTCATCGCCATGCCACATGGACGTTTTGAGGGAGAATGTGACTACCGAGCAGGTAGCTCCACAATCATCTTATCCCACCTTTTTGGCTGGTGATCCTCGCTCGACTGCGTCTTACCCTTCTCCACCAACATCCAGGGAAGGACGTCGGAGTGGGGAGCACTCGCCGCTCGAGAGGACGACGGAGGAGCTTGTCGCCTTCGGTGGGATCGTGAATCTGGTCACGGCTGGCAGGCGGATCAGCGACCAGATTTAGGGACAGTCAGACGTTGATGACCTGCAGTTAAAGTGCGCCAAGAGGGCGGCCATGCTTTGCGACGTCGAGGCAACTACAAGTACGTCTTTTGATAAGAGTTGTTCAATTATGCATTTCACCGAGCATGAAAGTATTGATAAGGCAAATGGCTTAGGAATAACTCTTGTTTCAAATGAAAAGGAGATAGCGAAATCTGTTAATGACCTTTTAGATTTAGAAGCTGAGCGAGCTTCTGAAATAATTCGAAACCTTGCATCACGTAAACCTATGAATGACGATGACTTGAAAAATTTAGGAATGGTTGCTCTTGAAAACATATGCAATAATCTCTTGCCTAGTGCGGAGGTCGAAGATGAGGAGGGTTGGAGAATGCGGACACGGTAGATCCTCTAATGATGGAGGCCACTGTCCCGTATTCTACCGAACATACGTTCCAGAGGGACGAGGGGGAGAAGCCCAAGCGTCCCTGGAAACAGAAAATATATCCTACTTCGGCGGTTCGTAGAAGTACTAGGGTCAAGCATAAGAAAAAATTCCACGATGAATTATGAAAGGAATCTTTTGGAATAGCAGAGGTCTAGCTGCCTTGGTGGAGATAACGATTGAGCAACCTTTAGATTTTATAGCGTTAATGGAAACATGACGAGATAACTTTACCTCACAGTTCCTCGGAACTCTTTCTGGAGGAATTTATTTCGATTGGCACGTCTTACCTCCTAGAGGAAGATCTGGTGGGATTTTACTAGGGGTTCGATGTGAAACACTTGAGGTGCTTAACGTGGTTCGGGGTGATTTTGCGGTCAAGTTTCGGGTGAGATCGAAATTGGATGGTTTTCGGTGGTCTCTCCTGGCTGTATATGGGGCAGCACAACCTGAACTTAAACCTGATTTTTTAGCCGACTTGGTACGGATTTGTGGAGATGAAACTCTGCCAATCCTAGTCGGTGGGGACTTTAATATAATTCAGAGGAGAGAGGAAAAAAATAACGACAATCTTGATGGTCGTTGGTCTATGATGTTTAACATGATTATCGAGAGTCTTAATTTGAGAGAAAATGAGCTCACTGGTAGACAATTTACTTGGGCCAGTACTTTGCCCATTCCGACTTATGAGAAGTTGGACAGGGTTCACGCCAGTGTGGAGTGGGAACAAAAATACCCTTTGGTGTCGGTCCATGCGATGCAGAGAGCAATCTCAGACCACACACCACTTCTTGTAGACTCGGGAGAGGCTACTCATATCGCAAATAAGAATGCTTTCTCTTTCGAACTAGGCTGGTTCGAGAAAGAAAACTTTTTGGAGATTATTGCACGCGAATGGGCAAAACCTGTTAGTGGAAGGACTAGTATCGAGAGGTGGCAAAATAAAATCAGACATCTGCGACAATTTTTACGAGGTTGGGCCAGAAATGAGAGTGGGGTTTATAAGCAAGAAAAAGAGCGACTCACTCAATTAATTGGTGTGCTCGATTTAAAAGCTGAAAGTAACCTCCTTACGGTGGATGAACAAAGTTCCAAGTCCGAAGCTGAACAAGGCTTACGAGCTCTTCTTAGTGGGCATTGCGTGCTAAAGTACTTAAAGTTGTCCAAGGGGATGACAATACACAATTCTTCCATATGATTGCGAATGGTAAACATAGGAAAAAAAAGTCATACAACTTGAGCAGGACAAGGGGACAATTGTAGGGCATGAGAACCTGAAAGCTTATATTTCTAATTACTATAAACATTTGTTTGGGCATCCAGAAGCAAGCACGGTGTCCCTAGATGAATATGTTATTAGAGATATACCTCAGCTCTAGGTGGAGGAGAATGATATTCTCTCTGCACCCTTTACCGAGAAGGAGGTTCTGAATGCAATCTCGCAAATGAAACCGAATAAAGCACCGGGACCAGACGGGTTTCTAGCCGAATTTAATAAGAAATGTTGGCATATTATTAAGGACGATCTTATGCCTATGTTCCATGATTTCTTTTGCGGGCATTTAGAGTTGTTTCATCTTAATTTTGGCATGATTACGCTATTGCCAAAGAAAGAAAGAGGCAGTTTGGATCGAGCAATTTAGGCCCATATGTTCTTCTCAATGTGAGTTTCAAAATTTTCACAAAGGTGGGTACCAATAGATTGACGCAGATTGCTCATTCAGTGGTACAACCGAGTCGGACAACTTTCATGCCAAGGCGACACATACTTGAAGGGGTGGTCGTCTTGCATGAAACGCTTTATGAAATTCATTCAAAGAAGGTAGATGGGGTTATCTTCAAAGTGGATTTCGAGAAGGCATATGACAAAGTTAATGCCCTTTCTTTAGCAGGCAATGCGCATGAAAGGATTTAGTGAAAACTGGCGGAACCAAGTGGGGTCTCAAATCCAGAAGGGTAGTGTCGGCATTAAGGTTAACGATGATATCGGTCATTATTTCAGACACACAAGGGTTTGAGACAAGGGGATTCCATGTCTCCTCTCTTGTTTAACATAGTGGCCAATATGCTGGCCATTCTCATTGATAGGGCCAAGCAGTAGGGCCAGGTGGAGGGGTTAGTCCCTCATCTGGTTGATGGAGGAGTATCCATTTTGCAATACGCTGACGACACTATCTTATTCATGGAACATGACATTGCTAAGGCGCGCAATATGAAACTCATTCTGTGTCTTTTCGAACAATTGTCGGGTTTAAAGATAAACTTTAGCAAGAGCGAGTTATTCTGCTTTGGGAAGGCCAAAGACGAACAAGACAAATATAGACAATTGTTCGGGTGTGAATTAGGTTCTTTACCTTTTAGTTATTTGGGCATACTGATTCATCATCGTAAGGTATCCAACAAAGAGTGGAAGTGTATCAAAGATCGAATTGAAAAAAAACTGAGCTGCAGGAAGGGCAAGCTTATGTCTTATGGAGGTCGGCTAGTACTGATTAACTCCGTACTGACTAGTATGCCGATGTTTCTTTTATCGTTCTTTGAAATTCTGAAAGGGGTTCGGAAACGACTTGATTTCTTTAGATCTCAGTTCTTCTGGCAGTCAGATAAGGCCAAGAGGAAATATCGTCTCGCGTGACGGGATATCCTTTGCCGACCTAAAGACCAGGGGGTTCTCAGTATTGAGAACTTAGAAATCAAGAACAAGTGCCTTATGAGCAAATGGCTCTACAGGTTAGAGACTAAGCCGGATGGCATGTGGGCTCAGATTTTACGCAATAAGTATTTACAGTCCAAAACGCTCGCTCAGGTTACCATACGACCAACTGACTCGCCTTTTTGGAAGGGGCTGATGAGAACGAAGGACTTGTTCTTTCGTAGGCTCAAATTCTTGGTTGGCAATGGGATGTCAACAAGATTTTGGGAGGACATGTGGTTAGGGGAGACTCCCCTGGCTGTACAATATCTCACCTTTTATAACATTGTGCAATGTAAAGAGGATTACGTTTGCACAGTATTCCAATCGATTCCCTTGAATATTCAGTTCAGACGCGCATTAGTGGGTGAGCGGTGGAATGCCTAGATGCACTTGGTTCGGAGGTTGATAGATGTTCAACTCTCCGACCAGCCGGATTCGACGCAATGGAAATTAACTAAAAATGAGGTTTTCACGGTCAAATCCTTCTATTTGGAGTTAATTAATTCTGGGCCAATCTCACGATCAATGCATATTTGGAGGGTTAAGGTGCCCTTGCGTATCAAAAATTTTATATGGTTCGTCCACAAGCAAGTAATACTCACCAAGAACAACTTAATCAAGAGGCGATGGATAGGCAGTGCATGTTGTTGTTTTTGTGATCATGATAAAACAATACAACATCTATTCCTTGAGTGCCCACTCGCCAAGCTGCTTTGGAGAACGATTCATATAGCCTTCAACATCAATCCTCCAGTTGACGTTGTTTGGAACGTGGTTAGTTGAGGTTGAACATACAACTGCAGCTCGTATTCGGATTGGAATATGTGCGCTTTTGTGGATATTCAGCATGTTATGCAATCCCAACTATCCAGCACATTTTTGTGCTAATCATGCTTGCACATTGACTGTGAGAGAAAGCCTAACTTCCTAGTGAGCAACCTTTTGGCTGATGATCCAGCGAATCCATTCGTATGAATAAATCTCTCAATATTGTCTGCAAAAAAAAAAGAGCTGTGGAGTCGTATGATGTGCGGCTCCTTTCTGTAATCGGGGATGGAAAGAGGAGATCCCAGCGGCTTGGACATTTGCAGCCAATCGTGGCTCTTGACAAATGGCACGGCTATACCACGCTTGCAGCGAGGTAAACGTCGTGCTCGCCTACTACACAGCTCACAGCTTATGGGCCGGGCCCAACAAGCTCGTTCCATGGAAATAACATTAGTATTTTAGTGATATCCTCATTCTCTTTCTTTTTTATTATAATGTTTATTTATTTATATTTTTAAAATATACAAAATACACATATTCCAAAAACAGTTACTTGAATTTTGAAAAGTGTCCATCGCACATTTAAAAATATTCATGCCTTGTAAACAAATGTCCGCACATTTTTTAATAAAATTTAATATAATATACAAAACACACATATTCCAAAAACAGTTACTTAACTTTTGAAAAGTGTCCATCGCACATTTAAAATATTCATGCCTTGTAAACAAATGTATGTGCAATTTTTAATAAAATTTCGTACCATTCAAAAAATTGTTCGTGACATTTCAAAAATAAGGTCATGACATTTGACAACATTAAACATTATAAATAAGATGCTCATGTAGTTTAATATTTTGCACCATTACAAAAATCTCGTGTCATTTAAGAATGTTCACATGTTTTATAATATGTTCATGACTTTTTGAAAATGTTAATGTAATTTTATAAATATTAAATATATTTCATACCATACATATATCAATACGTATATGAATGTTTTCATATTTATTAAAAACATGTATTTGTAAACATGTTACCACAATGAAAATATAGTTCACATAACTTTTCAAAATTGTTTTGTGGCATTTAAAACAATTTTTGGCGTGTATTTGAAAAATATTTAACATGTGTTGAAAACATGTATTTGAAAATGTTCATCATATATTTGAAAAATATTCAATGTGTATAAAAGATATTCAAAATGTCTACAAAAAATTACAATATGTATTGGAAAAAATAGACAAAATCCGCAAAGAAACATAGAAAACCGAAATCCAAAAAAAACCGACAGAGAAAACACACATAAAAAAGAAAAAAAATCCATATGGAAGCTACTAAAACTTATCTGAATCAGTCGTAGACGCTTCCTAAAACCAGCTCCCGAGGAACTCATATTGGGTCGACCCATCCCGCGATCACCTACTGCGAGACGAAGTAGATATAGCTCTCACACTTGACAAATGGACCAGAATGAACTCATCAAACCTGCCTTGGACCTCAATGCATCGCGTCCAGGCAAGCAAGTTAGAAGAAATGCTGATTCCACTGTCGCCGAACCATAAATACTGATCCTGGACCAACATCTTGTCCCGGACGTTGATGATGAAAGATAGCAAACCACCAATCATCCACAAAATAACTTATATCGCCAGCATGAACAACGGGCAAGAAAACGAGGCCATTTACTTGACGCACCACATGAACCATTGACATATTGAGAAAAGATCTAAGACAAATTTATTCGAGATGGTGCCCGTCCCACCATTCCGGCAACATACACTACCTTTGCGAACACCAGGCAAGAGAAACGGAGATCTGCCGCTGAAGGGAGGACTGGAGGAAGGTGGATACCTTAGCAAAGCAGATATATATAGGAACAACAACTAGTCCATCTTCCTAATAAATATGGTTCATGATAATGAACTTATGAAAATAAAGAGGCGAATTTTGCCATATATCATATTAACATTACCACATAATGCAAATATCAAGACTTTAGTTTTACTTTCTTTTGGGAAACAAGACTCGATGATTCCTGGGCGTGTAGAGTTTAAGCAACACAACTGCACATTTAGCCAATTAAATGAAACACCAACATCATCACTGAGTTAATATACCGACAGAATGGTTGTTCCAAAGCAAGACGAAATATCCACAAAACCTAATAACAGATTGAGACTATCATCCATGCATTTAACGTATCACACGGAAGCAATCCTAACAACAATAAATACACAAATGTACTAAGCATGATATTCGCCAAGAAATCTAGAGGTTCAAACGGGGGTATTGACAAGGGAGGGTTCCATCTAAAAATATAAAGATTGTGCATTGTAAATAAAAACAACAATTATATTTCACATTGACTAGGAGAAATCGCATCATATTAAATCAGACCAAGTAAATGATATAAATTTTTCGAAATATTAAGGGGAAGGATAAAATAAAACCAGTTGAGACACATGCTCCATAAATATAGCAAAAAGGGAGTTCAAAGACAGTCGGATTGAATGGACATGATTATGATGATCATCTCGTCATGCGATGATGTAATCTGCCTTATTTAATAAAGAATAAATAACACGTGGTAACCTTTTAAAAAAACATGTTAAGCTTCTTTTACTAATTTTTCTGCCTCACATTGTTCAATTATTTTCTTCCATGTAAAATAAGCAACAAAAGAAAAGAATCTTGTTATACACGTCCACTACTGCTTCACCACCAAGAATTATTAAATAGAACCCACCAATGCAAGGCAACAAGAAGGGAAAAAAAGATGATAATCCTATAAGCAACTAAAATCACCACACACCACAAGATCCTATGGCCAGAGCCACAAAGGTCCAACAACACAAGGAGGAGGGAGCCATAGAAACCATAATAAAAACCCCAAATTTCGCTCAAACAAGAGTCCAATTCTCGAAAGATCCAAACCCTAGCCCATCCAAGATCTGCGGCCTCACCACCACCACCAACCCGACGGAATCCGGTCCTCCTCGACCCTCGGCCTCGCAACTGCCACCGCTGCTCCCGGACGGAGACCCGAGGCCAATAAACAAACCCGCCCGCCGTAAAAGACTCAATTTTTATTCCACATCGGTTGCCGCCGCCCCCCTCCGCCGGCCCGGCTACGCGCGGCGGCATGGCGCTCCTCATCCGCGCGCCGCTCACCTCCTTCGACGACTCCGGCGACGACGACGAAGGGTACGCCTCCTCGCTCTCCTCCGGCGCCGCGTCCCCGTCCCGCTCGCCCTCGCCCTCGCCCCCCGTGGCCCGGCCTCGCCCGCTCGCCGGCGCCTCCGTCCTCGGCGCGCCGCGGGTGGCGGCGCAGCTCTCCTCCTCCACGGACGACGAGGCCGACCTGTTCGACGACGCCGCCGGCTCGTCCGGGGATGAGGTGCTCGAGGAGGTCTCCAACGGCTTCTTCCGCGTCGCCCGGGTGCCCCCGCCGCCGCCCTCCCCCTCCTCGGACGAGGCCGCGGTCCCCTCGCCCCCCGCTTCCGCGTCCTCCGGGGAGAGCGAGTACTTCGGCGCCGCGGAGGGGGCCGAGGAGGAGGAGGCCGCCGCCGACGTGTTCGTCGACGCCGGAGCGGGCAGCGGGTTGGAGGAGGATGGCGGCGTCTTTGCGGCCTCCGCGGGCGCGCTCGCCGAGGGCTCGCTGGATGGGAGCTTCGTCAGCTCCATGAGCGTGCTGGATGACGGCGCGGCGTTCAGTGATTTGGTAAATCTCTCGGATATCTCCTTGATGAATGGTGGTAAACAGGGAGCTGAGGATTCTGGTGCTGAGGCTGTCAACAGTGTGGAGCCTGAGCCTTCCATTGGTGACACCGGTGACACGGGCATTGTCGATGCTTCAGAGGGGAATGTTCAGGGGTCTCAGCAGGAGGAAGTTGTGGAACTGCCTCCTGCAGTGAATTCTACTGAAGAAGAAGATGCTGGTCTTCAAGTTATCGATGATGACTCTGATGCAAAAGACACCAAGCACGAGGTTGCTGAATTGCCTCATGTGGTCAGTTCTACAGAAGCTGAAGCAGAAGCTACTGGTCCTGAAATTCGCAATGCTGATTCAGATGCAGAACATACCACGCCCGAGCATGAGGTTGTCACACATTCTGAAGATGCCAGCCCTCAACATGTTGCCGCAAGAGATGCCACAGTTGAGCCTGCGGAAGATCATACCAATGTTGATGGCTCACAGTTTACTGTTGACGCGGGTCATCACAAGGTAGATGGTGAAACTGATGGTGATTATGAACCTTCTGATGAACCTGCATCTGCACCAATCACCGGGACAGACAATGCTTTGGAATCTCCTGGAAAAGAAATGGAGGACAATTTGCCTGCCTCCAAGGGCGCACGCTTCGGGTTGGATGATTCAGATGAGGATCAGCTGGATGATGATTATGAAGTGGAGGAGTTGAGCGGAAAGGAGACTGAGCTTTTTGATTATGCAGCTTTAGCCGAGCTTCTCAGGGCGGCAAACAGATCTCCTACACAGGGCAAGGCCAAGGTGTTTCCAGTTGAAACCTCTGATTCCATCCAACCGTCCCATACCGTGGTCGGTGTCCCTAGGACAAGTGTGGCTTCTACTCATGTGGTGGATGCAGCTGCTGACCCGGAGAACACGATGACTGATGAGGAGAAGAAGTTGTACATAAAGGTGGACATGGCACGAATCAAGTATCTGCGTCTTGTGTATAGACTAGGGTATGACACCGAACATCAGGTACCTGTACAAGTGTTATATCGGCTCAGTCTCGTTGAAGGCTTCAGGCGCATAAGGATGGCAAACCATTCCTCCGAGCTTGAGAATGCCTGGAGCAGGGCTTTGCAGCTTGAGACAGAGGGAACAGATGACTTGGAATTCTCCTGCAATGTATTGGTCCTTGGGAAGACAGGGGTGGGAAAGAGTGCAACAATAAACTCCATCTTTGGCGAGGATAAATCCAAAACGAATGCTTTTCTACCAGCAACATGTTCCGTGAAGGAGATTACTGGAGTTGTTGGTGGTGTTAAATTCCGTGTCATTGACACTCCAGGACTTGGGACTGCAGTTAGGGATGGAAAATCAAACAGGAAAATGCTCAAGTCTGTTAAGAAGTATATCAAGAAATGCCCCCCTGACATTGTTTTGTATGTTGATCGGATCGATACCCAACGGCAGGGTGCAGACGACCTGTCCCTGTTGCAATGCATTACCAGTGTCCTAGGCCTGCCAATATGGTCGAAAGCCATTATCACTCTTACTCACTCAGCAGCAGATCCTCTTCCTGAAGGACCTAGTGGCTCCCCAATTAACTATGAGATGATTGTGACCCATCGGACTCATGCGCTTCAGCAAAGCATCAGACAGACCACTAATGATCCTCGGATTGAGAATCCAGTCGCTCTTGTGGAAAATCACCACCTTTGTCGGAGGAACATGGAGGGTGAAAAGGTGCTTCCAAATGGCCTTATCTGGAAGCGTCTGCTCCTCCTCCTGTGCTACTCACTGAAGATGGTTGCTGAGATTGATACTCTTTCAACCCGCCGTGCTGCTTCTCCAAGACTCTTTGATCTCCGTCTCCAGATGCCTCCACTTCCTTACTTCTTATCATCTTTGTTGCAGTCTAGAGAGCACCCCAGGCGTGCAAATGAACAGAAGGTTGAGAGTGTGGGCTCAGATGTTGATCCTGATGAATTGTTGGATGAGGATCAAGAGGATGAAGAGTATGACCAACTTCCTCCCTTTAAGCCATTAAGTAAATCACAGGTTGCAAAACTCTCCAAAGAGCAGCAGAAACTGTATTTCGATGAGTATGACTACCGAACCAAGCTTCTTCAGAAGAAGCAGTTGAAGGAACAGCGCAGAAGATTGAAGGAAATGAAGGAGAGTGAGGGCAATAATCATGATGTACTTGTGGACAATGATCATCCTGATGACGAGTATGACAACGAGAGATCTCTTATGCCAGATTGGGCCTTGCCATCTTCGTTTGATTCTGATGATCCAGTATACCGCTATCGGTGTCTTGAGCCTGCAACAAACCTTCTGGCACGTGCTGTTGCCAACCCTGAAGGATGGGATCATGACTGTGGGTTTGACGGTGTGAGCCTCCAATACAGCCATGAAGTTGCAAAAGCATTTCCAGCTTCTATGTGGGTCCAAGTTAACAAGGACAAGAGGGAATTCACCATTCATTCGGAGTCCTCGATAGCAGCTAAGCATAGCGAGTATGCTTCAACCCTTGCCGGCTTTGACATACAAACCATGATGGACCAGCTTGCTTACACTCTCAGGGGGGAAACCAAGTTCAGGAACGCCAAGAACAATGCCACTACTGGAGGTCTGTCCATGACTTTAGCAGGAAACACCATGATAACTGGAGCAAAGCTTGAAGACAAACTTTCAGTTGGTAATTGGTTAACACTGGTAGCAAACGCTGGTGCTGTGTCCGTGAAAGGTGATACTGCGCATGGAGTGAATGTGGTGCTGAACCTGCTTCAGAAAGACTATCCCATTATGGGCCTAGGCCTTGCAACTTTGGGTGCATCCCTGGTGAGGTGGCATAAAGAATGGACTACGGCTGCAAACTTGGATACCCAGTTCTCCGTGGGAAGGACTTCAAACACGGCAGTTCATGTTGATGTGAACAACAAGCTAACTGGACGAGTGAGCATCAAGGCCAACAGTTCAGAGCATCTGACGATTGCTCTATTAGGTGTCTATTCGATGGCAATGTATGCGTGGAACAGGATGCATCCTCGTGCAGGTCCGAATAATGAGTAGCACTGGTTAGTTCTGTAGTTTTGATTTCCTAGTATTTTTATCCCTGTCCCTCTTGTTAGAGTTTCCAGTTGTTCTATTAAACTACTGTTGAAGCTTCTCCTGTTCCTTATTGTATCTCTATTTGTGTTGACATAGCTGTAGAATTTATGCACATGTATGTGGCAAATAACACCACGGAGTAGATGCCTATGATTTTGTTGTTCATGCTGGCGATAAATATTTCTGGTACTTATTCATGAAAAGTTTGCAATTTCGTTGTGCAGCTGTCTACCTGTTTTAGGTTTCATGTGTGTGATTATCCTTTGGTTCTTCCAGCCTTCCATACTTTGTCTACCAGTGTGCAAAGATGGCAGTCCAAGAATGCATATGTTATTATACCACATATTTCACCCTTGATGCTCGGAAGTAGGGAGTCCAGTCATTATTTGTCCAAATGAATTAAAGCTCCCTTTCAAGAAGAGAAGGTCAACCCTCTTAGAGGCGATTTTAGGCCAATAGCGCTTTGCCAGTGTCTCCGAAATTGACTGCATTGACTATTGTGTCAGGATCTCTCTAGCTGACTCTTAGTGGATGAACGTTGTGGGTGCTTCGACTTGTTGCAGCCCCTTCCCCTACCCCCACTCCTCCAACCCCTCTCCCTCTCTGACAAGCAGCTGCCTCAACCAGGAGACAGCGACGCTGGATCTGGCATTGTATGTCTATTTGTGTTGACATAGCTTGTAGAATTTGTGCACATGTATGTGATAAATAACACCACCGAGTAGATGCGATGCCTATGTTTTTATTGATCATGCTGTTGATAAATATTCATGGTACTTATTCATGAAAACTTTGCCATTTCATTGTGCAACCGTCTACCTGTTCAGATATCATATTTGTGGTTATCTGTGGTTCATTGTCTACCAGAAACAACACTAGAAGTACGTAAAGATGGCAATCCAGGAATACCTTTTATGCTTGGAACTAGGGAGTCTAGGCATATTTATGCAATGGGTGAAGGACTCGAGGGGCTGTTTGTTGCTGCCCTGAGACAAACTAGCCTGGCCGGACGCCCTCCTCCTGAAAGTTGTCTGCTTGGAGACCTGAAGCTTGTACCGCTCCAGGCATGTGAGTTATTCTTTCCCAGGCTGTTTATGCGGATGAATGTGATGTGTAGTGTTCAGCCGTCAGTTCTGTTTCTGTCGAGGAGTAAACACTACTAGTATGTGCCTGCCTTTTTAAGAAACTGCCATTTTCCTGCTTGTTGGTAGTGTTGGCGGGAACGTAAATTGCTCATCCAAATCAATTGTCCGCAAATTAACTCTTGCTATCAAAATGGCTTTCAGATGCTTTAGGCTAAGCTCATCGCTCTTCCATATTTGCAATGATTTTGTTGGATGATGCAGGTCAGGAATCACGTTATTTGAAACGTCCAAGGCCCTTGCCACTGGCAGTGGGAGAGGAGCGATTTCATGGATGGACCGCTGGCGTTTCTCCGGTCGCCCTGCTTGATATGGTTCTGGGTCTAGACCTGTTTGAACTTGCTAGGACATGGATTTTTTTTTGTTCCAGCCGCAAACTGTAGAACTATCGCTCTATGTATTTTTCGTTAATTATGTAACAGAATAGGAACTTGAATTTCGTTCAGCTTTGTATAAGAAGCACAGGTGACACGAACACATTACTGACCAGAAGTAATTCCTGTGTGATGCACGGTGGATTCGCGATGGGCTGGGTGAAAAGAAGTTTCTTCATCATGCTAGTATAATTGAAGCCAAATGAGGGAGGTGCTACATTATGCTTGCCAAGCAACGAACGTGCTTGAAAGCCACGCCATACAATTGAAGCCAAATGCATCTGGCTTGACATGACATGAGCCACCACACCACATATCCTACCGACGAGCAGCCGCATCCACAGCCACGGGTAGAAGAATTACCGAGTTAATATTCTCCTCGCGTGCCAAATAAACAGCTCCACACAGCCGCAAGAGCTTCTCCTGCTAGCTCAGCCTCAGAGGCAACAACACCGGCCGAGAATAGTACGTATCAGCTGTTGCAGCTCTAGCAATTTTGTGTGATGCCAACTTTGCTTGCTCCCTTCTTTGGGCCATTGGTTTGGCTCACTTTCTTAATCGATCCTGTCTCTTTCTTAGGATCAATCAAACATGACATTTGAATCTAATCTACTCCCTCCGTTCCTGAATGTAAGTCCTTTTAGACATTTCAAATAGACTAGTACATACGGATGTATATAGACATATTTTAGAATGCAGATTCACTCATTTTGCTTCGTATGTAGTCACTTGTTGGAATCTCTACAAAGACTTATATTTAGGAACGGAGGGAGTAGTTTGCATCATCTTAATCTCAGATCCTGACTTAATTTCCTTCCCTGTACCACCAGTTAGTCTGGCAGGGTGAATGTAATGGCGTGGCTTAATCTCCATGCATCGACCGTTAAAAGTACTCCTTGTCATCTCCTCTTGTGCTCCCATTGCATCGCGTTTTGCACTTGGTCTGCTCCTGCTTTCGGGTAAGCAAGTGCCTTTACGATTGCTCTGTTTTCAAATGTTTACAATTCCGTGCAAACAGTTTTGTTACAAGGGGTAGGAATGAAGGATTGACGTAATGCGTTGAATGTTGTATTGAGCCTCACTATACTATCTCTGTTCCTAAATATAAATCTTTTAGAGATTCCGATACAAACTACATACAGATGTATATAGACAGTGTAGATTCACTCATTTTGCTCCGTATGTAGTCCATAATGAAATCTCTGAAAAGACTTATATTTAGGAACAGAGAGAAGTATCTCATAAAGATAAAATAGAAGACGAATTAGTACAAATTCTAAACTACCAATAAATACGTGTAACTTAGAGCAACTCCAATGGGGCGACCCATTTCGTCCGCCCGCGTCCGTTTGGGTCGGCGCAGACAAAAGTGGCGGCCCAACGCGCCGACCAAACTCAAATTGTGTCCGCCTGGCGTCCGCGCCGACCCATTTCCGGCCCAAAATTGCGCCTGGAATGCGTCGGGCGGACGTGAAGCGGACGCGCCGCGCGTCTCCTCGCCGTCCGCCGCGTCCCTACCTGGCGGCCGTCCAACTACGACGGTCAACATTATTTATGACGACCGCCCACCTTGGGCCCACGCGTCAGCGACGGCAGTCGTCATTTTTTAAGCCGGGCGTGCGGCGGGGCTGTCCTCATCCATTGCCACTCGCCCCCGTCACCATCTGGCCACCCCTGCCCCCACGCCGGCGACAACCCTATCCACCGCCAGCATGGACTTCTTCTCCGGCATCGACAGCAGCCGCAAGGGCAAGGCCCCCGCCCGCCATTCCCCCTCCCCCCCTCCTCGCGCCGCAAGGCCGCCCCGGCAGAGGCAGCGCATCAATGTGCCAGTGCACCAGGCCGAGTGGCACTGGCAGCACCGCGTGCCTCTGTCGTACCCCGACGCGACGCTGCCGCATGACTGGCATTTGGATCCAAAGAGGATCCCAGTGCCGGCGGCGCCGTGGACGGCGAGGGCCCATGCGGAGGAGGTGCGGCGCCGGCGGGCGTTGCTAACGCCGGAGCAGTGCGCCGAACCGCACTACACCATCGACTCGCCCAACTGGGCTCGATGATTCACCTTCGAGCACGAGGAGGCGAGGCGACGCGGTATCCGCAACGTCGACCGCAGCCTGCCGCCGCCCCCGCTCGTCGTCCGCGACGAGGACCAGGAGGCCGAGGCCGCCTACCAGGTGGTCATTAAGGAGAGCGAGGAGGAGGAGCAGTGGAGGAGGCGGATGAGGCGGCTTTCGAGCTGCCATGGCGGAGGCCATGCCTCTCCGCGGGCGGGTGATCGCGTCGTGCCGCGGTGACCCGCCGCCCCGCCCAAAGCCGAGCCGAGGAGTCGGCCTACTCAGCGCTACTCTGGACCGGAGTAGTGCGCGAGTGGTCGGCCTCCGCCGATCTGGCTCGGGCGACGAAGAAGCAGGAGGCAGCCTACTCGACCACAGCGCGCGCTCGGCTGGCCGAGAAGCGCCGGAGGGCGAAGCGCCGCAGATGCTCAAGCGAGGTCAAGAGGAGGCGCGCCAGGCCCAGGCAGCGGCGGCGCAGCCCGACATCGCCGCCCTCTGGAACACGGCGTTCCCCTGGGCCGGCCTGCGCCGACGCTGATCGACCTCACCGGCCCCGACGCAGACGCCGCCGCCGCCGAGGACGCCTAGGGCAGCGCATCGTCTAGTTTTTAGTGTTTTTATGTTAATTAATGTAATGTGGGCGTAAGATCAATATGGTCTCCCGGCCACTTGTCCACCCGCTGGAACCGAAAGCAAGGGCGCTGCCATCAGGTCAGGTCAGCTTCCACCCACGCCATGTGCTTGTGCTTAATTATTCCATGTCATGATCTATCTATCTCCAGTAGTAGATCTGAAATTATTCCCCGCACAAAAAAAAAGAGAATCTGCAATTATTCCTCTATATCTACAGTGAGAAACAACGCACGCACGATCAGGATCAACCTCCCTCTCTGGCTCACTCTAGTGTCTGCAGTGTCAATCAGCTCCTCGTTGAAATTTAAAGAAATTCCCACCAACCATCACTCACAATCCACCAACTCATTCTGACACTGCACACACTCACCAGCCACCGCCACTCACGCACGCGCCCGACCCAAAGGCTGGACCAAAACCTGACCGGACCGGACCGGACCGGAGTATTTAACCAAAAACTACCATAATTCATGAAATTCCCCAACAAGCACAAGCCTATGTCTAGCACTAACAAACTAACTGACTTACCGATTTTTCTCTACTAATTTGTCCAGCCGCTTGATCCATCATGCGCCTGCTTGCCGTCGGCAGTGCTGCATCGCACAACACCACGACATCACACCTTGCACGCCACATCATACGGCAGCTAACATCTCGCCCTGCCTCCCTCCTTATGTGATCTCTTGGGATCTTTGAAAGGAGAGGAACGCTAGGGTGTTTCGGAACATCTCTACGCCTCAGACGGTTCTCGTGGAAAAAGTCACGAATGAGGCGACGCTGTGAGCTTTGGCGGGTGCCAAAGGGCTGGGAGTAATTTTACATCGCGAGTAGTTGCTTTCTTTGCCTTTGTACGGCCATTGATTGGCTGTGGTCCTCAGACCTTGTTACAACACTCTCTTAATTAATGAAATGACAAATCTTTTGCCTCGTTACAAAAAAAAGAAGCAAATATGCAAATACAAGTAGTAATCAAGATAAAGCTAACAGATATATAGTTCATCCAGCAAATGGATCACGAACGAAGGTTACCGCCTCTGCCATGCGACGTTTCCTTTTAGTCTGCATATATAAGTTATCTAAAGTCAAACTTTGTAAAGAAAATAAACTTTATACATGGAGTGAAAAAAAGAAGTAAGGGAGTATCTCAAACCAGGCAAGGCAAATGGCCCGGCCGGCCAGTGGTACGTACGTTTGGGACCTCCAGTAGATAATATATAAACTCACCCCAAGTGCCTGTCTAGCTGTCTCAACATTCATTCCACCCTCCATCACCTGGATCGTTTGAGATAGACCCCAGATTTTCCTTATCAAAAAGGAAAAACTCGCAAGCTCAGAAACCTAGCTAAAAGCTATGGCCATGGTTATCTCCTCCGGTGTTCAAGCTCCTTGCTCATCGTCCAGGCGCAAAGCTTCACTAGGCACTACAATTTCAATGTATGTGTACCAACCAGAGATCTATGCATGCATGCGTTTCCGGCCGTACGCTATCTTGCTTTCTCACGTCATGCTCATGATGCATGCGTCTTCCAAACCTTAACCCCGGCATGCAGGTGCAAATGGCCGACGTGACGAGGCTGTGCGCCACCAAGAGCATCGTGACGGCTCGTGGCGAGGGAAGGCGACCGCGTCGTCGTCCGCGTCACCAACCACGTCGCGGACAACGTGACGCTGCACTGGCACGGCGTCCGGCAGCTGAGGAACGGCTGGGCCGACGGGACGGCGTACGTCACGCAGTGCCCGATCCAGACGGGCCAGAGCTACGTCTACAACTTCACCGTCACCGGGCAGCGTGGCACGCTGTGGTGGCACGCGCACATCTCCTGGCTACGCGCCACCGTCCACGGCGCCATTGTCGTCCTCCCCAAGCACGGCGTGCCTTACCCGTTCGCCGCGCCGCACATGGAGGTTCCGGTCATCTTCGGTGAATGGTGGAGGGCGGACACGGAGGCGGTGGTCAGCCAGGCGCTCCAGACGGGCGGATCCCCGAATGTCTCCGACGCTTTTACAAGGCCGCTCTACAACTGCTCTGCCCAAGGTACATGCTTGTGCTTGGTTAATCAAGTGTCTCTTTTTTTTCGTGAATACGCAAGCTGCGTATCTTTGTATTGATAGAAGGAGAATGTAGATGGGATTACAAGGCATACAAGGCCATGTACACATAGACATGGTGCACAAGCGTTGGAGCAGACTAGAACAAGGGGTCTGCTCAGCCCTAGGCGCCTACGCTAGCAACTACTCGCCAGGGATGATGTTAAGCAGTCCGTTGGCGCCTGCCTTTGCCCATAGGCGCACAATCAAGTGTCTCAAAATAGGAGGAAAACGTGTTACCTTTTGTTACTAAAATAATATAGTGCATATAGATTTGGGAAATACCCTTTGGGTTCCTAGGTGTATATACACCACATATAAGGAAAAATTAATAAATAAAATAAAAGTTAAAAAGTTACAAGTTATTTATAGAATAAACTTGACTTTTTTTTGCACTAGTATGTAAACTTTCACGAACAAAAAAGCAATGTTGACTTCAGGGCAAAAAAAACTATTGCTACTATATGTCACTATTCACACTATTTTGGTCAAAAATTTGTTTTTTTCTAAAAGAAGTCAGTGAGGGTTTTACCTTTTGTGGAATTTTTTTACAAGTACAATGGAAGGTCAAGTTTATTTTTAAAAAATATTTTCAATTTTTTGACTTTTTATTTAGTTACTAAATATTTTTGCCATATAGGGTGTATATACACCGATCAACCAAAAGTTCCCCTCCATATAGATTTGTCCTAGGTCAAGTTTTATTAAGTTTGTAGGAAAATATAAATATTTACAATACCAAATATATATGACATAAAAATATATTTCATGATGAATCTAATGGTCTTGATTGGCATTGTAGATGTTGACAGATTTTTCTGCAAACTTCATCAAAATTTGACTTCAAAAAAAACTGCCATGCACGCTCTCTTTCAGTTTTTAAATGCAATAACATGACATATGGCAATAAGAAGTAATCTACTAGTAGATCTTAGTGACCCTACACCTTATCTGGGCTGGATTAAGCATGCTTTCTATTCTGCCTACCCAATGTCATGGATTTGTAAAACGTGCAAACTAATATAGAGATGACGGCTGGCGCTCCCATGAAGCGCCGCTTGGGGGGGCCTAGCCATGGGCGTGGCTCCTCCTTGTTTCTCCCTCGCCGCCGCTTCAGCGTGTTTGTGGGCAAAGCCCGCCAGATCGGGCGGCGGCGGGCCTCTTCTCCTCAGCATGGCGCTGGATGGCGCGAGCCATCCTTGTTGGGCGGCGCAGCGACGGCGGCCCGCGACGGGCGTGGCTTTTTGGCGGCGGCGCTGGTGGCTGGTCGGCTGGGGCGTGCCTCGATCCCGGCGGGCGCGGTGTGGGCTCGGCCCAGATCCGCGGCGGCGGCTCAGTGCTCTGGGCCCTTGTGGTGGCGGGCTCGGCTTGCCGCGGTGGTGGCTGCCCGGTGGCTGCCCTGCTGCAGCGCTCCCTGGTGGTGGTGGACCTGCCGGCCCCCGACCGATCCGGCGATGGCAGGTGCCGCGGGCTGTGCTCGGCGGGGATGTGGGCTACCACAGTGTGGTGGTGTCTCATGGCGGTGGTCAGGATCGTCTCACGGCGGCGGCCGGACTTCTTCGGCGTCGGCATGTAAGAGCTTCGACCCCTCTTCTCGATGCCCGGGCGCAATCTTCGTTGGTGGGATGACCCTCTCCCTGCTGCAACCCATCGCTAGTCCCGTGCTCGGGCTGCAGGACTGTGCTTGTCTGGCGCCCGGCAGCAGGACCTCCTCGTCTGGCGCCCGGCAGCAGGACCGAGCCCGTCTCGCGCCCGGCAGCAGGACCGAAGCTCATCTCGCGCCCGCAGCGAGACCACGCTAGTCTCGCGCCCGCAGCGAGACCTCCTCGTCTGGCGCCCGGCAGCAGGACCGAGCCCGTCTCGCGCCCGGCAGCAGGACCGAGCTCATCTCGCGCCCGGCAGCAGGACCACGCTAGTCTCGCGCCCGGCAGCAGGACCTCCTCGTCTGGCGCCCGGCAGCAGGACCGAGCCCGTCTCGCGCCCGGCAACAGGACCGAGCTCATCTCGCGCCGGCAGCAGGACCACGCTAGTCTCGCGCCGGAGCTGTAGGGACGAATCGATGGACTTGTGTGCCCGGGATCCGTTCGTCTCTTCCGCTGGGGTAGCGGCGGGTGTCGGTTGTGGTGGTTCCTAGGTCTTGGATTTCGGGGCGGCGGCCCTGGTGGTGGTTGCGCGGTGCTCACGGGCAGAACCCGTCGCTTGGTGCTGCCCGGTGGTCATGGCTGTGTGGGCGGCGTGGTTGTCGGGGTGCGGCGTTCGATGGCAGTGAGTATTGGCCGGGGTGAAAACATGCTCTTTCTTCGGACAGACCGGCAGCGGCGTAGCTCGTTCCCTTCTTGAAGGCGTCATCGCGGCTCTCATTGTCTGTCGTGTGGCTCCGGGGGAAACCTTGATCCTCGGATCAGGTGGTGGCGACGCTTCCGTGCCGTACCCTTCCTGAAGGCACCGTCTTGGAGCCCACGGTTCGTCGTATGCGGTTGCATCTCTTTGTGGTGGCGTGTTCACTGGTGGAGTCCCGGGTGCTCGAGTAGTGCTAGGGGTCGTGTTGCTGCGCTCAGCGCCTATGTATCCCACCTTGGGTGTGTGCGTGTGTTGTGGTGGTGTGCGTCTGTTCCTGGATGTTGTTGGTCATTGCTTTATTTATAAAGCGGGGCGAAAGCCTTTTCGGGTAATATAGAGATGATGTACATGATGACACACGCAGACACTTTCAGATTGAAGGTGGAACCCGGGAAAACGTACATGCTGCGCCTCACCAATGCCGCGCTCGACGACGAATTCTTCTTCTCCGTCGCCAATCACACACTCACCATCGTCGAGGTCGATGCCGTTTATGTCAAGCCTTTCACAGTCAAGACTCTGATCATCTCACCGGGCCAGACCACCAATGTACTCCTCACCACCAAGCCCTTGTACCCTAAGGCCAACTTCTACATGTTGGCCGCCTTCTACCTAGGGTACCAAAATCCTAGGGACCCCCTAAGGCCTAGCACCATCAACAACACCACCGTTGCTGGTATTCTCGAGTACCAAAATCCGGGTTCCCCCTTAGTACCATCAGCGTCGCACTTCACCGGTATGTCGCAAGGCGTCTATGGGTTCGACTTTTCCGGCCATGCCCCCATCTCAGTTCAACTACACCGGGGCACCGCCGAACAACATGAACGTCGGCAAGGGGAGGGGACCAAGGTTGTCGTGCTGCCATTCAACGCGTCGGTGGAGCTGGTGATGCAAGACACGAGCATCCTCGGCATCATCAGCCACCCCATGCACCTGCACGGCTTCAACTTCTTTGTGGTCGGGCAAGGATTTGGCAACTACGTACGACCCCGTGAACGATCCAGCCAAGTTCAACCTCATCGACCCAGTAGAGCGGGACACTGTAGTGGTGCCGGCCATTCGCTTCCTCGCCGATAATCCATCCAGGTAAATAAGAGTGAAACACAACCCGTACTGAAAGAATATTTCTAACCATGCTCATACGTATTACGTATCATATGCATGTATGCGCAGGTGTATGGTTCATGCATTGCCATTTGGAGGTGCACGCCTCGTGGGGAATGAGAATGGCGTGGCTGGTGCTAGACGGGAGCCTTCCCAACCACAAGTTGATGCCCCCACCCACTGACCTCCCCAAATGCTAGTCGATCACACAGCATCAGAGCCGATAGTTTTCTATTTCACCAATTTGTGATTCATGTCTTATGTTTTTTTTGGATTAGTTTGAATTGCTTACCACATATGTCGTCTTATGTTGGAAGGTTCATTGTGGCCTTGTTACTAAGTTCACTGACCGTCGACCGTGTTTTGCAAGGTACCCAAACAGGGGTACAATAATGTACACGGATTTGTCTATAGCAGTCAAGATTGTTTTCAGTTCTCGTTTACGTTTTTTACTGAGGTCCACCGATAAAAAATGGTTACCCATGAATACCTGAATTCTCGGCGTCTTACTGCCTGGAAAATTTGAATGAATTTTGAATTCAAAATATTCCCATGTAATTTTGAATCCTGATCCTGATCATGTGAGCTAGCTGAATTGCCATGTGTTGCATGCCACGAGAAAACAAACTTATATAAAAGGACACTGATCAAAACTACATCGTAAGCATCAGCGTAACATGCGGCTTATGTCTACATTGGGACAAATATAGCCTTACACTCGCCTCCCCTATACAAGCAATCACATCACTCCACTCAAGTTTCTTTCCTTGTCACACATTTTAATAGTATGTTTATCTTAGTCAAACTTGCTTAACTTGGATTAAATCCATAGAAAAAATGGGCGAGGTTTTTTGGGAACATGGTTTTAGGTGCACGCCATATAGCATTTAATTTAGAAAATATTTTACAAATTAAACAAATTTGAAATTTTTTGGTGGCAAACATGATCGAGTGTTCTACTCAAGTATGAAGTTTCACAAAAAAAAATGATCTTAGTGTTCTTCTGGGCGAAAAAATTGTCTTTGTTAGCAAGCAAGGAGGATGCACACCCCACTAGTCTATTTGGAGAGTTTTCATACACTTATAGATTTAGTGCATCCGTTGCGTGACAATGCCTACTCCTCACATGAATATCGACCGTAAGGCCTCTCCATTGCCTAACGGCCAGTTGCTTTAGTGTGAGACTTTCTTAATTTTTGACTTCTCTTAATCCTTTAAATGTGATTCTACTTTGCTATCCAAAGTGCTAAAGGGTCTCAGGTCACGCTCAAGTATTCCGTTGGGATTTAGTAATTGGTTCGAGGTTAGCGTAGCTCAAGTGCCTGGTCATGCGCCTGGGTCTGCTCATGATTCGACTGGACTTAGCATGCGATGTTGTCCATGCTACACCTGTTTATTTTTCTTTTAGTGTGGAAACACGTCCTTTAACATCTTTATTCCTAAAAGGCAATGATTGTTTATGCTCATCAATTGTTTATTCAATGTTAAATTGATAGACTACTGCCTTGAATCATTTTTATCATGAGTTCACAAACACCTTACATCATTTAAACAAGATTATGCTACATAGCATTCCCACATCAAAAATTATCTTTGTTTATCATCTACTTGCTCGTCATTAAGCTTGGGGATGTTGGTACGTCTCAAACATATCTATAATTTTGATTCTTTCGTGCTACTATAGTATCATGTATGAATACTTTTAATAGCAGTTTATATTATCATTTTGGATTAACCTATTAATTCAGTGTCAAGAACCCATTGTTGTTTTTTGCATATTTTTTACTTTTCAGAAAATACATATCTACCAAGGTCACCCTGAGGATTTAATACGATTTTTCCAAGTCACGAAGAGTCCAGAAAGTGTCGGGACCTGCCCGGGGGCACCCATGGGCCCACGAGGGCCCCCCGGGCACTGACATACATTGTTTGTTCCTCCGTAAAAATCTCATGTTTCCAGAATCCCTCGGTACAAAAAATCAAAAAAAAAAAATCATTGCCACAGGTTTCTGTTCTGAGGAGATCCAATTTGGAGGCCTGTTCCGGCACCTTGCCGAAGGGGGGAATCCATTATTGGAGGCTTCTTCATCAACCTTGATGCCTCCATGATCATGTGTGAGTAGTTTCCTCGGTACCGTAGGGTCCATAGCAGTAGCTAGATTGCATCCTCTCTCCCTTGTGATTTACTACGACGTTTATGTGAGCTGCTTCACTTGATCGGGGTCAATCTGATGTAATCGGTGGTGTGTTTGTTCGGGTATGATGAATTTTCACTTTATGATATGATTTTTTATTGAATGTATTGAATCTTTTGATGTTCCTTTCCTATATAATAAGTAGCTATGTGTGCTCTCCAATTTATTTGTCTACTTTTGCCAAGTTTAATGAGTACTTCTTCAAAGGGAGTGGTGCATAGTACTGGGTTCAATCTTGCGGTGATCTTTCCTAGTGACAGAAAGTGAACAGAGACTTATTGTATTGTTACCACTAAGGATAAAACGGTTGTTTCTTTATCACACTTGGACGATAGTTTTACTATCTATATTATGTCATCATGCTTATTGCAATGCTCTCTTTGTCATAAACTTAATACTTCAAGATGAATGGTGGATTGCGGTATTGGGATGAAATATTAGTTGTAGATGCAGTTGGATGAATGGTCTACTTATCACGGACATAGTGCCTATATGAGATTATACCATGAATGATCAAAGTCATGAATATAAATATTATAGTTTAATCACTGCCCAACTGTAAAAATTTTGCCACACCACATTTAACTGCTTCGAAAGGTTCTACTAGTGAAACTTTATTGATCAAGCAACAATATTACAAAGGGTATTCCGGATGCAATCCGGAGTGGAATAAAAAAAAGACCACTAGGGTAGTAGAGTACACGATTTAGCTCAAACATGAGCTAGAAGCAAATACTGACATAAACCATATCACAATATTAATATTTATAATTATTCTAACAATGATATTACCAATCTAAATAATCATAATGCACTCATCAAAAATATTTAAAATTTATTAACAACGAGCAAGAATGGCACTGCACCCCACCTCCTAGTCAGTTACTTCATCATCGTTCTCGTTGTCGCTTCTACCTCCCTCGCCGCCTCTGGCTATGACTGTAGTAGATCCTTGAGGGCGGTGACTTCACAATGCAAGGCCGAGCTCGCAAGGGGCTTATTGGGCTCGAGTGCTGCCAGCAACTTGGTTGTGTGAATGAAGCAACATGTGCCCCCCTGGTCAACATGATTTGTCCGGATCATCAGTGCCCACGGTCACCTTCCGTGGCATAGGTGCACCTGAGTAGGCCTCTACCTCCTCTACGTGCACGTGGAGGGTAGTAGATCTGAATAATCTATGTGTGCGTGCATGGTTGCGTTTTCTTAAATGAATGAAAAGCTTTCGAGTAAAGTACATAGAACCATCGCAATAGCGGTGCGATTAGAGGAAAATCACCACTTTACAAAACATTGCATTTCTCACCGTGTCGTCAAATTGACAGAGGCAAAAACATTGACGCAAAATGCTAAGCGTTTTGATGACGTCACTAACTATTCAGGCCCGCCCGTCAGGCTAAGTTGGAAAAAAAACTGCCACATAGACACTTGGACCTAGTCTTCTTCTTCATTCTCTTTTCTCTCAAATAGCATTATGACAAACAATTCAGAGGGTGTTTGGATACTCTCTAGTCATGTGACTAGTAGTAGTCAGACTAGAAGTTTTTAGTCAGGCCTGTTTGGAAGGTGACTACTACTAGTCAGGATTAAATGTCTCAAGATTAAATGTCCCTTGTGCAACACCAATTAGAGGAGAGAGAGGGGACTTTAGTCAGTAAAAGTCAGGAGTGTTTGGAGGTTTACTGACTAAAGGTGACTACTACTAGTCTCTAGTCAGTAAAAGTTGGGGGATGGGGTGACTAGGGACTAAACTAGTTTTAGTCACCCACTAGTCAGGGGTGTTTGAAGGTTTACTGACTAAAGATGACTACTACTAGTCTCTAGTCTCTAGTCTCTAGTGATCCAAACACCCTCTCACATGCATTGGTGGCCGCGGCCATGCCTACTTCCAGGGCTGACCCTAGGCCATGGCAAAATGTGCGGCAGCCTAGGACCCATTATAAATAAAGTTCAAATATATCTACATATTTAAATAAATTACAAAAACTTGTTTTGCAAATAAAAAATTAATATGGGCAGGGGACATATGCCTCCCCCCTCCCCTCCTGGGCGCACTTCACCACGTTCTATTTATTTAAGGACGAGCTGCGCATGCCACGAGAACCGCTCCAAGCACTTGAGCCTACGTGCTAAACTAGCTAACCAGAAACAGAAAATGACTTAACAGAAAAGGAGTTGCCCCGGCAACAAGAAAAGAGCTGCCACGGCAACCGGTCCAGTGACACCGTTGGGCTATTCAACATTTCTCCCCCTGAGCCAGCAGCGGCTTGATCACTTCACTTCGACAATGTGGATGTTCTCGCGAAGCTGGTGAAGACGTGCTTGGTTTGGCCCAGAGCCTTGGTGAAGATGTCCACGAGCTGCTCGTCGAAGCTGATGAACTGGACGGTTACTGATTCATCGTCGATGGAGTCGCGGATGAAGTGATAACGCACCTTGATGTGCTTGCTCCTGTCGTGGAAGACATGTTGTGGAAGACATGCAGATGGGCGATATATGGATCCGTCTTGAGCAGATCACCAAGAAACCACCTGAGCCACACACACCTTGGCACGCCACCGTCGGCGCGGTGACGTACTCAGCTTGGCAGAACGAGAGAAACACCACGTTCACTGCCAAGACACCAGGCAGTTTCCGAAGAACAGCATGCCCGATGTGCTCTTCTGCCGTCCATGTCGCCTGCCATATCACCGTCGTTGTAGCCAATCAACAGAGTGTTGATGGCTATGGTGGTGGAGCTGCATCCGACCTCGAAAGATGCTTGACAGCGCTCATATGCTCCATGGTCGATGCTTCCCTGAAGCAGCTCACCATGCCGACAACAAAGCTGATGTCCGGGCGGGTGTGCACCAGGTATCTTTAATTTTTCATTGTCAGTTGTGGACCACAATGGAGAATCGATATGTGGTTAGAGAGTGAGTGACATTAAATAGAGTCGAGGAGGAGCAAATATGAAGGGGGGAATTAAAGAGAACGGATTTGTATTTGTGGATGGAGAAGAAAACGATATGTTCGGTTGCAGGGAGAAAATCAAAGGGTGTATGTAAATATGACAGGCAAATTACCCATAAATTATGTATCTATACAAATGATTGAAAAGTGAGGAGTTAATTTGCAAACAAAATATTGTGAATATCCAACAGATTATTCAAAGTGTCATTACCATCTTCTACATTCCATAATCATGTCAATGGAATTGGTATAACACATCCTCCAGATTTGTACTGTTCAAAGGGAGTAAACACCAAAATTATAACATGTTAACAATCATCATGTTGCATGTATTGTACTATTTTTCTTTCATGATTTTTCCCTAATGATTTCTCATAAAAGGTTTTAAATGATACTCCCTCCATCCCATAATATAAGAGTGTCAAAAACACTCTTAGATTATGGGACGGAGGGAGGACAATATAGATAGAAGTGTTCACATATGCCACGTTAGTTTTTCCTTATATTTTTCTAATAACGTTTTTAATGAAACAATATATTTTAAGATCGTAAAGTAATATTTTTCAAGTTTTTCCCCATCGAGATTTATAAAGGAAAATATACAGGGCATATTTATTGTCACCCTGGGTGAGGAACACTTATTCTTCACCCCCTCTCTATTTTGACATCAATGCACCGTATTTTTACGTTTCGTAAATTTTATCTTATTTCATACATAAAAAGAGAACGTAAGAAAGTATGTACTCGCCATAAAAAATATTTTATGTTACATAAAATTACGAATGTAAAAATATGGTGTAAAACATACATAAAATGTGATTTTTCTGGTCTTATAATCTATATTTTTGTTTTTTATACCAAATTTTACATATTGAATCAATATGCATGTAACTATTTATATTCTAAACATAATTTATTTGGGAAGAGATCATAAGATTACCTCGAGTGAAGAATAACTTATTCTGCATCCTAGGTGATATATATATAGGGATTGACTATTCGTCACCCTGGGTGAGGAACATTTATTCTTCACCCCTCTCTATTTTGACATTAATGCACCGTATTTTTATGTTTTGTAAATTTAGTCTTATTTATATGTAAAAAGAGATTGTAAGAAAATATATACTCGCCGTAAAAAATATTTTACGTTACGTAAAATTACGAATGTAAAAACATAGTGTAAAACATACATAAAATGCGATTTTTATGGTCTTATAACCTATATATTTGTTTTCTTATACCAAATTTTACATAGTAAATCAATATAAATGTAACTATTTGAATTCCAAACGTAATTTATTTATGAAGCGATCGTAAGACTACCTTAGGTGAAGAATAACTTATTCTGCATCCTGGGTGATGAATATATAATAAATGGTTGGATTCTCCATTGATGCGGATGTGGATGTGGAGGTTGGGCCCGAATGCTCCATTTTATGGGTATTATCTCTGAGAAGCAGTCCTGAAAAAAGAAATCTTCATCAGTGATCATCGCCCCTGTTGGTAGAATCTGCATTGAGGCGTATCCATCTCCCCCATAATATACGTGGCACACTCAATTTGTCGATGTCAGTTGTCGGACCACAATGGAGAATTGATATGTGGTTAGAAACCGAGTGACATTAATAGAGTCAAGGAGGAGGGAACATGAAGAGAAAAACAAACGAAAATGAATTTGTATTTGTGGATGGGGAAGAAAACGTTGGGCTAGCTAGGAGGAAGAAAACCGGGGTGTGCGGGTTGAAAACAACGTGTTCGGTTAGAGGACGAAAACTGTGGTGTGTAGGTTGACAACAGTTCGTGGAGAGGAAGAAAATTATGATGTGATGGATGGAAATAGCACGTTCACTTGTGCTCAATGTGTATGTGCCTCTTGTATTTTGTGTGGAGAATATCTTTGAGTGTCGCCGTGTATGTCATGTGGCAATGCATGGGCTTCGGGTAGTACTACCGGTTAAGCTTGGGTACACGACACAAGCTAGCTAGAATGGTTGCAGAAATGGTGGTTGCGCCGTTGAGCTCGCCCGCGCTCATCACCGCCCTCGCCTTCCTTGTCGTGGTGATCACCGTCCTTGTCTCCACCAGGCGCGGCAGCAATGCGCCGCGGCTGCCGCCGTCGCCGCCGGGCCTGCCGGTCGTCGGCCACCTCCACCTGCTCGGGAGCCTGCCGCACCGGAGTCTCCGGTCCCTGGCCGCGGCCCACGGCCCGGTCATGCACCTGCGGCTCGGCCTCGTGCCCACCGTCGTGGCCTCCTCCGCGGCCGCGGCGGAGGAGGCCATGAAGACCCGCGACCTGGACTTCGCCGGCCGCCCCAGGCTCCTCATGGTCGACCGCTTCTTCTACGGCACCGGCGGCATAGCCTTCGCGCCCTACGGCGAGCACTGGCGCCAGGCGCGCCGCGTCTGCGCCGTCCACATGCTCAGCGCGCGCCGCGTCGCGTCCCTGGGCCGCGTCCGGGCGCAGGAGGCCGCCGCGCTCGTCGACCGGGTCCGCCGCGCCCGCGCCGGCATCTCTGGCGGCGTCGTGAACCTGAGCGACAGCCTCAACGGCTACTCCAACGGTGTCATCTCCCGCTGCACGCTCGGCGACGCGGACTGCGGGGTGGAGGGCGGCGGCGCGAGGCTGAGGAAGGCGTTCGGCGAGATGGAGGAGCTGCTGGGCACGGTGCCCATGGGGGAGACGGTGCCGTGGCTGGGATGGGTGGACACGGTGACAGGGCTGGAGCGGAAGGCCAAGCGCGTCTTCGAGGAGATGGACGGGCTGCTGGAGCGGGTCATTGCCGACCACCGCCAGCGACGCCGTGCCGCCGCCGCCACCCGGGACGACGAGGAAGACTTCGTGGACGTGATGCTGGACGCCGGCGAGCTGGACACGGGCAGCATCAAGTCCATCATCCTGGACGTGCTCGCCGCCGCCACGGCCACGACCTTCGCGCTGCTCGAGTGGGCCATGGCGGAGCTCATCAACCACCCGCACGAGATGCGCAGGCTCCAGGCCGAGGTGCGCGCGGCCGTATCCCCCACCGCCGGCGCCGTCGTCACGGAGGCCCATCTCCCGCGCCTCCCCTACCTGAAGGCCGTGATCAACGAGACCCTGCGGCTCCACCCCCCGTCGCCGCTGCTGCTGCCGCGGGAGACGCTGGAGGACACCCGGCTGCTGGGCTACGACGTGCCGGCGGGCACCGGGTCCTGATCAACGCCTGGGCCATCGGCCGCGACCCGGCGACGTGGGGTCCCCGCGCCGAGGAGTTCGCGCCGGAGAGGTTCGTCGGGTACGGCGGTGCCGGGCAGGACTTCTCGTTCCTGTCCTTCGGCGCCGGGAGGAGGGGCTGCCCCGGGGTGGAGTTCGCCATGCTGTCCAACGAGCTGGCGCTGGCGAGCCTCGTGCATGGCTTCGACTGGGAGCTGCCCGGCGGGAGGGCGCCGCCGGTGGACATGAGCGAGCTGTACGGCCTCTCCGTGTGCCTCAAGGCGCCTCTGCTTCTGGTCGCCAAGCCGTGGTCGTCCATGGATATGGATGGCGTTGAATGAGCTAGGATCGACGGTGCTGGGAAATACACTCCTATATGAGAGACTTTCTTTAATAATTAAATAAAAAGTCAAAATAGTTCAGAAGTTTTTTAAAATAAACTTGACTCACTTTTACACTAGTATATAAATTTTCAGAAAAAAAAACCCAATGTTGAATTCACAGCGAAAAAAGACAAAATTTATTTGCTATTATGGGTCACTATTCGTACTCCCTCCTTCCCAAAATATAAGGCGCGGGTTGACTTTTCTGATCTTCATAGGACAACTTTGATTATGATTTTCACGTATTATATGTCTATAAAATTTGTTTACAAACATATGAAATAAAATTGTTTTGCAAGACAAATACAACGACGCCATTTATAGTCATGCATCAAATACCGTACAAAATCAATCACGTCTTATATTTTGGGAAGGAGGGAGTACTATTTCGGCTAAAATTTTGTCTTATTTGAAAAGAAGTCAAAGGGGATTTTATTTTTGTGAAATTTTTCTCATAAGTACAATATAAGGTCAAGTTTATTTCAAAAAATTCATTGATTCTTGTTGAATTACTAAAAAAAGTCATATAGGTGTAGATGTCCCACAGACCAAACGTCCACGTCTCAACGGTGCTTCCTTTCAGAATGTGGAGCGGTCCCGAAGAAGTGTTAAAATGGGAATGTTTTTCTTATTATTTTCAGAATGGAGGCAAAATATTTTTCTCATCTCTTTAATTAAATAAAACTAAAAAGGGTGTAGTACAAATAATTACAAGTTGATCAAACTGCACATTAACACGAGTCCTGGTCTGCGTCTGTACCGTGTTTTGGAGAAAAAGACCATAAATTCTTTGTGGTGTAAGGGCATCTTTAACGTGGAACCCTCAAACCGCTTGCATACGTCTGGACCATGCGGTTCGAACCATGGGCTGAACCAGTGTGGGGTTAAGGGGGTCATGGCCCCCACAGACATTTTACAAAAAGTTTTTTTACTAGTGCATACATATGCATATATCCATTATATTAATTTTGATGCAGCCTAAATACTCCAAAACTTCAATCCTTTGTAATGTTGCCCTCACATTGGTCGAATTCTATATGTGCCACTGGTACAAGCTCGTGTTGTGCCATTCAACACGGACCTGTATCGATCCGCTGAGCAGTCCGTACGTATTTTCCCCCGCAAACCAGAGATAAACTAGGGGGGCTTTGCAAGCGTCCAGATCGCTGCCAGCCTACCACGCCTTCTCCTGACTGCCCTGACCCATCAAAAACCCTCTTCTTCCCCCGTGCTGGCTTCCCGCCCATAGCCAGCTTCCCGCATTCATGTCGTTGTAGAGAGGCCGCTCCGCATTGACGTCGGCCCAGAGTGGACACGACCTCTCACTGGCGCTGGCCCAGAGCGCAGACCGTTGCACGTCCGGCTGAACACGCCTCCTCGCAGCATTCAAACGGTACAGGCTGCCTTCCTCCATTAAATCCGCGAGTGTGTTGAGAAGCCTACTCCGGCCACACATCCGTTTGCAAGCTGCCCGTCATTAAACAGAACGCTGGTTGACTCCTCGCATCCGCTCACTATTTAAACGTTGCCAGACAACGGCCAAAAATCGCAACGCACTCCACTCCCATCTCCTCCTTCCACCATTTTCTCCACAATCTCCATGGCATCCGGCGTGGAGGAAGAGGAGTTCTCCGGCATAAAAGTTGGCTCGGTGGCCCGTCGAGCCCACCAGTTACTAGCCAGGCAACTGTCTGCTCCACCTCCCTCGACGCTCCAGGCCGCTGCCGGCCAGCAGCTCGCGGAGGCTAAAGCTCAAAGCTGGCGTGTGGTTCAGCAAGTCGCCGCTCCAGGCCGGCACGCGAGGGAACACGGCGGCTCGGGCATCGGGGTTGCCATGGATGTGCCATGTTGTACTGCCCCTCCCGTGCCTGTGACCACGCCATCCGCCATCAACGCGCACGTAACCGCGCCCCGTCGGCGGAGAAAGAATTCGGGTACATGGAGATCAACGAGGTGCCCAGCACCATCATCAAGGAGAAGTAGAACATGGGAGGCCACCACCACTCGGGTCCCATGAAGGCCACCACTGAGGCGACGTCGTGTCTTGCCCGGCCGAAGACCACCATTGTCCCCCTACCCAAAAACCAACACTGATCAATGCAACTTAGGGCACCCTTCCCCTCCGGCTGAAACATTATATTAAGTCTTTTTCAACATTACATTATAGAAATTACATTCAGATGCATATAGACGCCTTTTAGAGTATAGGTTCGCTTATTTTGTTACGTATGTAGTCTATAATGAAATTTCTTAAAAGACTTACATTTAGGAACGGAGTATATTGGTACTCCCTCTGTCCCAAAAAGCTTGCTTTTCGGACGGATAGCGTATGTGGTGTGTTGTGCATCTGTTTAATTGCTAAAACCTGTATCCATGTAACTGAGGCTAAAAATAGAGAAAATTCCTTATTTGACACTATCTTAAAATCTGGTTCCTTATTTAACACTGGGAAAGTTTTTCTTCTCTATTTGACACTAGTCCTAAATTTTATTCCCTGTACGACATTTCCGTCCATTTTGAACCTAAATGACACCTGAAAAGACGATTTTGCCCCTCATGCGGTATGTGTGTCCGCGCGTGTGTGTGCTGTTGCGTGTGTTGGTGCACGCGCACATGTGTGCTGCTGCTGCATGTGTGTGTGCATGTGTGCTGCTGCGTGTGTGTTTGCTACTGCATGTGTACGTACGCGTGTGTGTGTGCGCTGTTGCATGCCTATGTGTTGCGTGCGTGTGTGCTGCTGCTGCTTGCGTGTGTATGTGTGTGTGTACTGCATGCGTGTGTGTGCGCGTGCATGTGTGTTGCTGCGTGTGTGTGTGTGTGTGTGTGCACGCGCGCGTGCGTGTTGTTGCGTGTGTGCGCGTGCGTGTGTGTTGGTGCATGTGTATGTGTTGCTGCGTGTGTGCTCCTGCCCAGACTGACGCTGCGTGTATGATGCTTATTGCCCCCACACACATACCGCATGAGGGGCAAAAGAGTCTTTTCAGGTGTCATTTAGGCTCAAAATGGACGGAAATGTCATATAGGGAATAAAATTTAGAGCTTGTGTCAAATAGGGAAGAAAAACTTTTCCAGTGTCAAATAAGGAAGCAGATTTTAAGATAGTGTCAAATAAGGAATTTTCTCCTAAAAATACTTGGTTAATATCAGGATATGTCAGTCTATTTCTTTGGGTGCTCGTGCTTATATGGTAGTATAGGGGTAGGGTGTGTATTGTGATAGTGTGCGTGCTCATTGCTTGCTGGCCAGCATAAAAAAGAAGTCAACAGTCACAATACTTTGCACAAGTATTTGTTTTCGTTTGTAATATAATACTAAAGATATCAGTATGTATAATTTGTTGCTGCTATAATTTGTTTGGTTGTTTATTCCATTAATAAAAAGATAATAAGGAGAAGAAGAAAAGGCATACACTAAAGTTTGCTTGTCCACAACTAAACAACTAAAGTGAGTAGTATAATAATAACATGCTAGAACGTTGCGTCACAGGGCACTTGACAGCTAAACTCAGGCATACGGCAAAAGGTAGCAGGTTCAGTCAGGCAGGCAGCTAACTATCATAAAGACCAAGAGGGAGGGAGGTTTCTAGGAACCCTAGACAAGTCACCTATTACAGACAAGTAATCGGCCAAAGGAAACCCAGATTCTAACCCAGAGACCGTGGCATTGAGGAGCTCCTCGTTCGTCGCTTATCTGTTGCCGGTGTCGGCGCGGGGCCGCCCTTGCGACGCTTATTGCGCCGCTCTGTCTTCTCGGCGGTAGACTCGACGTCCTCCGAGCACCTGTCCTCGGAAACTTGCATCTTCTGATCTTCAGAGGTGCTGGCAAGACGAGGCCTTTTAGCATCGCAGGGTTTGTCCTCTGAAACTGCTTCATTCGTCTGATCCTCGGAGGTGCTGGCAAGAAGAGGCCTTTTAGCATCACGGGGTTTGTCCTCGCAAACTTCCATCTTCTGATCTTCGGATATGCCATCAGGAAGAGGCCTTTTAGCATCACAGGGTGTGTCCTCGCAAACTGTTTCATTCTTCACGCACAAGGCGCTATCAACGTCAGGCATCTCAGCATCGGTACAGTTAGTGTCAACTTCACAAGGAACTGTCTCGCCTGCTCCTGGTCCTATACCGTGTGCATCCACACTGCCCACATGAGCTTCATCACTCCCATTTTTACTGTCACCTGCCACAATGGTGCTAGTCTCTCCCTCTTTCGGCTCATGGGGAACAGCGCTGTCACTGATAGCACAGCTGTCAATTTTTCCCTCTTTGGACTCGGGTGAAATATGCTGCTCACCATCACTGATCTTATCCGCAGCTGCACAAGTTCCCTCCGTGCCAACTTTGATATCATCTTCTACCTTGAGATCCACAGAAGTATCTTCATGTTTCGCGTCCTCTGATTCGACAGCAATTGTTGTGGGAGAATGCTCAGCAACATCGTTATTCAAATCACATATCACGGGTGAAGACTGCTCAGCAACATCATTGTTCAAATCACATACCATGAGTGGAGACGTGTCCTCAGAAATGTCACCCTTGGCCTCCTCATCTTCAACAATGTTTCTTTCAGAAGAATGCTCAGAAGTATTCCCTTCTATATCACCAGCCGCAACAGATCCCGTGACATCAGGGAGATCAAATCTGACATTGCCAGCTTCGTCTTTCATGCTTGCTGGATCAGGTGCAATGTCAACTTCCCTGGCATCAGACATCATGACAGGATGCATATCTTCTGAAACATCACAGCAATCATCCAGAACTTCATTTATGTTTGTTTCTAAGCTATGTTCTTTGTAGGCCATTGCCTCAGAGTTATCAGAGAATGAGCCACACTTGGAATCCATAATATCATGCATCGTAACTTCTGTGTAGCTAGAAATTGTCCGGTTATTGTGCGAACAATCCAGCATGGATTCCTCAAAATTGTCCTGACCTTTTACCACAGAACCATCATCCTTCAACGCTTCAGCATCTTCTGGGGCGCATGATCTCAGGTCAGGTTTATTATCATAATCCTCAGGAGGTGGCTCATTTTCAACAGCCTGGCTTGGCATGCAGATGGCAATATCATTGTCGGGTGGACAAACCTAACAAAAATAATGAACAACAGGTAAAAAATGACCTTCGGAAACAAGTTCAACAAGTTAACTACTATCGATCAATTGAAATACTAAGAGTACTAGCCACTAACTAAAATTATACCTGTGTGTCCTGTACAGCAAATGTTGTAACCCCTTCAGTCTCCAAAATGCATCCAGGAACAGGTAGAACATTTCCAGAGTCATTAAAGCAGATGGATGTGGATTGTTGATGTGTTCCAGGAATTTGGCAAAGTGAGTCAGATTCACCAGCAGAGCACCCCTGAGCAAGGAACTCTCTAGCTGCTTCAGGCTCAGCATTTTCTCTTCCTAGATAACTTTCATCAAACTGCTCGCTACCACAGGTTAGTTCCGGAAAAGTTTGAGAAGGTACTGTCACTAGCTCCTGGATTAACTTCCGGATCAATGAACGCTTCAGAGAAGCTTCAGCGGGTTCAAACCAACCATCACTGAGCTGAAAAGTACATCAAGCATTAGAATATGGGGTTAACAAAATATCCAAAATGAGATGTGTGAAGATTACTCGAGCAGAGAGGCATCAACTAAAACTTCAGTCTCCTGCTAAAAAGATGTACTAAAAAGGCTACATGCTATATAAAGAATTTCACCAAACACCTACCACTCCAACTGGGAGGATGGAAAGGTGGGAGCAGAACTCAAGAACGCTCACATCCTACCGATCCCCATATTTTAATTAGGAAAGTGTTCCCCAAGCTCCCAACCACAAACAATTTCATAAGGCAGCAAACAGCCCATCAATGTTTTAAAGCTTTAACTTTGATAACCCCGCAACTGTACTTCAAACTTTGATTATTCTCCAACGACTTCAATGTTCAATGGGACTTGCAACTTATGCTTTATAATGGATAGCATGAGTCTACGTTATTGCCTTGATTGATTAATATGGAGCGCCATAGTGGCAGAAAATATGAACCCTAACGCCAGCAAGTACCATGCACCAATTCTTACACATAGCAAGTTGCTCAAATGCAAATGGAGATGGTCAGGCCACAAATAACTGTGGTAAATTGACTAAGGTGAAGCTACAAGTGAGTGGCTACAATCTCGGAAAAGTAGGAACAGGTGCTGTGCAGTTTCCTCCGACTTTTCATCAACAAACTTCTAACAGATGCATGCACATCTGAATTATACTCCCTCCGTTCCTAAATATAAGTCTTTGGAGAGATTTCACTATGGACCACATACGGAGCAAATGAGTGAATCTACACTCTAAAATGCATCTATATGCATCCGTATGTGGTCCATAGTGGAATCTCTACAAAGACTTATATTTAGGAACGGAGGGAGTAGAAGCTATGATAGTTTCTCCATTAGTGATTATGTACTAAAATATCCACACTTAGCATGGTGTTCACTATAACACCAAAATTAGCATTTAGTGAAGAAAAATAAACCAAATTATATAAACAGAACAGAAAAGTAGGCTGCTAATGAAATAGAGAGCTGGGGGCCCAAACATAACAACATCAAAATTTAAGAAAAACAATTAATTAGAACTCACAAAGGTTGAGGATACTGATGTCTTCATAGGGTTGAAGCTACTGGGATAATCCATCAGAAAGCGTTCCACATAATGGAGAAGGAACAGGCCACAGTCAAATGAGTTATCTTGCTGAGGGAGCTGGACGGACAAATAGAACAAAGCTATATCACAATAAGAAAATAGATATTGACAAATGAAATAAAAGAATTTCTTTGTTTTGTAGGCATGTATACGATATTAAAAGAAATTTCTTCGTTCTGTAGGCATGATACGATATACATTTGCAACCTTGCAAGTTATTGCAACAATGAAGGCGAAGAGCAGCTGAAAGTATTTTTCATAGAACGAAAATTATGTTGGACTGGCTAACTCAACAAGTCAAACAGACTAGCTCATAGAGATAATTAACAGAAGCTCCTAACCCATTAGACAAGCAATCCCTGGACTGCAATTTCAGTTAAAACAGAGAGCCTGCAAATAGTATCTATATTGCCTATTACATGTTCTTGGGCCATTTATTTTTTGTGCGGGCATTTTTTTCATGTGTGCATGGGTCGGAGGGTGTGCGTTCATGGGCCATGTATTTGCACTGAATTCGCTATTTGGTTGGCCATAGATTAGCAAGGATAAGCAAAAACTTAAATGCACACGCGACAAAAGCTCGTCAAAAAATTGGCAACAGGCCAAGACTGGGCATCATGACAGGATTTTGGCAAACATTTTGTTGTAAATTTTAGCTTTAAAACTTAAACCCTAATGGATAAAAGATTTTATTAATAATTCAAACCTTAACATTTTTATCGAGTAAATACTTAAGCTAAATACCTTCGACAGATATCCACACTAGTTACCATCTATACCTCTCCATGAATGGTGAGTGCAAGTGGCAATGCAATTTAAAAACAGCTCCTTGATTTATTGATCACTCATGAAAGGAAATAACAAGGGGTAGGGTTTCTCTCAGTGCTTGCCCTCTTCACAGCATCAACATTAAATGGTTCTCAGAACTAGTTTAAGTCAGAAATCGGCATCAAAAATAGAAGTACTCAACAACAATTTTACAGAAACACATGAGACTTGATACTAAAAGCTGATGTCAACAAACCTCAAGGGAGACGAATCTCAGATTTAAGAATTTTTCTGAAATATCTAATGCTGATTCAGGGTGCCTTTCCTTCCACTCTTCCCATAGATAACTGCACCAGAAAGAGTTAAACTCAGCAGATATTGGTCACCAAGTGATAAGATAAATTGGAGTAATTAAGTGCAAAAAAGCGACATTGACTGTTTACACTTTTCAGTTATTATATACTCCCTCCGTTCCAAAATTCTTGTCTTAGATTTATCTAAATACGGATGTATCAAGTCACGTTTTAGTATTAGATACATCTGTATCTAGACGAATCTAAGACAAGAATTTTGGGACGGAGGGAGTAGTTGCAAATTAGATGTATCAATCAGGCATTGATGTTGTCTACAAGTGACGCCTTTGACCATTACCTAGAGCAAAATATATTTATAATAATATAATTATTTAATGTGCTTCTGACTATAGTGTCCGTTGTCTATCTGAAAAACCTAAAGACCATAAGTGGTCAAAGTTTTGAAAATATGATAGCTCATCCTAAAATAAACTAATTTGCACAAAAGCAGCACAAGATCTCACTCTTCCAGAAATGAGTTTACCTTTGAATAATGTCTTTCAGTCCACTGTGATTTCCTTTAAGAGAATCCATATGTAATATACATGGAACTTTACCATGCTTTTTTGCTTCACCATCTGAAGCAAAACAACAGGAAAGTAAAACACTACTCCATAAAAATGTTAAAAGTACCAACTTTAATTTATGTTCCCACCTTCAGATGTTTCCACTTCTCCAGGATAACAAATAACAATCAAGCTCCAATGCAAGCTGCAATGCAGAAACATAATTAACAGTGCACAGAAGTTATCATTTTAACAATAAAGAAGTTAACAAGTTCCTTGCCTGAAGTTCACTGGAATAAATAGAAAATCCTTCGCAAATATGTTTATTTTTCGGGTCCACTTGCGGACACGTAAAAAAGCTGATCTACCCTCTGGAGCTCTCCCTTGATCTTTGTCAAGATCTGCCAGCTTGCGAAAAAAGAAGCTATTAAAGAAATGGTACTTGCTCTTCTCGGTGGTCTTCATTCTTGTGCTCAAGTATCTGCAAATAATAAATAAACGCATAGTTGTAATTACAAATGAGTAAAATGCACTCCATAGAAATGTGAAGTTAACAGGCACATACTGAAGTATGGTAACTAAACACATCAGAAATAGAAATTCATCTTTCAATGATATTTAAATCGATAATGAAATCAGATTTTCTTCAAAGCCAACAACTATGTAGTTGTTCATGAGAACTGTATGGCATTGTTATTCACAAAAAATACTGTCATGCAATGCATGAAACAAGCAGAGCCATGTGGTTACTGTAGCTTTCACAGGATTGTGGGATACATTTGTTTCACAGTTAACTGAGTTGGTAAGTAACGTTCAAAACAATAAAGAAGATTTCATATCATAAACAACTTAAGAAAACATAAACACGGAACTGCATCTGCATGTAGCAAAGCAGGTGATCTGATCTACAAATATAACAATGGCAATTACAAATATTACAATAGCAATTGCGACAGCACAAAAAGTGTAATTGGACAGCACCATTTAACAACTAAGGCTATAAAATAAAGGATGATTGTGCAGACACCGAGAAAGGTTCGACCTACTTGATATAAAAGTCAATTATTGTGTCGTTGACAAATGTTTCAGGTAGAAGCAAATCAACATCTCTGCTGCTAATAGAAACAGCATCCGGATCTCCTTTAGGATAGATAACATCTTCAAAGTCGTCAATGCTGAAACGATTAACACGAATAACGAAACAAGTTTAAGCATAGCACGAACAAAATATAGATTATGGTAGACACTCAGTTAAATTTCAGACATTCATAAGGTTATAAATAGCTCGCAATATTAGCATTATTGATTTTTTGGACCCTAATCGCTAAACCATGCTTCAATGTCCCACTACAGTAGCGATGGCAAGTATAGGTTCAAATAACTCTGATTTGTCTTAGCTTAGCTAGTGACAGCCCCACTATTCCATCTATGAAACTTTTGCCAAAACTACAAGCTAAATTTCAAAATCAACTTCATTAAAGGCCTCAATACATCTATTGAGGACATAGATTATGAGAACCTATCAAAAAACTAGTCTCTTTTTTAACCCTTTTTAACAACTATATTTCTTAGTGATTATTACTCCCTTAGTCAAACTTGTGTGTGTTTGACCAAGATTATAGAATAAAATATCGGCATCTACAATACAAAATAAATAAAATATGAAAATACTTATAATGATGGATCTAATGATACAAATTTGGTAATGTGCCTATTGATATTTTTTCTTAAAAACTTGGTCAAACGTGCACATGTTTGACTTTTGAACAAACTAATACACTTATATTTGGAACGGAGGGAGCATTTACTATTTAGTCTGACAAAAATTGTGTCCCTATCATGATAATGTGTCAAAACTTGCTTGCATGATTCGTGTAGTGTAAATATTAATTATTTTCTATTAAAATAACAAAAGATTTTACATAATAGCTATGCTTTAAGTAGCTTAGCCAGGACCTCGCCGTCAAAACTGAGATCTAAAAACTTGGAGATTACAGAAGACATTAGAACATTATAGGTGAAACTAGTACAATGGATAAAAACATGCATAGCAATAACATCGCTTCTACTCCCTCCGTCCCATAGTGTCAAAAACGCTGTTATATTATGGGACTGAGGGAGTACATGACAGAAGCTAATTGTAGTGCCATATGCTCATGAATGCTTCTAGATAGTTCATAGAGGCAAAAAATAAAAATTAAAAACAGATGCAGAGAATACATGACAGAAGTGCAACATACCCAGAAAAGTACTGTTTCGGGAAAAATAAACTTGGGTCAGTGCTCCGGTTCTCCAACGCAAAATCCTCTCTGACAGTGGCATGCCATCGCATAAGAACATTGTTATAGAAACAACAACATAACCAAAGACTGTACATATATGTTTTGTAACTCGGAGCAAACTGCACATTATAGAAGTGTAAAAAGATACAGATATAGCAAAACTGTCCAACCACGAAATCAGGCAAATATGTGACAAGTCCAACGGGGTAAGAACTTTTCCGCCAAAATCATGTATAATGCCCTGATCCATCCATCACAACCTATGTCCACCTTTAAGATTTGATATCCATATTCAAACCCCAGACAAACAGAAAACCAAACCCTTAGCTGAAATAACCCAACTTACCAGCATTTGCAGCATGTCTAATTTCGTGAGTTCTTGAGTAAAAGAATAACACATTACAATATAACTGTTTCATATAGTGATTTAAAGTGCATGGTCTATTCTCTACAATATGAATAAAATCATATATTATTAACACTTGACAGTGATATCTGATCAGTACCAGGCAAAAATATATTTGTTTTCTCTATATCTGGTGGTTATGGCTTATTAAATATGAAAACAAAGTTCTGAACTCAATCTACAAGTTAGTCTTCCTAAAATATGGGAAGTATCTGGTATGGCCAGCATTTTTCACTGGCATATGTTTAACACCCCAATTTACATGGTTCAATAATCAGCATTAGTATTTGCATGATCCTTATCTGTGGCTCGATAGGAGGGGGAAATAACAAAAAACAATGTGTCTAATGTAATGATGCATTGGCATGAACCTAGTAACTCTTCTATGCTGTGGTCAGAAATGTTATTTGACTGAAATCAACACATACATGAATAAAAGGTCAGAATAAAGCATAACATCAGCTCAAAGCTTACGATGGAGTGTTGTTCCAGATGTCACGATATCTTGATGCCATATGACAGATCTTCTCTTGTTTTCGTGGCCACTGTGGATCTGTAAGAATAAACTCCACTCTAATAGGATCTATAGAGAGAAAAAAAAAGACAAAAAATTAGCTCGATCTACGCAAACGCCAAAGGATATCGAAACCTCACAATATTAACATTCAATTCATGTTAACTTATTAAATTATTCATGCATGCATTTGTGTACAGGTCACGACGACGGAGAGGAGAGGTGGAACTTCAGGCACAGCGTCTCAAGTGGCAGGAAATTATTCATGCACCAGTCTTCCCAGCATCATTTACCTTCCTATTCAAAAGTACTATGCGCATGCAATCAAGCCTTTGGTTGGTACAGTCAAATAAATGTCTGCGCTATTTGTATGATCTTACTATTGCATGACACATTTTCTGCCAAGGACAAAAAGAAAATTAATAAGGAGCTCTACCAATGTTTTGTGTATTCAGATACTTTTGTTAAGCAGTGGACCGATAATAATCAAACAAATAAACTGTTGTTTGGTTGATGCTATTTAACTTTTCAGAAGAACAAAAGACATGCAATACTGATAAATTCTAAATTAACAACAAAACACACCCCATAAACCAACATAGCTTTATTTCATGCCATGCCATGCATCATACATTAGCCGGGATGTCATCTCTCATTGGAACATAGTGAAAGCATACTAAATCTGGGATTCAATAAAAAGACCAGAATGCCCAACATAATTACCTGAACTTTCGGTCTCTGCACTGGGTCTAATAAGGAGAGTTACAGAGGCAGATATAACCTGGTTAAAAGGGTAACTGATATTAAGCTATACAAATTAGAACAGTAAGTAACAAACAAAAAGTAAAGAGAATTACATACACTCTGAGTCCATTGACTATTAATGGAAATGATGTCACAAACATCCCAACATAGAGCTATCGTCTTATCATCTTCATATGGATCACAATCGGAATGTTCAATTTTGAACCCATCTGGTGAAAAAATTAAGTGAGGCTGATAATGCAGGGCCGTGTCGCACATCACAAAGTCAGGTTTAAGCACAACCGTCCCTTCTTTATCAACCTACAAATACAGAAAACAAATAGAAATGATAAAAGTACCCAACTACATACTCCAAGATGACATTTGAATCATGTTAGTAGGCTAATAGCTGGCTGTAACTTAACAAATGTAAGTTTTACAGATATGAAGTATCAGTTCTACTTCATTTTGATCATTTCTCCAAAATTTCTCGCTTGCTGAAGAATCCAAACTGTATTCAATAATACGAATTACTCAAGTGGTCTACAAGGCAAGGAGGATACATACCATTTCACCCAAAGCATTGTACATATTTTCCAAATTTGGTTCCATGTAACCTGAAATTGCACAGATATATATTAGCAGACTCCCATAAAAAAAGCACGAGCATTGGCTATGGGTACCATTTTACAGGGTATACCGTAATTAGTGGTGGATGAAGTTTCAGGACTAGATGACAAGTTTTCTTCATCGGAATCAGAATATGTTCCCTGATGGCAACCCAAACGAGAAACCAAAAAAGATTAATACATGGAAATGGAATAAATAGTTGCATCAAAAGACAAATATTAACAGTATCTATATCTGGCTGAACCTCAAGGTGCTGCGTACTGCCATGTCTAACTTCCTTCACGGCCTGAATTCCTGACATCATCCTTGTATCTTCATATCCATCTAAGCAAGCATAGGAATTGCCAGAACCACTGTGCATGGCTGTAGTTGCCATAACCACATCAAATTCGGTTTTGTGGGATAGATCCTGATTCATTTCAGGAAATTCAGTTGTATATGATTCTTCACCAACATGAGTATCATGCAAGCCAGTGAATTCCAAACCAGAGATCTCAGTCTGATTCATCTGCAACCTGTGAATTACAACAGTGGAAGAGGGTATAGAAGCAATTAGATATTATTTGACCGACGATCATAGATTACTCGTTGATATGCAATTGCAGTTGATATGCAATAAACATACAACAACAAAATAAATAAGGCCTTGTCATCTTCATTATTATGATTGACCACTGAAAGATTGAATGAAAAGAACTGGATGCACAGGACAAGAAAAACAAGCATCAATAATAGTATCTAATTTGTAATGAATGTGAAACATCAGAACTATATCAAGAGTTGTAAATTCTCAAAACCACAACACTGAAGTGGGTGCACAGGAGCAGCTTACTTTCGTTCTATAACATTAACACATTATGCTCTAATGTTATTAAAGTACCGTCAAAATATATGACAAGGAATCTAATAGGAACCCTCTGCAGCATTTGAGCAAACAGAATACAAGTTACAACCTTAGTGAACATTCTCGTATGAGTTTGTATTGCTAGCTTAAATTGCTTAGCTGGGCTAGATAAATGGATGACGACGGGTGCTAGTTGCAATTACCTGTGGCATATTTGAGCCAACAGAATTTGTCTTGCAATCTTAATAAAATAGTCTCTTAAATTGCTTAGCTACGCCAGATTCACCTAGCTCATTTGAGCTATAGCTCATAGAAGCAAGGCTCATCGTTTGGTGGCATGGAATCTAAAAACGTAAAACACAGAGCACACCTTGAAAAATAACTCAGCTTCTTTGGATCTATGTTTGTTGGATGCATGGGGAAAGAAAATCTGCAGAGATGAACTGGGACAGGAATAGTCAAATACGACCCCGCAACTGCTGCTGCATGCCCTTGATAGACAGAGGCCAAGACATCGATGACTCCATGATTTTCTTTTCTGCTTTGCCAGTGCAAAAGAGCATCCCATGTAGCCACCCCATTACGATTCGCTTCTGATTTTGGCATTTGCATGCGTCTGCAATACGAGAAGTCGAGAACATCATACCCGCATGAACCGCACCCTCCTGTTCCGCTTCTCTTCGCCACGGGCGTTGCAGCAACGCCCACGCGGCTCGGCAGCTGCCGGCCAGAACCAAATCAATGTGGCCAGACTGCCAGAGGACAGAGCCAGACTCGCAAGGCACAGCCTAGGCCAATCAAAGCCACAGCCGGCAACTAAATGACCAGTACAGTCACCAGGCCCATCAACACCACAAGCAAGGAGCACTAACACGGTCATTTTTTCTAACCATCTTTGCGTCAATTGTTCGTTCTTCAATTTTGCCCCATGATTATGAACTTGTAGCCAATAGACGGTAGACCAAACCCCGATTCAATCTAATTAGGGTAAACTAAATTCAGCTAGGGAATTTTCCATATTTTACGTGTAATTTGCATTTATCCCGATTCAATCTAATTAGGGTAAACTAAATTCAGCTAGGGAATTTTCCATATTTTACGTGTAATTTGCATTTATCTAAAGTAGTTTATTAAACCTCTGTGTCTGACAAAGTATTTTGGAAATTGGAAATGCGAAGACATCTTTTTCAAGTAATTTCGTCCTTTGTTTCATCAATACAAATATATAATGAGCATTTTTGTATTTATACTGGTCTTCTATTCCGTCCGACAATCTATGCTAGAAGTAAAGGGGCACACATCTATTTAGTAAACCGTTACTTGAAAAAAAAATTACGGCACATATTAAAATGGTGAATCGGTTTGGCATTACATCTAGCTCCGCCCCTGTATCTATCTACCCTAACCCAAATCGTTTGGGACGAAATTAAAAACAAATATTACCAAAGGGTAAGAAACGCAGTCTGGACAATTGCATACACATAGATGGAACAGTGCCTATGTTCATAGAACACTTTCTTCTACCATTCTCGAAAGTACGCATACCCATCTATTTCCTGCTACAGGAACGCACACTCATCTATAACTCACGTATCCGGAAAACACGACCGGCCATAGAAATTTCGTCACGAGCGTTAATAAAAAAAACATGAATTTCCGGTTCAGCAATCGGCCACAATTTTCGAGAGGAGGATGAGGAGGTTGCAACAGGACGGGAGATTGGATATACCTGATTCAAGTCGCGGAGGGGGCGGATGGAGGCGGCGGCGGTGTCCTTTGACCTTTGGTCGGGGAGGAGGGGGTAGGGTTTGCGGAGGGGCCGCGACGGGGTAGGGGAAGGACGAGGTCGGCAGCAATTCCCTTGGCCTGGCGTCGGGGACGTCCCGCTCCCGCTGGAGGCGGTCAACGGCGGCGGCGACGGATCTCGCGGTTCTAGGGTTTCCGCCGAGGGGAGGGCCCGCGGGGCGTGGGTGGAGAAGAGAGAGGTCGCCGGCGAGCGCAGCGGGGGGCTGCCGGTCCGCCGGAGGGGTTGGGGGGAGAGGCGGAGGCTAGCGGGGCGGCATGGAGAGATCGGTCGCCCTGGTGGCGGTGGGGCGGAGGAGGAGAGGAGAGGAGAGGAGAGGCGGATGGCGGAGGGGAGAAGGGGAACGGGTCGTCTCTGACGACTCGGCTATGCCCCCCAGTGGCAATTGCGGGGTAATTATACCGCAAAGTAGTAGCTACTCTCCAATGCCGCCGATCACGAGGAAACGGGTTTCCGGAGGGTTTTATCACGAGGAATTGGTGACGGAGAATGCGTCTTACTCCTATGGTTCATCTTAAGTCGTCGTAATGGTGTGAAGTGAAAAGTTGATGAACGGTTTTAAGACCCTGTCACTCTGTATGTGCATCTAGTACTTTTGAAGATTTATTATTATTATGTTTGTGATACGAAACAAATGTAAAGGTACATTGGTTGATGCTCTGGCAGCGCATCTCTGGACGTTAATGAGCGTGGATCGGGACAGAATCCTTCGGACGAATATTTATTTTTTATATATCCGTTTTTATCACAAGGATTTGGTGATGGGGAATGGGCTTTACTCCGGTGGGTTCTCTAGATCTTAAGTCGTTGTAATGGCGTGGGGTGAAAAGCTGAGGAACGGTTTTAAGGGTCTGCCGCTCTGTATTTAAACGATTATTATTGTTCTGTTCTGAGACATGTGCATCTAGTATTTTTGAAGATTTTATTTATGTCCGTGATAAGTAACAAATGCAAAGATATGCTAATTGATGCTCTGGCAACGCATCTCTAGGCGTTAATGAGCGTGGATCGGGACAGAATCCTTCTGACAAATATTTATTCCCTATCCGTTTTCTCATGATGAAATAAATACTCTGTGTACGAGTTTCCATATCAATGTGAGGTTAACTCGGCGTGTTGTGCATGTCCAAGGTGGGGGAGGGGGGTCACGTGACACAACATGAAGCACGTCTTCTTTTTCCTCATCGGACAAGGGGGAGCCTCTCAAAAACTCTATCTCTAAGACATCCCTCCATCCACAGTTGTTCTGAATCAAGTCGGACGAGTGTTATATATTAGCACATGGGAGTTTGCTTGTCTCCATTTTTATCCATGGTGATTAGCGCATCTTCAGATGGTTCTAATAACTACTCACATACCAAGTTGGGGATACAACCGAGTAGGGCTAAGGAAAGTCAAACAAGGAAGAATGGTTATGATGGAGGAGAACTGGAGAACTGCGAAAGAGGTAGATGGAATGGGAAATTGGGACTTTGGGGTGTCTAGTATATCATAGCTACGCGGGTCTCAAATGTCTCAGAAGGTACATACAAAAATATAGAAAATAATACCATACATTACTTGGCGGGGAGCGTGAGTTTGAGAGCAACTTCAGCCAGTTCCTATATTGGAGCCTTTAAAATGGGTGTAGTGTGACAAGCGGATGAATGACTATCAAGTGTACACCCCACCCCTATACCTAAACCATTGATATTGCTCTGTTTTGGAATATGACCATTTAATACTTTTTGAGATTTTTGCATGTAATATGTAATAAGTACAAAGATTTGTCGGTTGATACCCTGACAACGCATCTCTAAATGTTTATGAGTACAGGTTGGAACAAAATCCTCCGACCAAATATTTATTTCCCATATTAGCGTCTTCCTACTGAAATCAATACCCGCGTATGAGTTTTCATACTAAAGTGTGTATCCATATCGAAGGGGAGGAGTATGAGACAATGACGGAGTGTGGTATTATTCTTCCCCACTAGACCAGCAAGGAGCCTCCCCCAAAACTCAGCCCCCATTGCATCCCTCCATCCATTGCTAGAGTATTTATGAATCTAGTCAAACAAGTGCCAAATTTACAAGCGCATTTCTAAGCTCTTTGTTTGTACCCATGATGTTCCCCAAGATAGGCATTGGTTAGCTTAGTTGCTGTTTTTTTTTCCTTTATTGTACATATTGCTTTTTTAATAATATATAATACCGTAGAACAATTGTTCTACGATCTCTCCCTCAAAAATAATATGCCTTCGTTTATCCATGGTGTTTAGCGCATCTTCAACTGGATCGGCCAACTACTTATAGACCAAGTGGGGGATATGATTGTGTAAAGGATAAGGAAAATGAACGAAGAAGAATTGTGGAGGTGGCTGACTTGAGTCAATGCGGTTGATGGGCATTTACAATGAATGAGGTAGATGGAAAGTGTAATTGTGACTTAGGGGTATCGAGCATACCAGAGTTATGTGGGCCCTAAATGGTTTATAATGTACATCAAATGTATTCATAAATTTGAGGAACAGGAATTTGGGAGCAACGCTACCGGATTCCTAAATTTTGGGCGTAGAGTAAAAGGCGAATGGTTCTGGAGGGCAGGACCTCTCTATATCTAAACCATTATTACTGTTTTGTTTTGGGATATATGCATTTAATACTTTTGATATAGACTGACGTGTGCGATGCATAACAAATGTAAATATGCATCGGTTGATACTTTGGCAACGCATATCTAGACGTTAATGAGTGCAGATTGGAATCAGGTCCTCGGTCAAATATTACTTCCTATATCACTGCCCTCATGCTGAAATCAATACCTCGCATACGAGTTTTCCATACCAAAGTGAGGTTAGCTCGGCATGTGTGCCCATAGCAAAAGAGGAAGCCACCTTTTTTGAACATCAGTACAAACACAATCACCACCTGGCACAATGAAAAGCGCATTGTTCTTCTTTACCCACTGGACGAGCAAGCAGCCTCCCCCAATACTCGATCTCTACTACATCCCTCCCTCCATTTTCTAGGTATTTTGAATCCATTTTAGTCGCGTGTTAAATTATCAAGGGGAATTGATTTGTCATTTTTTATCCATGGTGATTAGTGCATCTTCAAATTAATCAAAAGGTTGCTCACAAATCAAGTTGGGGATAGAACTGTGTGAAGGAGAAGCAAAGTGAGACGATGAAGGCCGATTGTGGTGAAGGACGGTTGGGGCACAACAAGGAATATAGCAGGTTGGTGTTTGCAGCGGAAGACGTAGATGGGAAGGGCAATTGAGACTTTGTGATGTCCAGCAAACTATAACTATATGGGGCTCAAATGATTTAGAAGGTACATCTATACGACCTGCAAAGAGCCAACACAAAATTAATGTCATACATTACTCACGTGAGGAACGTGAGTTTGAGAGCAACTCAAACGGATTCCTAAATTTCGAGACTTTGCTCAATGGGTGTAGAGTGGGAAGCAGATGAATGACTCCCAAGTGTACACCTCTATTTTGGGATATGGCATTTAATATATTTAGAGATTTTTGTTTGTAATACATAATGAATGCAAAGATATTTTGACTGGTATCCTGGCAACACATCTCTAAAGGTTAATGAAATTGGAACAGAATCCTTCACGGATCTTCTTCATGGACGTGGCTTCTCTCCTATGATCCAAGGGCTCTAGATGAGTCATACCTTCTCCCAAAACATCTCTTGATGCCCAAGGAAGTCGTGGGGGGTCACATCTCTTTTCGCTGGGCGCTTGGTATGAGCACATCCGCTTGTACCGCGCCCCTTCTTCTCCTCCGGAGTTTACGTGTGTTGTTTCATATCTTGGTCACCGTTTCCTCATACGAATTTTCGATTTTGACGTTCCCCGGCTTGTTAGATTCGTATAAAAAACCAACACATTCATTGTACTAGATCTTTATGCTGAACTTTATGGGAAATCTAAAATTGCCAAACTCCACATAAGACCTTCATCTGGTGCTTGTAAATCCTCTGTATTGATTCCAACCTTGCTCCTTTCATTGTGCTGAGTCCATGGGAGTCCCAAATCACCTACAAGCACAACAAAACAAAGGAAATTAATAAAAGCTAACAAAAACTAAAGGCTATGCAATGCTTAGAACTAGTGCAATCTGGAAATAATGCACAATGAACATGTGAATGATATGAATGGTTCAATGGGGCATGATACATGGAGTTATTATGCAACCAATGAGCTTTAAAAATGGGTCTAAAATAGGGCCAACAACAGCCACGAACGTTGTTGCTTTCATTGACGCCGCTTAATGGGGCGACACTCGATTTTCGAGGTAGTGGGATGAGAGGAGAGGCACCTCGCTTCTGGACGACGGTGGTTAAATTACGGGGCATCAACCTGAATGAACCATGACTATGCGTGACAGTAGTGAATTTATGGGCACCAGAGGTCCATTCTCGTTAGCGGAGGTCTATTCCGGGCACCGAACCTTGATTCCTAGTGGTGACCGTCGAACTCACTTCTCCCGATTGCAGGTAGTTGATAAAAGTGGCCCTCCCGCCATGCCCACAAAAAATTATTAGCGCGGTGTAAAAATTCGCCTCCTTATGCTAAATTTAAATATGGGATTGAAAGTGCGTTATATCGACTAGAGGGGGGGTGAATAGGCGATTTTTATGAATTCATCACTGAGGAATTCGCGGGTGAGGAAATTCCTTAGCGAAGAACTACTTGCAGCGGAATAAGTACTCAAAAGTAAACATAGCAGAATACAAACATGATCATCATGATGAAATGAAGACGAGCACAGAGTATAGAAAGCGTAAACACAGGATAGCACAGGATGAAGACAACAGACTGAAGAAATTGAACTGAGGAAATTGAGAAAGTCTTCAGTCAAAGTCTTCAAACACAGATATGAACAAGTGCACAACACAGTTATGAGGAAATGAAAGAGTTGAGGAAATAGAACCAGTAAGCTTGGTGAAGACAATGATTTGGTAGACCAGTTCCAACTGGTGTCTCAGTTGTACGTCTAGTTGAAGCGGCTAGGTATTTAAAATCTGAGGACACATAGTCCTGGACACACAGTCCTGGACACACAGTCCTCACCGTATTCTCCTTGAGGTAAGGTCACACAGACCTCACCCAATCACTCGTGGTAAGTCTTCAGGTGACTTCCAAACCTTCACAAACTTGGTCACTCGGCAATCCACAATTCCTCTTGGATGCTCTAGACCATGACGTCTAACCGTCTGGAAGAAGCACAGCCTTCAAAGATAGAGAAAATTCCTTATTTGGCCCTTTCTTAAAATTTGATTCCCTATTTGGCCCAAAAAACTATTTTCTTCCTTATTTGACACCCAAAGTAAAATTTGTTCCCTATTTTGACACCTAACGGTGTTAAGTGCAACGTGAAAAGACTATTCTACCCCTGATGTTATACATGGCTAAGAAAAATGGTTCGGTTCTTCAGCATGACAGGCTTGCAACTCCTCGCATTCGGACATATACTACTGTACTGCAGATAAAAAACACGGTATGCATCCATGCATGCATGAGGGACTTTAGCAGCACCACCGTACCGTTCCTGTTGCATGTGTATTAACGTACGTACGTTACGTACCGTGAGCCTCTCACGAATGCATGTGCTAACGTACTAGCTACACTCTAGCTAGCTAGCTCTTTGACTTACACAGATGCAAATACATATGCACCAGCGGCGGCCTGTTGGACTTAATCACAATTAACTTGAATTAGTTTGAGTTAACCATCTTAGCACACGTACTATACGCACGGAAAGATGGATGATTAGAAGTGGGCTATTCGATGAATCGATCCATGCATGAAATATACTAGTGAATATACATGCATGCAGGAAAAACTTTCAGCACAGCACGTACATCCGTCCAGCGACAATGTATACTTTTACTCATGAATTATTGCATCGTAGCCTGCTGGCAAGTCGGCCATCGAGCTGCTCTCTATTCTCTTTCTTTCGCCTCGAATAAACTGGTTCGGTGGAACGAATGAAAGATTATTTTTCAACCTTGTATGGCATCAGGGGTAGAATGGTCTTTTCATGTTGCACTTAACACTGTTTGTGGTCAAACTAGACAGAAGTGTCACATAGGGAACAAATTTTACATTTGGGGTCAAATAGGGAAGAAAAACTTTTTTGGGCCAAATAGGGATGCAAACTTTAAAAAAGGGCCAAATAAGGAATTCTCTCTCAAAGGTAACAAGCATCGGATCCACGAAGGATCAATCTCTTCAGTGATGCTCAATCACTTTGGGTTTGTAGGTGTTTGGGTTTGGGTTTTCCTCACTTGATGATTTTCGCTCAAAGTCCTCGGAGGATCGGATGCTCTCAAATGACAAGTGTCAGTTTCTCTCGGAGCAGCCAACCAGCTAGTGGTTGTAGGGGGCGGCTATTTATAGCCTAGGGAGCAGCCCGACATGATAAGACATAAATGCCCTTCAATAATATGACTGTCAGGTGGGTAGATATTTTGGAACAGCTGGCGCATAGCACAGCAATGGTCGGATATTTGAGGCTCGAATTCCTCAGGGCTATCATGTTCCTCACTGTGTAGGCAATCCGCACCGGCGAATTCCTAACTCCTCAGTCGGAACAAATTCCTCAGAGACCAGAAGAACTTCGTCTCTGTCACTGAAGAATATGACTGAACTGTATGAGATTTCTAATGGCTTCACTCTAAGGGATTGGTAGGTGTAGGATTTTGAGTTGAGCATCACATGGAAAAAATTTCCTTAGTATTTCCTCGACCCCCTCTAACAGTATGATGTTTTCTATGACTTAGGAAAGAGAGAATGAAACTACGAAAACAACAGTCTTCACACTTCATGTTCCTCGAATAAATACCTAGTCTTCAAGGTCACACCAATTTCTTCACTTTCAAAGTCTTCAGAAATCCAAAGTCTTCAGTCGAAGAACTTCATTTTTAGGGGTCGACTTTCTCTGTAAATAGCAAACTCCTCATAGACTTATAAACCTGTGTACACTCATAAACACATTAGTCCATTAACCTATAAGTCTTCAATACACCAAAATCACTAAGGGGCATTAGATGCACTTACAATCTCCCCTTTTTGGTGATCGATGACAATATAGGTTAAGTTTTCAACGGGGATAATCATATGAAGTGTAAATACTGATATTGAGGAATTTGATTGCAGGATATAGAAGAACTCCCCCTGAAGATGTGCATAGTGAGGAATTTTCTTTTGAAGCAATGCACACTTGAAGAGTAGAATCATGGAGATCTCCCCTATATCTTGTAATTCATATACGCATTTGATATATAATATGAAGAATTTGAAATGCATGATGAAATATGGTGACTGATGTAATTCAGCATGCGTGCATTAACATATATGAGGAATAAGCATGCAGAAAACACAGCAAAAGTATCAGACCACCATAGAGTTTAAGTTTACAACTCGATCCAGCAAAGTCATCAGAAGAACGAGAGTTGTAACTTAGAAAAAAAAAACGCCCATATAGGTAGACCCGCTTGAAGACTAACTCAAACCCCCCCTTTTTCATCGAATGACCAAAAGGATCGAAAATAAGGACTAACGCCCTTGAAGAATATCAAGTTGATGAAGGAGCCACAGTGTTGTTGGGGTCGTTTGTCGTAGTAGGGCCTGCCGCGGTGTTGTCCAAGTCTTCATGCTCGTCGGTGTCGCGTGATGAAGAATATGAGCTGGCCACCAAGGAAGGAACCTTGACCTTCTTGTATTTCTTCGGTGGAGGTGCAGACCAGTCAAAGTCCTCCTTGAGACCCATTTGCTTCAAATCTTCTTCACCAAATACGTGTGACAGAATAGCCCAGGTGCAACCAAAGACTTCATGGAGGTAGTAATGGTTTTTCTTCACTGCATTATGTGTAGCAGTCATGTTGTGAAGAATAGAACCAAACTGACGCTTGACCCATTTATGGTTTCGATCCACCTTCTGGTGAAGACTAAGAAGCAGCTCACGGTCAGTCATCACTCGAGGAACAGTAGCTTGAGGATTTGGCTAGGATGCATGGGCAGCAGAATCATGAGTGGCAGAGTCATCATTGGTGGAATAAGATGCAGCTTTGCGAAACTGACCATCCAATGGACGAATGCCTTCATCTATAACAGCAACGGCCTTGCCCTTTTCATCAGCTGAGGAAAATGTCCTTTTGAGGATTTCAATGGGGGACAAGTAGCTGCAATGGTTGAGAGTGTCAGCCTTGTAGTTGAGTGAAGATCTTGTTCTGATGAATCTCATAATCCATGGTACATAAGGCTTCAACTCAAACAGAGAGAGTGCAACATTTGCCAGAGTCCTCATGAAGAAATCGTGATAGTTGACAGGAATGCCATGAATGATGTTGAATAGCAGATTCTTCATGATGCCAACGATTCTTCATCAGACGAGTCGTGGCCCTTGATAGGACTCATAGTCTTCGTCGGAATGCGATAGACAGTTCTGGGCACATAGAGCAATTCCTTCACGAGGAATTTGGTCCTTGGGGCTTGACCGGGCTTCAGAGGCTTCATTAGCACTTGCATATAGTGACCAGTGAGTTATGCTCCTGGTACAGGCAGCGAGCTCCTTTAATGGGTGGACTGATGGGCAGGGCATGAAGTAATTCAGAGGCCAGTGCCTTATAGTGAGTGTTTTCAGTCATCCAGACCAACACCCAAGAGTTGATATCATCAGCATCGCCTGATGTGCAAGGTTGCATAGAATTGAATAATGAGTTCTTCATTCCAATCGCAAATATCCGTGCAAAAGTTGAGGAGGCCTGTGTCATGAAGCACACTGAGGACTGAAGTAAAACAAGGCATAGATTCCATGTCAACGTGAGGAATATGCTCGTGGTCGAAGACTTTATCCTTGTTGAAGAGCAGTGAAGAATAGAAATTTGCCTGGCTGGCAGTCCAGAAGCATTTCCTTCTAAGACGAGCAGAATCATAGGGATTATAGTCAGTGAAGAACACGTGCTCGCCGAAGAAGTCATCAACCTTGAATTTCTACTTCTTCGAGAATGGATCCTTTGGCATGGGATGAGGAGTATTAGTCAATTGCATAATTACCTCAGGAATCGCAATCTCAGGATCCACAGGCTGAGGAATTTCAGCTTCTTCTTCAGTGGCAGCCTGTGTCTTCAATTCTTCATTTACAATTTCTTCAGCACCGGTGGCTGGAATCTCTTCATGGACAGACGGTGTCGCATGTGGTTCATCAGATCCCATTTGAACTGTAGTTCTTTGGGACCGAGGAATTTGTTACAACGGTGTGAATAAAGTGGAGAGTTGGGGTCTGACTTCCCAAAAGTCATCATTCAAAGACGGAGGCGCGGTACAGCCAATGTCCACATCTTCTTCTTCCATTTCTTCAACGCCGGCCTCTTCAGCAGTGAACTGAGGCATAGGCGGGGAGACAATTGGTGTTGAAGGGATTACATCCGCTTCAATTTCTTCATCCAACTGCTCTGCCGAAGCAGCAGAAGGATTCTCTTCATTGGATTCACTTGGAATCACATATTCTTCATCAAAAGGAACAAGGTCCTTTGATGGCATGGATGAAACTGGAATAGCATCAATAGAATTTGCAAAAGAGCTGGTCAATGGCTCCATCTTCTTCGGAGCTGAAGAATCTGATGAAGTTGATCCCTTCCTTTTCTTCACTGTTGCACGCTCTGCAGCCTTGGTCTTCTTCACATCTGATGCAGATGGAAGGATTGGAGCCGGTGTAGGCGCAGGAGGATCAGAGGAATTTGGATGAATTTCTTCAGGCACAACTGATGCAGTTGCCCTAACTTCTTCATTTTCTTCAGGTGCACCACTAGTGAATGCCCTGGCAAATTCATCAGCGGCCGGAATGCAGTCATCAGCCCTGGTACTTTGAGTTTCTTCAGCAGCCTGAATGTCATCAGCGGTGCTGGCATTTTCTTCAGTCGGTTGAGCAGATGCTTCAGCCTAAGGATTTTCTGGTTGCATTGGGGCTGCAACCTTTGAAGTGAACTTTTCAGTCAATTTCACAAACCTGACTTTGGCTCCAAGCCAGTCAGCACGGTATACGTCAAATTCATCATTGAGTTTCATGATCTCTGATTGAATAGTGACAATGTCTTCAGTTGTCATAGAAACAATGTTTTTCTTCAGGAAGCGCTCCTTCTTGTACTGCGCTTTCTTGATCTGCCTGGTGTAAGTGCATCTAGTGCCCCTTAGTGATTTTGGTGTATTGAAGACTTATAGGTTAAGGGACTAATGTGTTTATGAGTGTACATAGGTCTATAAGTCTATGAGGAGTTTGATATTTACAGAGAAAGCCGACCCCTAAAAATGAAGTTCTTTGACTGAAGACTTTGGTATTCTGAAGACTTTCTGAAGACTTTGAAAGTGAAGAAATTGGTATGACCTTGAAGACTTGGTATTCATTTGAGGAACATGAAGCGTGAAGACTTTTGTTTTCGTAGTTTCGTTTTCTCTTTCTTGAGTCATAGGAAACACCGTACTGTTAAAGGGGGTCGAGGAAATACTAAGGAAAAATTTCCATGTGATGCTCAACTCAAAATCCTACACCTACCAATCCTTCGAGTGAAGCCTTTGGAAATCTCATACTGATTCGATCAGTTTCTTTAGTGCAGAGACAAAGTTCTTCTGGTCGCTAAGGAATTTGTCCTGACTGAGGAGTTAGGAATTCACTAGTGCGGATTGCCTACACAGTGAGGATCATGATAGCCCTGAAGAATTTGAGAGTCAAATTTCCGACCGTTGTTGTCTTTGCTTGCCACTGTTCCAAAATATCTTATCCACCTAACGGTCATATCATTGAAGGGCATTTATGTCTTATCATGTCGGGCTGCTCCCTAGGCTATAAATAGCCGCCCCCTACAACCACTAGCTGGTTGGATGCTCCGAGAGAAACTAACACTTGTCATTTGAGAGCATCCCATCCTCCGAGGACTTTGAGCGAAAATCATCGAGTGAGGAAAACCCAAAACCAAACACCTACAAACCCAAAGTGATTGAGCATCACTGAAGAGATTGATCCTGCGTGGAACCGCCGCTTGTTACCTTTGAAGACTGTGCTTCTTCCAGACGGTTAGGCGTCATGGTCTAGAGCATCCAAGAGGAATTGTGGATCGCCGAGTGACCGAGTCTGTGAAGGTTTGGAAGTCGCTCAAGACTTACCACGAGTGATTGGACAAGGTCGTGTGACCTTAGTTCAAGGAGAATACGGTGAGGACTTGGTGTCTGAGCTGCGTGCTTTCGATCGGGTGTCCGGACTGTGTGTCCTCGAGTTTAAATACTCGGCCGCTCCAACCAGACGTACAAGCGAGACAACAGTTGGAACTGGTCTACCAAATCATTGTCTTCACCAAGCTTATTGGTTCCATTTCCTCAACTCTTTCATTTCCTCATTCTTTGTATTGAGTGTTTGTTCATATCTGTGTTTGAAGACTTTGATCAAGACTTTCTCAATTTCCTCAATTCAATTTCTTGATCTGTTTGTTTTCATCTTGCGTTATCGTGTGATTACGCTTTTCATACTCTGTGATTGTCTTCATTTCATCATGATGACCATGCACGATTACGTTATGCTTACTTCTGAGTACTTATTCCGCTGCAAGTAGTTCGTCGCTAAGGAATTTCCTCACCGGCAAATTCCTTAGTGAAGAATTCATAAAAATCGCCTATTCACCCCCCCTCTAGTCGATATAACACACTTTCAATTGGTATTAGAGCAAGGTACTCCCTTGTTCTGTGTGATTTTGGTTTAACCGCTTGGAGTTTTAGTTATGTCGACCGCAGGTATGATCAAGGTCTCTGCTGGCTGTCCTACCTTCGATGGGACAGACTACCCTTACTAGAAGAATAAGATGCGAATGCATCTTGAGGCAATTGATAACAATCTCTGGTATGTTGTGGAAAATGGTGTTCCCACTGTCTCACTCTCACTGAACGCTACTGATGTGAAGAGATTCAAGCAACTCGATTCTCAAGCGAAGAATATCATATGTGGCCATCTGAGCAAACGACAGTATGGAAGAGTGAGTGCTTTGGAAACTGCTAAGCTTATCTGGGATAGGTTGTCCAAAGTAAATGAAGGAGTCTCAACTCAACGTGACTCTCGAGTTGATGTTCTTCGCAATCTCTTCAACCGCTTCAAAAGACTCGACAATGAAAATGTTCAACAAATCTTTGATCGCCTCACTGACATCTCAAATGAGCTTCAAGCGCTTGATGCCACTGACATCAACCGACCATGAGGTGGTGAAGAAATTGTTGAGATCGCTTGATTCCTCATTTGATACTCGGCGCGATGATACAAGAGCGTCTTGACTATAAGTCACTTGATCCCACCGATATCCTCGAGAGGCTAAATACTCACGAGTTCCGACTTGTCAAAAAAGAGATCTCTATGGTTCGAGCTATGGCAAATCACGTGCCACAAGGCCAAGGCGTGTCTCGAATCTGAATGTGAAGATTCGGTAGCAGCCTTGGTGATCCTAAAGAATTGAGCCAGAGCTAGCACCGCCGTGAAGAAGTTCCGAAGTTCTCAAGACGTGGTCGCTTTGGAAAATCCTCAAGGAGCAGTGATTCATCATCCAGTGAATATAAGAGAAGGCTATGCCACAAATGCAAGAAACCTGGTCACTATATTCAAGATTGTCCTCAGTGGGAAAAGGAATTAAAGAAGAAGAAATATAAGGATTACAGTTCTGATGACGCTAAGAAGAAGAAGAAATCATCAAAATCCTCGAAGTCTTCATCTCACAAGAAGAGCAGCTCCAAGAAGGCTCGGGCATTCATTGACAAGGAAATGGACTCTGAAGCTAAATCTGAGGAACATGAGGAAGAGGAGGCATCTGAGGAGTCCGAGTCTAGTGTGGCGAGTCTGGCTCTCGCTCTCTGCATTCGTCGACAAGTCTATCTTCAACTCAAGAAGTCGACCTCACCAACAAGGTGATGAAGATAATGATGACTACGCTCCCACCTATTGCTTCATGGCAAAGGGTGCCAAGGTACTCAAATATACCTCCTCTGAATCTAGTGAGAATGAATCTGATGAAGACCTCAAGCCCAGCTACTCTAAACTTGCTAAGATTGTTGTAAAACAACAAAGGGCTTTTGAAAAGGTTCAAAACATGCTAGAAAAAAGTGATGATATGTTGGGTGAAGAAATGGATCGCACTAAAGCCCTGACTGAAAATCTTCAAAGACTTCAGTCTAGGTTTGGCCGCCTTCAAGGTCATCATAACACTCTCTTGTCTGATCATGAGAAGCTTTCTTATGAATTTCTTCAAAGAAAGCAAGATCTTGAGAAGCTAAGAGTGAGTTATGAAGATCTTCAGAAGGAGCGTGATTCATTACTTGCTCAACAAATCAGCGCGACTCAGGAAGAATTTGTTCCTCCATGCTTAAATTGCATTGAACGTGAATCTGCTAATTCTTCACCTAAATGTTCAAATGCTTCAATTGTTAAAAATTCTTCACCTGCCTCTGCTATCACTAATTCCTCATCTGAGGACATTGCTACTATCACCGACGATGCAGGGCTGAAGGAATTGTACATGACATGCATTTACAAAAGCCTCAAAGGGCATCAGACTCTTTGTGATGTGCTTAAAAAGCAGATCCTCAACAGAAACCCGAGGAAAGAGGGTATTGCCTTTGAGAGGAAAATCAATGCTGATGGTACATCTTTGGAAGCCCGAGCGGTACCCCAAAACCTCATGGGTTCTTTGCAAAGGGACCACCAGTTGATCCATCTAACTTATCTGCTTTACATGTGAATCTCCTCATTCTTCCGATGAGTCATTTGACTCCAACTATAAACTGTTCAAAAATCAGAATGGTGAAGTATTTGCTAGATATGTTGGCACTAACTGCAGGAACGGTTCCCCTATGAAGAAAATCTGGGTTCCCAAAAGGTGCCTTGAAAGTCTTCAGGTGAATGTCCTCATGACACCACTTGTGAAGAATAGGAACCCCGGATCAAAATCTTCATATGGACCAAATTCCTCACGTGGATCAAATTCCTCAAAAGGATCAAAGACCTCGTATGATTATCCTCGTGCTAACAACTCTATTTCGCAGGGTAGAGCTAAGGGCTATGAATATGTGCATTATTCCTCAAACCATTATGTTCATAAGTCCTCGAAGAATTTCTCTGCTTATTCATATGCTTACCATAACCCCTCTTATGTGAAATGAAATGGTCTGGCTTCTTTGCCACCATTCTCATATGGAGCTCGCAGAGTGATGAACTCTTTGCCACCCCTTCAGATGTGGGTGGTGAAGAAAAAGAACTAATCTCTTCTCTGAGGTCGGTATCCGGACGTGCTTTAACGTCTGAAGAATTTGCTGGGGGGCTGACAAAAATGCCTGAAAGGACGCAGGCTAATCATGAAGAAATGAACTTTCATTTCACACGTCCTCCTACTACTATATCTGTTTTACTGCTTGATGAAATTCATCTGATGAATTTGATATCATATTCTTCACTGATGAAGTATATGAGTTCGTAAGTTGCACTAATTCATCTGCAGGATGATCTTCCCAAAGCCTCTGAGTGGGTCCTCGATAGTGGATGTACAAATCACATATTTGGTGACAAGAATCTATTGATGGATGCTCCTTATCACCATCACATCTCAAGCATATCATCTTTTCTTGACAAAGGCAAAAGTCGGTATTGGGTCTAGGTAAGATTGCGATCTCTAAGGACATACACATGGACAAAGTCATGCTTGTTGAGTCCTTAGGATACAACCTCATGTCAGTCTCAATGCTTTGTGATCTTGATATGGTTGTTGTATTTGGCAAGTATCGTTGTGTTGTGATTATGGAAGCTGACAATTCCAAAGTCTTCGAAGGCTTTAGGAGAGGAGACTTGTACATTGTTGATTTCTCTACAGGACCGCAACCAGCCGTGTGCCTACTTGCAAAAGCTTCAGAAGGCTGGCTATGGCATCGACGACTTGGTCACGCAGGCATGAGGAATTTGCACACACTTGCGAAGAAGAAGCATGTCATTGGCATTGAGAATGTCAAATTCCTCAAGGATCACTTGTGTGGAGCCTGTGAAGCTGGAAAAATGACCAAGGCCAAGCATCCAGCAAAGACTATCATGACCACTACTCGACCATTCGAATTGCTTCACATGGACCTCTTTGGTCCTAATCATTACTCAGCAGTCACTAATGACGCATCCCTATATGGCTTTGTTATTGTTGATGATTACTCTCGTTACACATGGGTACACATTGATACTTACAAACATGAAGTGCGGGAAGTCTTCAAACGATTTTCCTCGAGGGCTTCAACCAACTTTGGTGTGAAGATCAAGCACATCAGGAGTGACAATGGAACTGAGTTCAAGAATTCTGGTCTTGATAACTATCTTGATGAACTTGGTATTACTCATGAGTTATCGCTCCTTATACTCCTCAAAAAATGGCGTCGTGGAGCGCAAGAACGGGACTCTTCTTTGAGATGGCTCGCACTATGCTTGATGAATACAAAGCGTCTAAATGGTTTACGGATTGATGCAATTAATCTTGCATGCCACATCATCAACAGAGTATATCTTCACAAATTCTTCAAAAGACTGCCTATGAACTCCTCAACGACAAGAAACCCAATGTGAGTAATTTCAAAGTCTTGATTGCTAAATGTTGGATTAGAGATCCTCATCACAATTCAAAATTTGCACCGAAAGCACATGAAGGTTTTATGCTTGGTTACGGAAAGGACTCGCACACCTCTGAGTCTTCAGCAGTGTTCTTCACAAGGTTGTTGAAGCTGTAGATGTGCGGTTCGATGAAACTAATGGCTCGCAAAGAGAGCACCTACCTTACGTGATAGATGAACCAACACCGAGGATTCTATCAAGTTCAAGGTGGTGAGGATGTCATTCCTCTTGAAGAATCTGCTAAAGAATTCATTCGAGCGTGAAGAGCGTCGGTGATGCACTGAAGAAAATCTTTGAAGAAAAGAAGAAAATGCTGATCAAATTCCTCGACGACAACCAGCTCATCCTCGCGTTGCAAAATAAGTGCAAGTTGAAAAGATCATCGATGACATTGAAGCACCAGGTCCTCTCACACGCTGAAAAGCTTCACATTTATCTAACTTTTGTGGGCACTATGCTTTTGTCTCTATCACAGAGCCCACTAAGGTAGATGAAGCATTTCTGGAGCCAGAGTGGATTCAAGCCATGCAAGAAGAATTACATCAGTTCGAGCTCAACAATGTCTGGGAACTGGTCAAACGTCCAGATCCTCGCAAGCATAATATCATTGGCACAAAGTGGATCTACCGCAACAAACAAGATGAAAATGGCCTTGTGGTGAGGAATAAGGCACGAATTGTGGCTCAGGGTGCTACGTCTTGAGCTTGCGTTGGTTTTCCCCGAAGAGGAGAGGTTGATGCAGCACAGTAGCATAAGTATTTCCCTCAGTTTTTGAGAACCAAGGTATCAATCCAGTAGGAGGCCACGCGCAAGTCCCTCGTACCTGCACAAAACGATAGCTACTCGCAACCTACGCGATTAGGGGTTGTCAATCCCTTCACGGTCACTTACGAGAATGGGATATGCTAGAGATAATATTTTTGGTATTTTTGGTATAAAGATGCAAAGTGAAAAGTAAAAGCAAAGCGAGTAAATAAAGTGATGGAGATTGATATGATGAGAATAGACCCGGGGGCCATAGGTTTCACTAGTGGCTTCTCTCAAGAGCATAAGTATTCTCGATTGGGTGAACAAATTCTGTTGAGCAATTGATGAATTGAGCATAGTTATGAGTATATCTAGGCAATGATCATGTATATAGGCATCACGTCCGAGACAAGTAGATCGAAACGATTCTGCATCTACTACTATTACTCCACTCATCGACCGCTATCCAGGATGCATCTAGAGTATTAAGTTAAAAACAGAGTAACGCCTTAAGCAAGATGACATGATGTAGAGGAATAAATTCATGCAATATGATAAATACCCCATCTTGTTATCCTCGATGGCAACAATACAATACGTGCCTTGCAACCCCTTCTGTCACTAGGTAAGGACACCGCAAGATTGAACCCAAAACTAAGCACTTCTCCCATCGCAAGAACTACCAATCTAGTTGGCCAAACCAAATGGATAATTTGAAGAGACTTGCAAAGATAACTCAATCATACATAAAAGAATTCAGAGAAGAATCAAATATTTTCCATAGATAGGTTGGATCATAAACCCACAATTCATCGGTCTCAACAAACACACCGCAAAAAGAAGATTACATCGAATAGATCTCCACGAGAGAGGGGGAGAACATTGTATTGAGATCCAAAAAGAGAGAAGAAGCCATCTAGCTACTAGCTATGGACCGAAGGTCTCAAGTAAACTACTCACACTTCATCGGAGGGCTATGGTGATGATGTAGAAGCCCTCCGTGGTGGATGCCCCCTCCCGTGAGCTCGGAACAGGCCCCAAGATGGGATCTCGTGGATACAGGAAGTTGCAGCGGTGGAATTAGGTTTTGGCTCCGTCTCGATCTGTTGAAGTGCGAGGTATATATAGGAGGAAGAATGCGTCGGTGGAGCGTCAGGAGCCCACGAGGCGGGAGGCGCGCCCGGGGAGGGCGCCCCCACCTCGTGACCGCCTTTGGCACTTCTTGGAGTAGGGTCCAAGTCTCTGGATCACGTTCGGTGAGAAGATCACGTTCGAAGGTTTCATTCCGTTTGGACTCTGTTTGATATTCCGTTTCTTGAAACATGAAATAGGCAAAAAAACAGCAATTACAGGCTGGGCCTCCGGTTAATATGTTAGTCCCAAAAGTAATATAAAAGTGGAAAATAAAGCCCATTATAGTCCAAAACAATAGATAAAGTAGCATGGAGCAATAAAAATTATAGATACGTTGGAGCGTATCGAGGCATCCCCAAGCTTAATTCCTTCTCGTCCTCGAGTAGGTAAATGATAAAAAGAGAATTTTTGATGCGGAGTGATACTTTGGCATAATTTCAATGTAAATCTTCTTAATTGTGATATGAATATTCAGATCCGAAAGATTCAAGACAAAAGTTCATATTGACATAAAAATAATAATACTTCAAGCATACTAATCAAAATAATTATGTCATCTCAAAATAACATGGCCAAAGAAAGTTCATCCCTACAAAATCATATAGTTAGGCTATGCTTCATTTTCGTCACACAAAGATGTTCCCAACTTCTATACCCCCGATGACAAGCCAAGCAATTGTTTCATACTTAAATAATCTCAAACTTTTTCAACCTTCATGCAATACATGGCGTGAGCCATGGATATAGCACTATGGGTGGAATAGAATATGATGATGGGGATTATGTGGAGAAGACAAAAAGGAGAAAGTCTCACATTGACGAGGATAATCAGCGGGCTATGGAGATGCCCATCAATTGATGTCAACATGAGGAGTAGGGATTGCCATGCAACGGATGCACTAGAGCTATGAATGCTCAACAAAAGAAAACTAGTGGGTGTGCATCCAACTTGCTTGCTCATGAAGACCTAGGGCATTTGAGGAAGCCCATCGTAGGAATATACAAGCGAAGTTCTATAATGAAAAATTCCCACTAGTATGAAAAAGACAACTTATGAGACTCACTATATGAAAAACATGGTGCTACTTTGAAGCACATTATATGAGACTCACTACATGAAGAACATAGTGCTACTTTGAAGCACAAGTGTGGAAAAAGAGATAGTAGCATTGCCCTTTTTTTGGGCCATTCTTTTTTTTGGCCTTTCTCTTTTTTTTTATTTGGGCAATGCTCTAATAATGATGATCATCACACTTCTATTGATTAAAACATAAAGATTACAACTCGAAACTAGAACAAGGTATGACTCTATATGAATGCCTCCAGCGGTGTACCGAGATGGTGCAATGAATCAAGAGTGACATGTATGAAAATAATGCATGGTGGCTTTGCCACAAATACGATGTCAACTACATGATCATGCAATGGCAATATGACAAAAGTAATGTATGTCATAATAATGATGAACGGAACGGTGGAAATTTGCATGGCAATATATCTCGGAATGGCTATGGAAATGCCATAATAGGTAGGTATGGTGGCTGTTTTGAGGAAGATATAGGGAGGTTTATGTGTGATAGAGCATATCGTATCACGGGGTTTGGATGCACCGGCGAAGTTTGCGCCAACTCTCAATGTGAGAAAGGGCAATGCAGTGCATCGAAGAGGCTAGCAATGGCGGAAAGGTAAGAGTGCGTATAATCCATGGACTCAACATTAGTCAAAAGAACTCATATACTTATTGCAAAAATTTAGAAGTCATCAAAAATCAAGTACTACGCGCATGCTCCTAGGGGGATAGATTGGTAGGAAAAGACCATCGCTCGTCCCCGACCGCCACTCATAAGGATGCACAAGCCAGTTACACTTCATGCTTCAAATTTGTTACACAACTTTAACCATACGTGCATGCTACGGGATTTACTAACTTCAACACAAGCATTTCTCAAATTCACAACTACTCAACTAGCATGACTTTGATATTATCACCTCCATATCTCAAAACAATTATCAAGCATCAAACTTATCTTAGTATTCAACGCACTCAAAAGAAAGTTTCACATATCTTGAACACCAAGTATATTAACATTAAGCAAATTACCATGCTATTAACGACTCTCAAAATAATCTAAGTGAAGCATGAGAGATCAAGTTTCTTTAAAACAAATCCACCACCGAGCTCGAAAAGATCTAAGTGAAGCACTAGAGCAAAGATTATCACGCTCAAAAAGATATAAGTGAGGCACTATGAGCAAACTATCAAGCTCAAAAGATATAAGTGAAGCACATAGAGTATTCTATCAAATTTCAATTCATGTATGGCTCTCTCAAAAGGTGTATACAGTAGGGATGATTGTGGTAAACTAACAAGCAAAGACTCAAATAATACAAGACGCTCCAAGCAAAACACATATCATGTTGGTGAATAAAAATATAGCTCCAAGTAAATTACCGATGGAAGTGGACGAAAGAGGGGATGCCTTCCGGGGCATCCCCAAGCTTTGACTTTTTGGTGTCCTTGGATTATCTTGGGGGTGCCATGGGCATCCCCAAGCTTAGGCTCTTGCCACTCCTTGTTCCATAATCCATCAAAAGAATTCACCCAAAACTTGAAAACTTCACAACACAAAACTCAATAGAAATCTCGTGGGCTCTGTTAGAGAAAGAAAACAAAAGACTACTTTAAGTTAATGTAATGAACTCATTCTTTATTTATATCGGTGTTAAACCTACTGTATTCCAACTTTTCTATGGATTATAAACTATTTTACTAGCCATAGATTCATCAAAATAAGCAAACAACACACACAAAACAGAATCTGTCAAAAACAGAACAGTCTGTAGTAATCTGTAACTAATGCAAACTTCTGGAACCCAAAAAATTCTACCAAAATTAGACGACCTGGACAATTTGTTTATTGATCAGCAGAAATTGGAATCACTATTTTATCACGTTCTGGTGATTTTTAACAGTTCGGGCACTGAGCGCAAAGATTCTGGAAATTACAGCAAGATCAAATAACTATCACCCAAGAAGATCTAATAGGTTTAACTTGGCACAAACACTAATTAAAAGATAAAACCACATCTAAACAGAGGCTAGATGGATTATTTATTACTAAGCAGCAAGGAAAAATATTGGGTTGTCTCCCAACAAGCGCTTTTCTTTAAAGCCTTTTTAGCTAGGCATTGAGATTTCAATGATGCTCACATAAAAGACAAGAATTGAAGCACAAAGGGAGCATCATAAAACATGTGACAACCACACTTAAGTCTAACATACTTCCTATGCATAGGCATCTTGTAATCAAACAAATTATCAAGGCAAGCAAAAACTAGCATATGCAAGGAAGAACAAAGAGATGATAGCAATCTGACGAGAGGTGATTTAGTAAGATAAGAATTTCTACGACCATATTTTCCTCTCTCATAAAAATTACATGTAGGATCATAGGAAAATTCAACAAAATAGCTATCACATAACATATTCTCAACACGATCCACATGCATTTGAAGTTGACACTCTTCCAAAATAGTGGGATTAACATTAACTAAAGTCATGACCTCTCCAAACCCACTTTTATAAAAAGAATCATAAGATTGAATATTCTCCAAATATGTGGGATCTAAAGTTGACACTCTTCCAAACCCACTTTCAATATTATTGCAAACAATATTATCAATCTCATACTCATCATGGGGCTTAAATGAATTTTCAAGATCATAAGAAGAATCACCCCAATCATGATCATTGCAACAAGTAGTAGACATAGCAAAACTAGCATCCCAAAGCTTAGGGTTTTGCATCTTATTAGCACAATTGACATGAAAAGAATTTATAATAAAATCATTGCAATCATGCTTTTTATTCAAAGATCTATCGTGGGTCACTTCACGGATTTTAGGCAAAACCTTATAAAGATAATCTAGTGCATCCAAATCACTAGGAATTGGTTCATCATAATTGGATCTCTTAAAAAGATTAGCAAGTGGATGAGGATCCATAAACTTTTAGCAAGCAAAGATGCAAGCAAAAAGAAGGCACATGGTAACACAAGATTGAACGGAGGAAGGGCGAATAAAACGGCAAGGGTGAAGTGGGGGAAAGGAAAACGAGAGGCAAATGACAAATAATGTAATGCGAGAGATAGGGATTGTGATGGGTACTTGGTATGTTGACTTTTGCGTAGACCCCAAACAGCGGCGCGAAATCCTTCTTGCTACGTCTTGAGCTTGCGTTGGTTTTCCCCGAAGAGGAGAGGGTGATGCAGCATAGTAGCGTAAGTATTGCCCTCAGTTTTTGAGAACCAAGGTATCAATCCAGTAGGAGGCCACACGCAAGTCCCTCGTACTGCACAAAACGATAGCTACCGCAACCAACGCGATTAGGGGTTGTCAATCCCTTCACGGTTACTTACGAGTGAGATCGATAGAGATAATATTTTTGGTATTTTTGGTATAAAGATGCAAAGTGAAAAGTAAAAGCAAAGCGAGTAAATAAAGTGATGGAGATTGATATGATGAGAATAGACCCGGGGGCCATAGGTTTCACTAGTGGCTTCTCTCAAGAGCATAAGTATTCTACGGTGGGTGAACAAATTACTGTTGAGCAATTGACAGAATTGAGCATATGTAACGCCCCGGACACACCCGCCGGTGGTCGTTACTCCTGGCGGGATCTAGACTGGCCCCACAGATCAATACTAGTCTTTTCTGCGCATTTTGTCCTCACTCGTGCGCACCGGAGCAACTTCGGTCGGTCACCCATCTGAAACTACTCCAAGCTGAGCACGCTTAACTTTGGAGTTACGTCGAATGGGATCCCGGAAAAGAAGGAATTCCTTATTGATATGAGTAGTCTATCATCCCTAATAAGCCGGCTATTACATACACCCCCACTCGGAGGAACCGACGTCCTCGTCGGCCACGTGAACGTTCCCTCTTGGCACAACCGTCATGCATCCAGTCCGTACATGTGCCATGTCGGGTGCCACGACGGGTCACAAACGTCATGAACAACATGACCACGCACCTGTCGCAACCATCCGTGTAACCGCGAGGGTCGGCTCGATACCAACTTGTAACGCCGGACACACCCGCCGGTGGTCGTTACTCTGGCGGGATCTAGACGGCCCCACAGATCAATACTAGTCTTTTTGCGATTTTGTCCTCACTGCATGCGCACCGGAGCAACTTCGGTCGGTCACCCATCCTGAAACTACTCCAAGCTGAGCACGCTTAACTTTGGAGTTACGTAGAATGGGATCCCGGAAAGAAGGAATTCCTTATTGATATGAGTAGTCTATCATCCCTAATAAGCCGGGCTATTACAGCATAGTTATGAGTATATCTAGGCAATGATCATGTATATAGGCATCACGTCCGAGACAAGTAGATCGAAGCGATTCGCATCTACTATCATTACTCCACTCATCGACCGCTATCCGGGATGCATCTAGAGTATTAAGTTAAAAAGCAGAGTAACGCCTTAAGCAAGATGACATGATGTAGAGGAATAAATTCATGCAATATGATAAATACCCCATCTTGTTATCCTCGATGGCAACAATACATACGTGCCTTGCAACCCTTACATCACTAGGTAAGGACACGCAAGATTGAACCCAAAGCTAAGCACTTCTCCCATTGCAAGAACTACCAATCTAGTTGGCCAAACCAAGCGGATAATTCAAGAGACTTGCAAAGATAACTCAATCATACATAAAAGAATTCAGAGAAGAATCAAATATTTTCCATAGATAAGTTGGATCATAAACCCACAATTCATCGGTCTCAACAAACACACCGCAAAAAGAAGATTACATGAATAGATCTCCACGAGAGAGGGGAGAACATTGTATTGAGATCCAAAAAGAGAAGAAGCCATCTAGCTACTAGCTATGGATACGAAGGTCTGAAGTAAACTACTCACACTTCATCGGAGGGGCTATGGTGATGATGTAGAAGCCCTCCATGGTGGATGCCCCTCCGGCGGAGCTCCGGAACAGGCCCCAAGATGGGATCTCATGGATACAGGAAGTTGCGGCGGTGGAATTAGGTTTTTGGCTCCGTCTCTGATCTGTTGGGGGTACCTAGGTATATATAGGAGGAAGGAGTACGTCGGTGGAGCGTCAGGGGCCCCACGAGGCAGGGGGGCGCGCCCAGGGGGAGGGCGCGCCCCCACCCTCGTGACCACCTCTGGAACTTCTTGGAGTAGGGTCCAAGTCCCCTGGATCACGTTCGGTGAGAAGATCACGTTCCCGAAGGTTTGATTCCGTTTGGACTCCGTTTGATATTCCATTTCTTCGGAACACTGAAATAGGCATAAAAACAACAATTCTGGGCTGGGCCTCCGGTTAATAGGTTAGTCCCAAAAGTAATATAAAAGTGGAAAATAAAGCCCATTATAGTCCAAAACAATAGATAAAGTAGCATGGAGCAATAAAAAATTATAGATACGTTGGAGACGTATCACAAGGCTACACACAGGTTGAAGGAATTGATTTCGATGAAACTTTTGCACCTGTTGCTAGACTTGAGGCTATTCGCATATTACTTGCTTATGCTAACCATCATGATATCACTTTATATCAAATGGATGTGAAAAGTGCATTCCTCAATGGTAAGCTTGAGGAAGAAGTATATGTTGCTCAACCCCCAGGTTTTGAAGATCCAAAGAATCCTGACAAAGTCTTCAGACTCAACAAGGCCCTCTATGGCCTCAAGCAGGCCCCTCGGGCGTGGTATGATACTTTGAAGGAATTCCTCATGAAGAATGACTTCACACCCGGTTCACTCGACCCTACTCTCTTTACTAAATCTTATGATGGTGAACTATTTGTGTGCCAAATATACGTTGATGATATTATCTTTGGCTATACGGACCAACGTTATAGTGATGAATTTGCCTATATGATGAGTGAAGAATATCAAATGTCTATGATGGGAGAGTTGAAATTCTTCTTAGGTCTTCAAATTCGTCAACAGCGCAATGGCATATTCATACCTCAGGAGAAATACCTCAAGGATGTTCTAAGGAAATTCGGCATGCAAGATTGCAAAGGCGTCAAAATTCCTATGCCCACAAATGGCCACCTATGCACTAACGAAAATAGTATTGACTTCGATCACAAGGTATACCGCTCCATGATTGGTTCTTTATTGTACTTATGTGCATGTAGGCCAGATATAATGCTTAGTGTTTGCATGTGTGCCCGATTTCAAGCTACACAGAAGAATCACACCATAAGGTGTGAAGCATATTCTTGATATCTAGCTCACACACCAACACTAGGATTATGGTACCCCAAGGGCTCTGCTTCGATCTCATTGGATATTTCGACTCGACTATCTTTGGTGATCGTGTGGACCGCAAGTCAACATCTGGTACTTGTCATTTCCTCGGACGATCTTTGGTGCTGTTGGTCCTCGAAGAAAGCAGAACTGCGTATCCCGCTTCTCTTGCGAAGCTGAGTACATTGTCTGCTGGTTCTTGCTGTGCTCAATTCTTTGTGGATGAAGCAAACTCTCAAGGACTACGGTATCAACGTGAAGAATGTGCCTCTATACTGTGACAATGAGAGTGCCATAAAGATTGCTCACAACCCATTTCAGCACTCGAAGACAAAGCACATTCAGATTCGTCATCATTTTCTTCATGATCATGTGTTGAAGGGCGACATCTCCATCGAGCATGTGAAGACTGAAGAACAGCTAGCCGATATCTTCACAAAGCCCTTGGATGAGAAGAGATTTAGCAAGTTGCGGTGTGAGCTAAATATCTTAGAATCTTCGAATGTTCTTTGAAAAGGACACTCGTCCTAACACTTATGCAAAATTGATGACTTAGATGTGCAACACATGAAGAAACGTTTTTCTTCTATCAATGAAGAACAACACTCTAAGTGTGAAGAAATTAATGAAGAATTTGATTCTCAGAACCCTACGACAATTGTACGCTGTGTCTGAAATCATCATTCTTATCTGATTGGGTCACGCCACCACCAAAGTTGAAAATCTTCATTTTTGAAATTCATCAGTTTTGAAATTCTTGAGTTTTTCAAATTCATCAACTTTGCAAAATCTTCACTGTTTCCGTCCTTTTCTTCATTAGCTATATATATATATATATATATATATATATATATATATATATATATATATATATATATATATATATATATATATATATATATATATATATATATATGGGTTTATGTCCTCTACAACATTCACTTATGGCTATTTCTTCAAGTTGAGTTTTCTGCTAAGTGAATGTGATCGGACCCTTCCCCCTCAATGATATACTTAACCCAATCTATTCACAAATTCTTCATGTGCGTTCTATTTGAAACTCGTTCAAAATCTTCACTGTGTCCTTGTCAGCTGAAGAAATTGTGAACGAAACTTTAAAACTAATCTTATCCAAATTTTCGGCTTTGCTGCTCAAACCGTTCCGCTTCCTACGATAGACTTATCTATTCACCCACGATCTAACACGATCTCCACTTTTCAGTACGTGGGTGACACATGTCAAGCGAATGAGAAGGGTCAGGGGCATGTTCGTCCTAAATCTTCGGGCGAACAGTTTTTCACTGCGACTATAAATACCCCCTCTCCCCTTCTCACTTCCTTTACTCTGCTCAACCGCTCTCTCTCCCGCTCGAGCTTCTCAAACCCTAGCGCCGCCGCTACTCCATCTTCGCCGGTGAGGAAGAGCTTCACTGCCTCGACCTCATCGCCGTCGTATTTCAGCTACCGCCGCATGAAATCTTCACCCCGCCGCCAGTAGCTGTCTTCCTCCGCCGAGTTAGGGCGTGGAAGATCTGAATCGACGAGCTTCAAATCTACACTTCTCGGTTAAATCGTGTTCTTCATCCAGGAAATTAAAAGTTACTTTTACTGCCCTCTTTGATTCAAATTTTCTCTACAAAATCTTCAAAGGTGTTTTATTCTTCAAATCCTCACACACAAAACACCTCACTAGTCATCTGTTCTTGATTCGTTTCTCTAAGCATCATTTTGTTTTCAAGATTCCTCAATTGTGTGGATCCTCGATCTATATAACTCTAGAACTTAAGACAAAGAACGTTTAGTGAAATTCTTCAAGGCTCATATGGTCAAATTCCTCAAACTTGTTCTTTTTGAAAAACCTTACGAGAATGCATATGACCTCTCAAAATTCCTCGCAACTATACTCTGTTCCACGGTACTCATGTCCTGCTGAATCACTAGGTTCTCATCAACTTAACTCATTTGCAGCGTTCCTCGAAGAAAAGTTGCATACTTCTTCAGAGAATTCGATTGTTCAAATTCCTCAACTGAAGAATATGGCAGACGGTAAGAAGCCACAAAAAGGAGGAAAGAGGCCTGAGGTCATGATTGCTTTTGAAATACCTGAGGACATCTATGCTGACTATTGCACACCGATGAGGCCAAGTACGGAAAGGAGAACAAAAATCAGCGCAAGGTGCGCGATACAGAGGATTGAAAGGAGATGGGCAAGAGAATGGAGGATGCAGGTATGTAACTCCAAAGTATATGAAGAAATTAGCATAATCCTCCATGCCCAAGAGCTCCATTGGCACTGGCCAAGAAGTGATTCCCACCTGACATCAAGCGTGGTGAGGATTTTCCTGAAGAATGGGCCAAGCGCCAAGCTAAGTTGGCAAGACAATCCAAAGAAGGAGTGAGGAAATTCAATGAAGACTCTTTTGCTGCTGCTGCCACTAAGGCCTCTGTCAAGCCTAGGAAATCAATGGCAAAGAAGCCCGCGCACAAGCCAAGTGCTTCACCAACTGTGCCCTCACGGCCAAGTTCCTCAGCAATGCCCTCACGGCCAGAATCTTCAAAGCCCTCGCGGCCAATCCCTCATGCTGCTCCAGCTCCTCCAAAGTCCTCAGCTGCTCCGGCAATGTCCTCAGCACCTGTGCATCTGGCCACGTGCCAAAGGACTGCAGGCATCTCTATTGCCTCTGGTGTCTCAGCGAGTTCCTCAGCTGCACCAAATTCTTCATCTGGCCCCACTCTGCTGAAGACAAAGGCAACGGCTGGACGAGGTCCTCGGCCAAGTCCGAAGAAGAAACAGGTTGCCTTCCAAGTGCCATCTGACGATGAAGCTGATGATGATGAACTTGCAGAAATCATCAGAGACAGACAAGAAAGGGCTGCTAGAGCCAAAGGCACACCTGTGCCACTGCTTTTGGATCCTAAGATGATCCTCGATTACATTGATCTCTGGCACAAGGATCCAGACACCCCTATGCCTGATTTTCATTTGACTCCTAGCCAAAGTCACATGCTGACCCATTTCATCTCTGAAGAGAAATGGAAATTTGAGAAGGCCAGACAGATCAAGAAGGCTCAGTTCAGGAAAGAGAAGTTCCTGAGGAAAAACGTTGTCAAAATGACAACTGATGAACTCATCAAAGTTGATCGAAATCAAAGCCCTCGGCGACAACTTCAATGCCTACTATGCTGATTGGCAAGGAGCCAAAGTCAGGTTTGTTAAACTGACTGAGAAGTTCACCAATGTTGCAGCTCCAACGCAACAAGAAGTTTCTCAGGCTAAAGCTTCGCTCGATCTCTTGAAGAACATGCCAAGACCACCGATGACTTTCAGATCTTTGAAGAAAATGCTAGTTCAAGGCTGATGACTCCATTCCATCCGCCGAAGAAACTGCGGGGCATCCACTAGTGGTGCGCTGAAGAAAATGAAGGAGTCGAGGCAAGCGCATCGATTGCGCTACCGAGGCAAATCAATCAGATTCCTCAGCTCCTCCTGTGCCTACACCAACTCCTATCCTTCCTTACGCATCAGATGTGAAGAAGACCAAGGCTGCAGAGCGAGCTGCGAGTGAAGAAAAGGAAAGCATCACTGCTTGATTCTTGACTCAAGAAAATGAAGCCTATGACCAGCCTCGTTTGAAAATCCCATTGATGCTGTTCGATCTCCACCATGCCATCAAAGGACCTTGTTCCTTTTGGTGAAGAATATGTGATCCCTAAGCGGATCGATGAAAAAAATCATTCGCTGCTTCGTCGAGCAGATTGATGAAGAAATTGAAGTGGATGCGATCCCTTCAACGCCATTGTTTCTCGCCAATGCCTCGGTTCACGGTGAAGAGGCTGGCGTTGAAGAAATTGAAGATGAAGACGTGGATATTGGATGCACTGCGCCAATGATGAATGATGACTTTTGGGAAAGTCAGCACCCCAATTCTCCACTCTTCACCCCAATACAACAAATACCTCAGTCCCCTGCACCAACCGTTCAAATGGGCTCTGAAGAAATTCACCCCACTTCATCTGTACGTGAAGAAATTCCAGCCACTAGTGCTGAAGAACCTGCTGCTGCTGATCATATGACAACGCAGACTGCAACTGAAGAGGAACCAGAAATTCCTCAGCCTGAAGAACCTGAGATTGTGATTCCTGAAGTCGTGATGCAACTCACTGACACTCCACTGCCAAAGCCAAAGGATCCATTCTCACGCAAGCAAAAGTTCAAGGCTGAAGATTTCTTTAGAGAGCATGTCTTCTTCACTGACTACAACCCATATGACTCTGCTCGCATAAGGAAGAGGCGTTTCTGGACTGCTAGTCAGGCCAATTTCTATTCCTCAGTGGTGTTCAACAAAGACAAAGTCTTCGATCATTCACATATTCCTCATGTGGACATGGAATCTCTGCCGGGCTTCGAGCCAGTCCTTAGTGTTCTTCACGATGCTGGATTGCTAAATTTCTGCACTGACATATGTGATTGGGATGAAGAACTCATTCTTCAATTCTATGCGACGCTGCACATCACAGGAAATTCTGAAGATGTGAACTCATGGGTGCTGGATGGATGTCGAAAATACTCACTACAAGGCACCCATAATGAATTGCCGTGCCCTCCCACTCGGTCCTCCCTTGAAGGTGCTTGTTGCGTCTACAATGAACCTGAGCTTACAAATCATTACATGCAAGTGCTAATGAAGCCTTTAAAGCCAGGGCAGGCCCCTCGAACCAAATTCCTCGTCAAGGAATTATTGTATGTGCCTCGGACTGTCTATCGCATTCTGACGAAGACTATGAGTCCTATCAAAGGCCACGACTCAAATGATGGAGAAGTCGTTGGCATCATGAAGAATATGCTTTTCAATATCATTCATGGCGTTCCCTTCAACTTCCATGATTTCTTCATGAGGACTCTGGCGAATATTGTTATGTCACCATTTGAGCTGAAGCCTTATGCACCATGGATTATGAGGTTCATCAGGACAAGGTCTTTACTCAATTACAAGGCTGATACTCGAACCACTGCAGCTACTTGCCTCCGATTGAAGTCCTCAAGCGGACATTTTCCTCGATTGATGACAAAGGCAAGGCAAGCTGCTGTGATAGATGAAGGCATTCGTCCATTGGATGGTCAATTTCGCAAGGCTGCATCCTACTCCACCAATGATGACTCTGCCACACATGACTCTGCCGCCAACAACTCTGCCAAGCAAAATCCTCAAGCTACAACACCCAGGGTGATGAATGATCGTGAGTTACTCCTCAGTCTTCATCAGAAAGTTGATCGCAATCATAAATGGGTCAAGCGTCAGTTTGGTTCAATTCTTCACAACATGACCTCAACACACAATGCAGTGAAGAAAAACAAATACTACCTCCATGAAACCTTCAACCGTGCACAGGCTGTTACATCTCATGTCTCTGACAAAGAAGATCTGAAGAAAATGGGTGCGAAGGAAGAATTTGGTGGTACGCACCTCCATCAAGAAATACAAGAAGGTCAAGGTTCCTTCCTTGGTGGCCAGCTCCTATTCTTCATCACGCGACAACGATGAAATCGAAGACTTGGGCGACACTACGGTAGGCCCTACTCGACAACCGACCCGACAACGCTGGCGCTCCTCCATCAACTTGATATTCTTGAGCGTTAGTCCTCGGCCGATCCTTTTGGTCATTCGATGACAAAGGGGGAGAAATTTGAGTTAGTCTTCAAGCGGGTCTATTATATGGGCGTTATGGGCATTTTTTCGCCAAGTTACAACTCTCGCTCTTCTGAAACTTTTATTGGATCGAGTTGTAATCTTAAACCTGATGGTGCTCTGATACTTTTGATGTGTTCCTCTGCATGCTTATTCCTCATTATATGTTAATACACGCATGCTGAATTACATCACTCACCATATTTCATCATGCATTTCAAATTCTTCATATTATATGTCAAATGCGTGTATGAATTACAAGATATAGGGGGAGATCTCCATGATTCAACTCTTCAAATGTGCATTGCTTCAAAAGCAAATTCCTCACTATGCACATCTTCAGGGGGAGTTCTTCTATATCTTGCAATCAAATTCCTCAATATTAGTATTTACACTTCATATGTTTATCCCCGTTGAAAACTTAACCTATATTGTCATCAATCACCAAAAAGAGGGAGATTGTAAGTGCATCTAGTGCCCCTTAGTGATTTTGGTGTATTGAAGACTTATAGGTTAAGGGACTAATGTGTTTATGAGTGTACACAGGTCTATAAGTCTATGAGGAGTTTGATATTTACACAGAAAGTCGACCCCTAAAAATGAAGTTCTTCGACTGAAGACTTTGGTATTCTGAAGACTTTCTAAAGACTTTGAAAGTGAAGAAATTGGTATGACCTTGAAGACTTGGTATTCATTTGAGGAACATGAAGCGTGAAGACTTTTGTTTTCGTTGTTTCATTTCTCTTTCTTGAGTCATAGGGAACACTTGTCTTTGTTAAAGGGGTCGAGGAAATACTAAGGAAAAATTTCCATGTGATGCTCAACTCAAAATCCTACACCTACCAATCCCTTGAGTGAAGCCTTTGGAAATCTCATACAGATTCAGTCAATTTCTTGATGTGAGAGACGAAGTTCTTACAGTGTTGAGAATTTATCTGACCGAGGAGTTAGGAATTCGCATGTCTTGGATTGCCTACGATGAGGATCATGATAGCCTGAAGAATTTGAGAGTCAAATTTCCGACCGTTCTTGTGTCTTCTTGGCCACTGTTCCAAAATATCTTATCCACCTAACGATCATATCATTGAAGGGCATTTATGTCTTATCATGTCGGGCAGCTCCTAGGCTATAAATAGCCGCCCCTACAACCACTAGCTGGTTGGCTGCTCGAGAGAAACCGACACTTGTCATTTGAGAGCATCCCATCCTCCGAGGACTTTGGCGAAAATCATTGAGTGAGGAAAACCCAAAACCAAACACCTACAAACCCAAAGTGATTGAGCATCATGAAGAGATTGATCTGCGTGGATCCGGCGCTTGTTACCTTTGAAGGCTGTGCTTCTTCCAGACGGTTAGGCGTCATGGTCTAGAGCATCCAAGAGGAATTGTGGATCGCCGAGTGACCGAGTCTGTGAAGGTTTGGAAGTCGCTGAAGACTTACCACGAGTGATTGGACGAGTCTGTGTGACCTTAGTTCAAGGAGAATCTGATGAGGACTTGGTGTCTGAGCTGCGTGCTCGGCGATCGGGTGTCCGGGACTGTGTGTCCTCGAGTTTAAATACTCAGCCGCTCCAACCAGACGTACAACTGAGACAGCAGTTGGAACTGGTCTACCAAATCATTGTCTTCACCAAGCTTACTGGTTCCATTTCCTCAACTCTTTCATTTCCTCATTACTGTGTCGAGTGTTTGTTCATATCTGTGTTTGAAGACTTTGACTGAAGACTTTCTCAATTTCCTCAGTTCAATTTCTTTAGTCTGTTTGTCTTCATCTTGTGTTATCCTGTGATTACGCTTTCTGTACTCTGTGATTGTCTTCATTTCATCATGATGACCATGCCTGTATTCTGTTATGCTTAATTCTGAGTACTTATTCCGCTGCAAATAGTTCTTCGCTAAGGAATTTCCTCGAATTTCCTCACCGGCAAATTCCTCAGTGAAGAATTCATAAAAATCGCCTATTCACCCCCCTCTAGTCGATATAACTCACTTTCACCTGGCCTTTTCAAACTTCAATTTTTCTTCTTCTATGAAGGCAGTCAAAACATGACTTTGACCAGGAGTGAGGTTCATCTCCGGCAAAGGTGTGTTGGGATCCTTGTGCCATAGATCGATGTAATCAAGGATCAACTTAGGATCCAAAAGCAGTGGCACATTTGTGCCCTTGGCTCTAGCGACCGTGAGCTGCCTGTCTCTGATGATTTCGACAAGTTCCTCATCATCAGCTTCGTCTTCATCAGACGGCACTCGGAAGGCATCCTGCTTCTTATGAGGACTTGGGCGAGAGCCACGTCCAATAGTGGCCTTTGTCTTCAGCAGAGAGGGTCCCGTTGAAGAATTTGGTGCAGCTGAGGAACTAGCAGAAGCTCCTGAGGCAATAGAGATGTCTGCCGTCCTTTGGCATGTGGCGAGATGCACATGTGCTGAGGATTTGGACGGAGCAACTGAGGACTTTGGCGGATCAGGAGCAGTCCGAGGAGTTGGCCTTGAGGGCTTTGAAGAATCTGGCCGTGAGGGCATTGCTGAGGAACTTGGCCGTGAGGGCATTGAGGGTGAAACACTTGGCTTATGAGCAGGCTTGTTTGCCATGGCCTTCTTCAGCTTTCTTGCAGAGGCCTCAGCAGTGGCAGCAGCAACAGAGTCTTTGTTGAATTTCCTCACTGCTTCTCTTGCTTGTCTGGCCAATTTGGCTTGGCGCTTGGCCCATTCGTCACGATAGTCCTCACCGCGCTTGAGGCTGGTGGGATCTGCTTCTTGGCCAGGTGCCAATGGAGGTCTTGGGCATGGAGGATTTAGAGCGAATTTCTTCATGTACTTGGGAGTAACATACCTGTACTCCCTCCATTCCCGTGCCCATCTCCTCTCTATCCTTTGGATGCGCACCTTGCACTGATTTTTGTCCTCTTTGCCAAACTTGGCCTCATCAGGAGTGCAATAATCCTTGTATATGTCATCAGGGATCTCAAAGGCAGCATTGACCTCAGGCCTCTTTCCTCCTTTCCGCGGCTTCTTTCCATCAGCCATTTTCTTCAGCTGAGGAATTTGGACAATTGAATTCTCTGAAGATGTATGCAACTTTTCTTCGAGGAACGCTGCAAATGAGTTAAGTTGATGAGAACCTAGTGATTCAGCAGCGGACATGTGTATCTGTGAACAGAGTATAGCTGCGAGGAATTTGGAGAGGTCATATGCGTTCTCGGAAGGTTTTTCCAAAAGAACAAGTTTGAGGAATTGGACGAGATGAGTCTGAAGAATTTCACTAAGCGTTCTTTGTCTTAGGTTCGAGTTATGCAGATCAAAATCCACACAATTGAGGAATCATGAAGAAAAATATTGCTTAGAGAAATGAATCAGAACAGATGACATGTGAGGTGTTTAGTGTGTGAGGATTTGAAGAAAAACACCTTTGAAGATTTTGTAGAAATCATTTGAATCAACGAGGTAGTAAAAGTAACTTTTAATTACCTCAGACGAAGAACATGATGACTGGGAAGTGTAGATGTGAAGTTAAATCGATTCAGATCTTCCACGCCCTAACTCGCCGAGGAAGACAGCTACAAGCAACGGAGAGAAGAATTCCGCAGCCAGTAGCGAAATCTGACGATGACGAGGTCGAGGCAGTGAAGCTCTTCCTCACCGACGACGATGAAGTAGCGGCGGCGCTAGGGTTTGAGAAGCTCGAGCTGGAGTGAGGTCGAGCGGAGTAAAAGAGAAGTGAGGAAGCGGAGGGGTATTTATAGCCACGGTGAGAAATTGTTCGCCCAAAGAAATTGGACAAACGTGCCCCTGACCCTTCTCATTCGCTTGACATGTGTCACCCACGTACCGAGAAGTGGAGATCATGTGAGATCGTGGGTGAATAGATAAGTGTTTTCGTGGGATGCGGAACGGTTTGAGCGGCAAAGCCGAAAATTTAGATAAGATAAGTTAAAAGTTCCGTTCGCAAATTCTTCAGCTGACAAGGACACAGTGAAGATTTTGAACGAGTTTCAAATAGAACGCACATGAAGAATTTGTGAATAGATTAGGTTAAGTCTATAATTGAGGGGGAAGGGTCCGATCACATTCACTTAGCAAAAATAGCAACTTGAAGAATTAGCAATAAGTGAATGCTGTAGAGGACATAAACTCATATATATATTTGTACGCGGAGTAATAGTAGTAAAAACGACGGAAACAGTGAAGACATTGCAAAGTTGAAGAAAAAAAGAACAACTGAGGAATTTCACAAACTGAGGAAAACCTCAAATTAAAGATTTTCAACTTTTGGTGGTGGCGTGACCCACCGTATAAGAATGATGATTTCAGACACCGCGTACAATTGTCGTAGGACTCTGAGAATCAAATTCTTTGTTAATTTCTTCACACTTAAAGTGTTAGTCTTCATTGATTGAAGAAAAACGTTTCTTCATGTGTTGCACATCTAAGTCATCAATTTTGTATAAGTGTTAGGATGAGTGTCCTTTTCAGAGAACATCCGAAGATTCTAAGATATTTAGCTCACACCGTGCTACCTCTTGAGCACTGCGTTGGAATTTCCTTGAAGAGGAAAGGGTGATGCAGCAGAGTAGAGTAAGTATTTCCCTCAGTTTTTGAGAACCAAGATATCAATCCAGTAGGAGGCTACGCGCGAGTCCCTCGTACCTACACAAAACAAATAGCTCCACGCAACCAACGCGATTAGGGGTTGTCAATCCCTTCACGGTCACTTACGAGAGTGAGATCTGATAGAGATGATAGATAATATTTTTGGTATTTTTGGTATATAGATGCAAAGTAAAATAAAAGCAAAGTAAAAAAGCAAAAGCAATAATAAAGTGTTGGGAGATTAATATGATAAAGATAGACCCGGGGGGCCATAGATTTCACTAGTGGCTTCTCTCAAGAGCATAAGTATTGTACGGTGGGTGAACAAATTACTGTTGTGCAATTGACAGAATTGAGCATAGTTATGAGAATATCTAGGTATGATCATGTATATAGGCATCACGTTCGAGACAAGTAGACCGACTCCTGCCTGCATCTACTACTATTACTCCACTCATCGACCGCTATCCAGCATGCATCTAGAGTATTAAGTTCAAGAAAACAGAGTAACGCCTTAAGCAAGATGACATGATGTAGAGGATAAATTCATGCAATATGATAAAAATCCCATCTTGTTATCCTCGATGGCAACAATACAATACGTGCCTTGCTGCCCCTCATCCTTTGGGAAAGGACACGCAAGATTGAACCCAAAGCTAAGCACTTCTCCCATTGCAAGAAGAACCAATCTAGTAGGCCAAACCAAACTAATAATTCGAAGAGACTTGCAAAGATAACCAATCATACATAAAAGAATTCAGAGAAGATTCAAATATTGTTCATAGATAGAGTTGATCATAAACCCACAATTCATCGGTCTCAACAAACACACTGCAAAAAGAAGATTACATCGAATAGATCTCCACGAGAGAAGGGGAGAACATTGTATTGAGATCCAAAAAGAGAGAAGAAGCCATCTAGCTACTAACTATGGACCCGAAGGTCTGTGGTAAACTACTCACACTTCATCGAAGAGGCTATGATGTTGATGTAGAAGCCCTCCGTGGTGGATTCCCCTTCCGGCGGAGCTCCGGAACAGGCCCCAAGATGGGATCTCGTGGATACAGAAAGTTGCGGCGGTGGAATTAGGTTTTTGGCTCCATATCTGATCGTTTGGGGGTACGTAGGTATATATAGGAGGAAGGAGTACGTCGGTGGAGCAACGGGGGGCCCAAGAGGCAGGGGGCGCGCCCTAGGGGGTGGGCGCGCCCCCACCCTCGTGGCCACCTCCCTTCTTTCTTGACGTGGGGTCCAAGTCTCCTGGATCATGTTCGGTGAGAAAATCACGTTCCCGAAGGTTCCATTCCGTTTGGACTCTGTTTGATATTCCGTTTCTTCGAAACACTGAAATAGGCAAAAAACAGCAATTCTGGACCGGGCCTACGGTTAATAGATTAGTCCCAAAATAATAATATTCAGATCCGAAAGATTCAAGGCAAAAGTTTAATATTGACATAAAAATAATAATACTTCAAGCATACTAACTAAGCAATTATGTCTTCTCAAAATAACATGGCCAAAGAAAGTTCATCCCTACAAAATCATATTGTTTATCATGCTCCATTTTTGTCACACAAGAATGCTCTCATCATGCACAACCCCGATGACAAGCCAAGCAATTGTTTCATACTTTAGTAATCTCAAACTTTATAAACCTTCACGCAATACATGAGCGTGAGCCATGTATATAGCACTATGGGTAGAATAGAATATGATGATGGGGGTTATGTGGAGAAGACAAAAAAGGAGAAGGTCTCACATCAACAAGGCTAATCAATGGGCTATGGAGATGCCCATCGATTGATGTTAATGCAAGGAGTAGGGATTTCCATGCAACTGATGCACTAGAGCTATAAATGTATGAAAGCTCAACAAAAGAAACTAAGTGGGTGTGCATCCAACTTGCTTGCTCATGAAGACCTAGGGCACTTAAGGAGGCCCATTGTTAGAATATACAAGCCAAGTTCTATAATGAAAAATTCCCACTAGTATATGGAAGTGACAAAACAAGAGACTCTCTATCATGAAGATCATGGTGCTACTTTGAAGCACAAGTGTGGAAAAAAAGGATAGTAGCATTGCCCCTTTTTATTACTCTTTTTTTTGGGCATTCTTTTTTTCTTTTGGCCTTTTTTTATTGGGACAATGCTCTATTAAATGATGATCATCACACTTCTATTTATTTACAACTCAATAATTACAACTCGATAGTAGAACAAAGTATGACTCTATATGAATGCCTCCGGCGGTGTACCGGGATATGCAATGAATCAAGAGTGACATGTATGAAAGAATTATGAACGGTGGCTTTTCCACAAATACTATGTCAACTACATGATCATGCTAAGCAATATGACAATAATGAATATGTCATGAAAAATGGAACGGTGGAAAGTTGCATGGCAATATATCTTGGAATGGCTATGTAAATGCCATAATAGGTAGGTATGGTGGCTGTTTTGAGGAAGATATAAGGAGGTTTATGTGTGAAAGAGCGTATTATATCACGGGGTTTGGATGCATCGGCGAAGTTTGCACCAACTCTCAATGTGAGAAAGGGCAATGCACGGTACCGAAGAGGCTAGCAATGATGGAAGGGTGAGGGTGCGTATAATCCATGGACTCAACATTAGTCATAAGGAACTCACATACTTATTGCAAGAATCTACAAGCCATCAAAAACCAAAGCACTACGTGCATGCTCCTAGGGGGATAGATTGGTAGGAAAAGACCATCGCTCGTCCCCGACCGCCACTCATAAGGAGGACAATCAAATAACACCTCATGTTTCAAATTGGTTACATAACGTTTACCATACGTGCATGCTACGGGACTTGCAAACTTCAACACAAGCATTTCTATAATTCACAACTACTCAACTAGCACAACTTTGATATTATCACCTCCATATCTCAAAACAATTATCAAGCATCAAACTTTTCTTAGTATTCAACGCACTCAAAAGAAAGTTTTACAAATCTTGAATACCAAGTATATTATTATTATTAAGCAAATTACCATGATATTTAAGACTCTCAAAATAATATAAGTGAAGCATGAGAGATCAATAGTTTCTTTAAAACAAATCCACCACCGTGCTCTAAAAGATATCAGTGAAGCACTAGAGCAAAACTATATAACTCAAAAGATATAAGTGAAGCACAAAGAGTATTCTAACAAATTCCAATTCATGTATGGCTCTCTCAAAAAGGTGTGTACAGCAAGGATGATTGTGTTAAACTAAAAAGCAAAGACTCAAATCATACAAGACGCTCAAAGCAAAACACATATCATGTGGTGAATAAAAATATAGCTCCAAGTAAAGTTACCGATGGAAGTAGACGAAAGAGGGGATGCCTTCCGGGGCATCCCCAAGCTTTGACTTTTTGGTGTCCTTATATTATCTTGGGGATGCCATGGGCATCCCCAAGCTTAGGCTCTTGCCACTCCTTGTTCCATAATCCATCAAAAGATTTCACCCAAAACTTGAAAAGTTCACAACACAAAACTCAACAGAAATCTCGTGAGCTCCGTTAGCAAAAGAAAACAAAAGACCACTTCAAGGTACTGTAATGAACTCATTATTTATTTACATTGGTGTAAACCTACTGTATTCCAACTTCTCTATGGTTTATAAACTATTTTACTAGCCATAGATTCATCAAAATAAGCAAACAACACACGAAAAACAGAATCTGTCAAAAACAGAACAGTCTGTAGTAATCTGTAACTAACGCAAACTTATGTAACTCCAAAAATTCAGCCAAAATATGAAGACCTAGGAAATTTGTCTATTGATCATCAGAAATTGGAACCACTATTTAATCACGTTCTGGTGATTTTTAACAATTGTTTTCGTGAACAGAAAGTTTCTGGAAATTACAGCAAGATCAAATAACTATCATCCAAGAAGATCCTATAGGTTTAACTTGGCACAAACACTAATTAAAACATTAAAACACATCTAACCAGAAGGTAGATGGATTATTTATTCCTAAACAGAAGCAAAAGCAAAAAAATAAAAATAAAATTGGGTTGCCTCCCAACAAGCGCTATCGTTTAACGCCCCTAGCTAGGCATAAAAGCAAGGATAGATCTAGGTATTGCCATCTTTGGTAGGCAATCCATAAGTGGCTCTCATGATAGATTCATATGGTAATTTTATTTTCTTCCTAGGGAAGTGTTCCATGCCTTTCTTTAATGGAAATTGGAATCTAATATTCCCTTCCTTCATATCAATAATTGCACCAATCGTTCTAAGGAAAGGTGTATCAAGAATAATAGGACAAGACGGATTGCAATCTATATCAAGAACGATAAAATCTATGGGCACATAATTCCTATTCGCAACAATAAGAACATCATTAATTCTTCCCATAGGTTTCTTAATAGTGGAATCCGCAAGGTGCAAGTTTAGAGAGCAATCATCAAAATCATGGAAATCTAGCAAATCGCACAAAGTTTTGGGAATAGTGGAAACACTAGCACCCAAATCACATAAGGCATTAAATTCATGATCCTTAATCTTAATTTTAATAGCTGGTTCCCACTCATCATAAAGTTTTCTAGGGATATAAACTTCGAATTCAAGTTTTTCTTCATAAGATTGCATCAAGGCATCAACGATATGTTTAGTAAAGGCTTTATTTTGACTATAAGCATGAGGAGAATTTAGCAGGGATTGCAACAAGGAAATACAATCAACTAATGAGCAACTTTCATAATTAAATTCCTTGAAATCCAAAATAGTGGGTTTAGCAACATCTAGGGTTTTGCTTTCTTTAGTCCCACTTTTATCAATTTCATCATCAAGATCTAAAAACTCTGAATTCTTGGAACGCCTTCTAGGTAAAGGTGGATCATATTCATCCCCATCATTATCAAGATTCATATTGCAAAACAAAGATTTAATAGGGGACACATCAATAACTTTTAGATCTTCATCTTTATTTTCATGGAAATTGGAAGAACATGCTTTAATAAAGGCATATTTCGTAGCACGCATCCTAGCGGTTCTTTCCTTGCACTCATCAATGGAAATTCTCATGGATTTGAGAGACTCATTGATATCATGCTTAGGAGGAATAGATCTAAGCTTTAAAGAATCAACATCAAGAGAAATTCTATCAGCGTTCCTAGCCAATTCATCAACTTTAAGCAATTTCTCTTCAAGCAAAGCGTTGAAATTCTTTTGTGAATTCATAAACTCTTTAACACTAGTCTCAAATTTAGAGGGTATCTTATTAAAATTTGCATAAGAGTTGTTGTAGGAATTTCCATAATTATTAGAAGGATTACTAGGATAAGGCCTAGGATTAAAGTTTCCTCTATACGCGTTGTTACCAAAATTATTCCTACCAACAAAATTCACATCCATAGATTCCTTATTATTCTCAATCAAAGTAGACAAAGGCATATCATTAGGATCAGAACAAACACTCTTAGTAGCAAATAATTTCATAAGTTCATCCATCTTTCCACTCAAAACATTAATTTCTTCTATCGCATGCACTTTTTTATTAGTAGATCTTTCAGTGTGCCATTGAGAATAATTAACCATAATATTATCTAGGAGTTTAGTAGCATCTCCTAAAGTGATTTCCATAAAAGTGCCTCCCGTGGCCGAATCTAAAAGATTTCTAGAAGCAAAATTCAATCCGGCATATTTTTTTTGTATAATCATCCACAAGTTCAAACCATGAGTAGGGAAATTATGTATCATTAATTTCATTCTCTCCCAAGCTTGTGCAACATGTTCATGATCAAGTTGCTTAAAATTCATAATATCATTTCTGAGAGAGATGATCTTAGCGGGAGGAAAATACTTAGAGATAAAAGCATCTTTGCATTTGTTCCAAGAATCAATACTATTTTTAGGCAAAGATGAAAACCAAGCTTTAGCACGATCTCTAAGAAAAAAAGGAAATAGCTTCAATTTAACAATAGCATTATCAACATCTTTCTTCTTTTGCATATCACACAAATCCACGAAGCTATTTAGATGGGTAGCGGCATCTTCACTAGGAAGGCCGGCGAATTGATCTTTCATAACAAGATTCAACAAAGCAGTATTGATTTAACAAGATTCAGTGTTGGTAAGAGGAGCAATCGGAGTGCTAAGGAAATTATTATTGTTGGTATTGGTAAAGTCACATAATTTGGTATTATCTTGAGCCATCGTGACAAGCAAGCAGTCCAACACACGAGCAAACAAAAAACAAGCGAGAAAAAGGCAAACGGAAAAGAGAGGGCGAATAAAACGGCAAGGGTGAAGTGGGGGAGAGAAAAATGAGAGGCAAATGGAAAATAATGTAATGCGAGAGATAAGGGATTGTGATGGGTACTTGGTATGTTGACTTTTGCGTAGACCTCCCCGGCAACGGCGCCAGAAATCTTCCTGCTACCTCTTGAGCACTGCGTTGGATTTCCTTGAAGAGGAAAGGGTGATGCAGTAGAGTAGAGTAAGTATTTCCCTCAGTTTTTGAGAGCCAAGGTATTAATCTAGTAGGAGGCTACGCGCGATTCCCTCACACCTACACAAAACAAATAGCTCCACGCAACCAACGCGATTAGGGGTTGTCAATCCCTTCACGGTCACTTACGAGAGTGAGATCTGATAGAGATGATAGATAATATTTTTGGTATTTTTGGTATAAAGATGCAAAGTAAAATAAAAGCAAAGTAAAAAAGCAAAAGCAATAATAAAGTGTTGGGAGATTAATATGATAAAGAAGACCCGGGGGGCCATAGATTTCACTAGTGGCTTCTCTCAAGAGCATAAGTATTCTACGGTGGGTGAACAAATTACTGTTCAATTGACAAAATCTTATATTTACTAATTGGAGGCACCATACAAATCTCCACAGTAACCCACATCATCAAAATTAATTACACCATTGATCTATATAATTGATCAATCCTGACCCCACAATTTATGTTACTCCCACGGTGAAAAAAACAGACCCAACATACACGTGATAAAGACCAAATCTGAACTAACCTACAAGTATGCTCCATCAGCCGTGAAAAAAAGATGAAGTAGTAGATGGGGACACTAGGAATCCCCACGGTTAATCCTAGATAAAATAAAGGAGTATGTTATTAACGGAAACATCCGATCATCTTGGAGTCACGTACCATGACTCTTTGTACGAAATAGCCAACGTACTCTCCATAGAAAAAGCCCCCCACGTATCTCTCCGTCTATTTTCTCAGCGCCGACTCCGTCACCGTAACCTCAAGATCGGCATGGCGAAATCCAAAAAAAACAGATTGACGTTGCCGCTTCGCCGCTCCTCGCAATTGCCGTGAAGCCGCCAAAATCTTCACCGCCTCCTCGCCGGCTCAGCCACGGTTTCCTCAAGATCCGCGTGGCTCCTTCTTCACGTGTCTTCTCCTCGCGTCACCCTTGCCGTAGCCCGCCAAGGTCTCCACTGCCTACTCCATGTTCTGCTCGCATCGTGCAAAATCGCCAAGGTCTCGACAACTTCCTCTAGGATGTCATCGTATCCAAATCGCCAACCGGTCGCCTCAGGTATAGCGTACGATCAGGTCTCGACATGTTCCTGATTGGTGGCTGGATGAGGAAATAGAGCTTCTATTGGTTGGTGGCAGTTGATGCAAGATGATGGAAGCAATTTCTATAGACTTAAGTGCGCCAATCATCAGGTCACCTTCCGACAAATATGTCTATTGTTTCATGTCATTATTGTAATCATGTTAGTTTTTATTTATTTCAACAATATCTCAACACTGATTTTATTGTTAAACATGTGGAGCGCCCTGCAAAAACAAATATGGAGTGTCCAATCGCTAAAATAGTCACATGGAGTGACAGCATCACTGCTTCTTACTTTCCTTATGTTAGTATAGTAGCATAGTACATAATTAACAAGAATATGTAAAGTATTCAAGGAGTTGATCTGTATATTGGTGACCTTTTTTTGTGAGGATATATATAGTATGGCTTTTAAAAAGAATAGACAGATCAAACTGAAGGACGCCCAAGAGATCAATAGATCATGTAGCATCTGCTTACTTGCTTATTTGTTGGAACAGAATCTCTTCCGGTGAGGTTAGGATAAAATATCAATTGTAATAAGCATATTTTGATTTAGAAGTTTTGATTTTCAAATTCTTTTTAATGGACCGTGTTGAAAAATTAGACGATGCTATGTGCCCCGACTATCTATTTATTTCTCAATTAAGGTGTTTATCCGCTGTACCATTAGTTACTCAGAGATTGAGAGTCTTATTTCTTCATGCATCATCGAGGTAAGAAGATGACTAGAATCTCCATGGACTGATATCATTCCTTGCGAGTAAAATATTGTTTGATGTGTGATCTGTGAAGACACCAATATCGATTACTCCATCGACAAGATAGAATTAGTATTTACCTAAATATGTCCCTCCGATAGATGTAAATCAAAAGCAATGACCAGGAGTTGATCCATTATTACAACAAGAAAAAATACAAAATACCACATTGATATATTTTCTTGCATGTTCAAATAGCATGGTATGTGTGGTTGTAGTTTTCTTAATGGTGGAAGACTTGAAGCTATATACCACCACTTAGGAGCGATCACCACCCTACTTGTGTAACTACTTGCATTCACGAAGGCACATTCATTTTATCTCTTTCAGTAATATGACATGAATAGCTGAACCTTAATGCAGATCTCCATGTTTTGCTTGAGAAAGTTGCGCTCAAGAAATAACATGCCCATGGAGCTATACTTTTGGGTATGTAATATCCATCCCATACCATTGAATGTATATTTATTCAAGTGAATTTTGTATTATCTCCAGATGGACTCATGGCACGTATATCAGTTGGCAAACTGACCTGTATAGATAGAGAACTAAACCAGTGGACATATAATATTCAAGACTGGCGGTGATGCTACCTCGAAAGCTTATACTGTTTCCTTACTTATACGCAAAGAAAGAAGTATAAATCTTTATCTATACATGCAAACTTGGAGATACATAAAATGTAATCTTGGCACCAAAAATTCTTATTTATGCAGGAGAAGAAGAAGATTCCATCCACTCATGTACGGTTCTGTCATCTCCACTGCTTCAATGCAGATGAAATTTCAATCTTTCAACATGGTAAAAGGGATTATCTGAAAGTTTCGATCCCATATTGGTATCCCGTGTTCCGATAACTGGTGGATTCTCTTTAGTTATTATTTCATCTGTTATTTGGACCAGATTTTTGTCTCAATCAGTAACCCGAACATATGGAGAGATAGTAAGCTTTTGGATTTGCATTTTTTATTTGTATTAAGTATGTACACATATAAGTAAGACTAAGTTTGTCTACGTTGAAATGTAATAATGAAAGTGCAAGTGCATTTTTTTCATTCTTGAAATAGTAATTTATGCCATCATAAGTTTTCTTCTACTGTTCCGCCAACATATTTGATGGTCCATTTTCTCATTCTTATTATTGGTTACCTATATTCGGATGTCCTAATTTTTTTGTCAAATTTGAATTTTTCATATTTGCTTCGGCTTTCAACCTTTTATAATATTTCCATTCTCTATGTTCCTACAATAATAAATGGCATTATAGGATTTCCCATAGTTGTTTTGCCTGCTATTTTCTAGAATGATCATAAATTTGGTGAGTTTTATAGTTACATTGCATTTTCTATTTCAAGTTGTCCATTTCCATGTTGCCCAACTTGGATTTATTATAATTTGCAAAATATTTCATGTGCTTTATATTTATTTAATTCTCTTCATGATATAAAGAACAATTATTATTAGTTTTGAACCCTGAACAGTAGGAGAACCTCCTACTGTTAATGTATTAATGAAGTAACAATTTACATGTGAGCTTTACATGGTATATAAAGAACAATTATTTTGTTATTACTGTCGGCCAACATATGGAGTTTTGATAATTTCTTGGAGATTATACATTGTTGCATATGATATGTAACATACAAAAAATTTAAAGATGTTACTAAGCAAGTACACATTCCTGATTACTAACTTCATTTAAGCTTTCTCTTATACCAAATAACACATTTTCACGGTGTTCACCAAACTATAATTTTATCGGAATTCATACACATTGTTTTCTACATTCTACCTTGCATATACTTCTTGAGCTCTCATTTTGTCCTGAAAAGGAATGTAGGAACTATGTTCTATGAAATCGGTTGTGTATGGTGCATACATAGAAATATCACACATGTGATTTAGACCAATATAATTTAATTTATTCAGATGTGATACAAACAGAATGGAGGAAATTTTTTTGGTCATTTGTATATGATGTCTTTATTCTTCTATATATTTACAAAGGTCCACATTGATCCTAGAGATTTGTGATATTGTGATTTCTCTCAAATGGGAAAGCCTTGCCATAAGATTCCATTTTTCTATATTACTTGCGGATTGTGTCTAACTGTATGATAAGTGTCCAACAGTGTGTAACCGGTCTATAAGTATCATACTATTTCATCCAATATACTGATAAAAGTGAGTAAAAATGTACCACTTGGTGTGCACATGTATATTATGTGCTATATAGATCCCTCAGGTTGACAACCCTTACAAATATAATTTCGATCAGTGTGTGCATATGTTGCAATGGCATGAAGAGATACTGAGTGTATTTACAAACTAAAGTCCTGCTCCACTTGAACGAACTAAGGATTGGTATGGAATATAAATTTGCTTTCATGTGCACCTTCAATCTATGGATTATTTTATCCAGTGTCATGTCTATGAGGCATGAGTAACAAGTAATGTGTTCTGAAATGCACAATTTTACTCCAAGTGGATCTGATATGACGGTTGGGATGTTTTCACTCGCAAATCACAATCAAGTTGACTATATGCATTTACTAATTTTCAGCTAATTGCTTAATACTTCGGGACTTTCTCGGTCCTACTTTTCCTTCTGATTGATAGTAGGATGTGCTGCGTTTTTTAAAAGCAACATGGAACTTTTTTTGTGTTTGCCTTTACAAGTGAGGTGCAGATTGGTCTTTTCCTTTTTATTCTCCAATCAACAATTAATCTCTTGACCTGGGTAGAAGCATCGTTTCCTTTTTTGTTCCTATAACATCTCACGTAGCATACATGTTGGTAACCTCTGCTATTCATGTGTGCTATCAATTGCTAGCCCGTGCAGGTGCACGGGTTGATGACTAGTTGAGCATAGTTATGAGAATATCTAGGTATGATCATGTATATAGGCATCATGTCCGAGACAAGTAGACCGACTCCTGCCTGCATCTACTACTATTACTCCACTCATCGACCGCTATCCAGCATGCATCTTGAGTATTAAGTTCAAGAAAACAGAGTAACGCCTTAAGCAAGATGACATGATGTAGAGGGATAAATTCATGCAATATGATAAAAACCCCATCTTGTTATCCTCGATGGCAACAATACAATACGTGCCTTGCTGCTCCTACTGTCACTGGGAAAGGACACCGCAAGATTGAACCCAAAGCTAAGCACTTCTCCCGTTGCAAGAAGAACCCATCTAGTAGGCCAAACCAAACTGATAATTCGAAGAGACTTGCAAAGATAACCAATCATACATAAAAGAATTCAGAGAAGATTCAAATATTGTTCATAGATAGAGTAGATCATAAACCCACAATTCATCGGTCTCAACAAACACACTGCAAAAAGAAGATTACATCGAATAGATCTCCACGAGAGAGGGGGAGAACATTGTATTGAGATCCAAAAAGAGAGAAGAAGCCATCTAGCTACTAACTATGGACCCGAAGGTCTGAGGTAAACTACTCACACTTCATCGGAGAGGCTATGATGTTGATGTAGAAGCCCTCCGTGGTGGATTCCCCTTCCGGTGGAGCTCCGGAACATGCCCCAAGATGGGATCTCGTTGATACAAAAAGTTGCGGCGGTGGAATTAGGTTTTTGGCTCCGTATCTGATCGTTTGGGGGTACGTAGGTATATATAGGAGGAAGGAGTACATCGGTGGAGCAACAGGGGGCTCACGAGGCAGGGGGCGCGCCCTAGGGGGTGGGCGCGCCCCCCACCCTCGTGGCCACCTCCCTTCTTTCTTGACATGGGGTCCAAGTCTCCTGGATCATGTTCGGTGAGAAAATCACGTTCCCGAAGGTTTCATTCCGTTTGGACTCCGCTTGATATTCCGTTTCTTCAAACCTTGAAATAGGCAAAAACAGCAATTACGGGCTGGCCTCCGGTTAATAGGTTAGTCCCAAAAGTAATATAAAAGTGGAAAAAAAGCCCAATATGGTCCAAAACAGTAGATAATATAGCATGGAGCAATCAAAAATTATAGATACGTTGGAGACGTATCACACCGCAACTTGCTAAATCTCTCATCCAAGGGCTTTGTGAAGATATCGGCTAGCTGTTCTTCAGTCTTCACATGATCAATAGAAATGTCGCCCTTCAACACATGATCATGAAGAAAATGATGACTAATCTGAATGTGCTTTGTCTTCGAGTGCTGAACTGGGTTGTGAGCAATCTTGATGGCACTCTCATTGTCACAGAAGAGAGGCACATTCTTCACGTTGACGCCGTAGTCCTTGAGAGTTTGCTTCATCCATAGCAATTGAGCACAGCAAGAACTAGCAGCAATGTACTCAACTTCAGCAGTAGACAGTGATACGCAGTTCTGTATCTTTGTGGACCAACAGACCAAAGATCTTCCGAGGAAATGGCATGTGCCAGATGTTGACTTGCGGTCCACACGATCACCAAAGATAGTCACAATGTAATATCCAATGAGATCAAAAGCCGAGCCCTTGGGGTACCATAATCCAAGTGTTGGTGTGTGAGCTAGATATCAAAGAATATGCTTCACAGCCTTATGGTGTGATTCCTTCGGTGTAGCTTGAAATCGGGCACACATGCAAACACTAAGCATAATATCTGGCCTAGATGCACATAGGTACAATAAAGAACCAATCATGGAGCGATATACCTTTTGATCAAAGTCAATACCATTATCATCAGTGCATAGATGGCCATTTGTGGTCATAGGGATTTTGACGCCTTTGCAATCTTGCATGCCGAATTTCCTCAATACATCCTTGAGGTATTTATCCTGAGATATGAATATGCCATTTCGCTGTTGACGAATTTGAAGACCTAAAAAGAATTTCAATTCTCCCATCATAGACATTTGATATTTTTCACTCATCATATAGGCAAATTCATCACTGTAACGTTGGTCAGTACAACCAAAGATAATATCATCAACATATATTTGGCACACAAACAGTTCACCATCATAAGATTTAGTGAAAAGAGTTGGGTCAAGTGAACCATGTTTGAAGCCTTTCTTCATGAGGAATTCCTTCAAAGTATCATACCACGCCCGAGGGGCCTGCTTGAGGCCATAGAGGGCCTTATTAAGTCTGAAGACTTTGTCAGGATGCTTTGGATCTTCAAAACCTGGGGGTTGAGTAAATTATACTTCTTCCTCAAGCTTACCATTGAGGAATGCACTTTTCACATCCATTTGATATAGAATGATATCATGATGGTTAGCATAAGCAAGTAATATTCGAATAGCCTCAAGTCTAGCAACAGGTGCAAAAGTTTCATCGAAGTCAATTCCTTCAACCTGTGTGTAGCCTTGAGCTACAAGTCGTGCCTTATTCCTCACCACAAGGCCATTTTCATCATGCTTGTTGTGGTAGATCCACTTTGTGCCAATGATATTGTGCTTGCGAGGATCTGGACGTTTGACCAGTTCCCAGATGTTGTTGAGCTCGAACTAATGTAATTCTTTTTGCATAGCTTGAATCCACTCAGGCTCCAGAAATGCTTCATCTACCTTAGCGGGCTCTGTGATAGAGACAAAAGCAAAGTGCCCACAAAAGTTAGATAAATATGAAGCTCTTGAGCGTGTGAGAGGACCTGGTGCTTCAATGTCATTGATGATTTTCTCAATCTGCAGTTCTTTTGCCACGCGAGGATGAGCGGGTTGTCGTCGAGGAATTTGATCAGCATTTTCTTCAGCACCATTTTCTTCATCATTTTCTTCAAGTGCATTAGTTTGACGTTCTTCTCGTTCTGGAATGAATTCTTCAACAGATTCTTTGGTAGGAATGACATCCTCAGTAGCCTTGAACTTGATAGTTTCCTGAGGTGCTGGTTCATCTATCACAGAAGGTAGGTTCTCTCTTTGCGAGCCATTAGTTTCATCGAACCGCACATCTACCGTTTCAACAACCTTGTGAAGAACGTTGTTGAAGGCTGAAGGAAATATGCCCTAGAGGCAATAATAAAGTTATTATTTATTTCCTTATATCATGATAAATGTTTACTATTCATGCTAGAATTGTATTAACCGGAAACATAATACATGTGTGAATACATAGACAAACAGAGTGTCACTAGTATGCCTCTACTAGACTAGCTTGTTAATCAAAGATGGTTAAGTTTCCTAACCATAGACAAAGGAGTTGTCATTTGATTAACAAGGTCACATCATTAGTTGAATGATCTGATTGACATGACCCATTCCATTAGCTTAGCACCGATCGCTTAGTATGTTGCTATTGCTTTTATCCATGACTTATACATGTTCCTATAACTATGAGATTATGCAACTCACGTTTACGGAGGAACACTTTGGTACTACCAAACGTCACAACGAATCGGGTGATTATAAAGGAGTACTACAGGTGTCTCCAAAGGCAGATGTTGGGTTGGCGATTTGAGATTAGGATTTGTCACTCCAATTGTCGGAGAGGTATGTCTGGGCCCTCTCGGTAATGCACATCACTATAAGCCTTGCAAGCAATGTAGCTAATGAGTTAGTTACGGAATGATGCATTAAGGAACGAGTAAAGAGACTTGCCGGTAACGAGATTGAACTAGGTATTGGATACCGACGATCGAATCTCGGGCAAGTAACATACCGATGACAAAGGGAACAAAGTATGTTGTTATGCGGTTTGACCGATAAAGATCTTCGTAGAATATGTAGGAGCCAATATGGGCATCCAGGTTCCGCTATTGGTTATTGACCGAGAATAGTTCTAGGTCATGTCTACATAGTTCTCGAACCCGTAGGGTCCGCACGCTTAACGTTACGATGGCAGTTTTATTATGAGTTTATGAGTTTTGATGTACGAAGGAGTTCGAGTCCCGGATGAGATCGGGACATGACGAGGAGTCTCAAATGGTCGAGACGTAAAGATCGATATATTGGACGACTATATTCGAGTTCGGAAAGGTTCCGAGTGATTCGGTATTTTGGGAGTACCGAGAGTTACGGAATTCGTATTGGGCCTCTTTGGGCCATACGGGAAAGGAGAGAAAGGGCCAAAGAGTGGCCGCACCTCCCTTGGACTAGTCCGAATTGGACTAGGAGGGGCGCACCTTCCTTCCTTCTCCTTTTCTCTTCCCTTCCTTCTCTCCTACTCCTACTACATGGAAGGGTTCCTAGTTGGACTAGGAAAAGGGGAATCCTACTCCCGGTGGGAGTAGGACTCCCCTAGGGCGCGCCATAGAGAGGGTCGGCCCTCCCCTCCTCCTCTCCTTTATATACGGGGGCAGGGGCACCCCATGGACACACAAGTTGATCTACGGATCGTTCCTTAGCCGTGTGCGGTGCCCCCCTCCACTATATTCCACCTCGGTCGTATCGTCATGAGCTTAGGCGAAGCCCCGCGCCGGTGGAGCATCATCATCGCCACCACGCCGTCGGTCGACGGAACTCATCCCGACACTTTGCTGGATCGGAGTCGGGATCGCCATCGAGCTGAACGTGTGCGAACTCGGAGGTGCCGTGACGCTCGGTGCTTGGATCGGTCGGATCGTGAAGACGCACGACTACATCAACCGCATTGTTATAACGCCCGCTTTCGGTCTCACGAGGGTACGTGGACGGACACTCTCCCTCTCGTTGCTATGCCATCACCATGGTCTTGCGTGTTCGTAGGAATTTTTTGAAATTACTACGCTACCCAACTGATGGTATCGAGCCTGGTTTTATGCGTTGATGTCATATGCACGAGTAGAACACAAGTGAGTTGTGGGCGATATAAGTCTTATCGCTTACCAGCATGTCATACTTTGGTTGGCGGTATTGTGAGATGAAGCGGCCGGACCGACATTACGCCAGACGCTTACGCGAGACTGGTTTCACCGCCACGAGCACAAGTTGCTTAAAGGTGGTGGCGGGTGTCTGTATCTCTCACTTTAGTTGAACCGAGTGTGGCTACGCCCGGTCCTTGCGAAGGTTAAAACAGCACCAACTTGACAAACTATCGCTGTGGTTTTGATGCGAGGTAAGAACGGTTCTTGCTCAGCCCGTAGCAGCCACGTAAAACTTGCAACAACAAAGTAGAGGACGCCTAACTTGTTTTTGCAGGGCATGTTGTGATGTGATATGGTCAAGACGTGATGCTATATTTTATTGTATGAGATGATCATGTTTTGTAACCGAGTTATCGGCAATGGCGTGAGCCATATGGTTGTCGCTTATTGTATGAAATGCAACGCCATGTAATTGCTTTACTTTATCACTAAGCGGCAGCGATAGTCGAGAAGCAATAGTTGGCGAGACGACAACGATGCTACGATGGAGATCAAGGTGTCGCTACCGGTGACGATGGTGATCATGACGGTGCCGGAGATGGAGATCACAAGCACAAGATGATGATGGCCATATCATATCACTTATATTGATTGCATGTGATGTTTATCCTTTATGTATCTTATCTTGCTTTGATTGACGGTAGCATTATAAGATGATCTCTCACTAAAAATTATCAAGTAGTGTTCTCCCTGAGTATGCACCGTTGCCAAAGTTCGTCGTGCCGAGACACCACGTGATGATCGGTGTGATAAGCTCACGTCCATCTACAACGGGTGTAAGCCAGTTTTGCACACGCAGAATACTCAAAGTTATACTTGACGAGCCTAGCATATGCAGATATGGCCTCGAACACGGAGACCGAAAGGTCGAGCGTGAATCATATAGTAGATATGATCAACATAGTGATGTTCACCATTGAAAACTACTCCATCTCACGTGATGATCGGTTATGGTTTAGTTGATTTGGATCACGTGATCACTTAGATGACTAGAGAGATGTCTCTAAGTGGGAGTTCTTAAGTAATATGATTAATTGAACTTAAATTTATCATGAACTTAGTCCTGGTAGTATTTTGCAAATTATGTTGTAGATCAATAGCTCGCGTTGTTGCTTCCCTATGTTTTTATATGTGTTCCTAGAGAAAATTGTATTGAAAGATGTTAGTAGCAATGATGCGGATTGGATCCGTGATCCGAGGTTTATCCTCATTGCTGCACAGAAGAATTATGTCCTTGATGCACCGCTAGGTGATGACATATTGCAGGAGCAGATGCGCACGTTATGAACGTTTGGCTAGCTCAATATGATGACTACCGATAGTTTAGTGCACCATGCTTAACGGCTTAGAATCGGGACTTCAAAGACGTTTTGAACGTCATGGACCATATGAGATGTTCCAGGAGTTGAAGTTAATATTTCCAGCAAATACCCGAGTTGAGAGATATGAAGTCTCCAACAAAGTTCTAAAGCTAAAAGATGGAGGAGAATCGCTCAACTAGTGAGCATGTGCTCAGATTGTCAGGTACTTCAATCGCTTGAATCAAGTAGGGAGTTAATCTTCCAGATAAGACAAGTGATTGACAGAATTCTCTAGTCACCATCACTAAGTTACTAGAACTTCGTGATGAACTATAGTATGCAAGGGATGACGAAACGATTCCGAGCTCTTCGTGATGTTGAAATCGACGAAGGTAGAAATCAAGAAAGAGCATCAAGTGTTGATGATTGACAAGACCACTAGTCTCAAGGAAAAGGGCAAAGGGAAGAAGGGGAACTTCAAGAAGAACGACAAGCAAGTTGTTGCTCGAGTGAAGAAGCCCAAGTCTGAACCTAAGCCTGAGACTAAGTGCTTTTGCTGCAATGGAACTGGTCACTAGAAGCGGAACTACCCCAAGTATTTGGCGGATAAGAAGGATGGCAAAGTGAACAAAGGTATATTTGATATACAGATTATTGATGTGTATTTTACTAGTGTTCGTAGCAACCCCTCGGTATTTGATACTGGTTCAGTTGCTAAGAGTAGTAACTTGAAACGGAGTTGCGAATGAGCAGAAACTAGTTGAAGGGAAGTGACGATGAGTGTTGGAAGTAGTTCCAAGATTGATATGATCATCATCGCACACTCCCTATACTTTCGGGATTAGTGTGGAACCTAAATAAGTGTTATTTGGTGTTGAGCATAAATATGATTTGATCATGTTTATTGCAATACGGTTATTCATTTAAGTAAGAGAATAAATTGTTGTTCTGTTTACATGAATAAAACCTTGTATGATTACACACCCAATGAAAACGGTTCATTGGATCTCGATCATAGTGATACACATATTCATAATATTGAAACCAAAAGATGCAAAGTTAAATAATGATAGTGCAACTTATTTGTGGTAATCGCCGTTTAGGTCATATTGGTGTAAAACACATGAAGAAACTCCATCTCGATGGATTTTGGAATCACTTGATTATGAATCATTTGATGCTTGCGAACCGTGCCTTTTGGGCAAGATGACTAAAACTCCGTTCTCGGAACAATGGAACAAGCTACTTGACTTATTGGAAATAATACATACCGATGTATGCGATCCAATGAGTGTTGATGCTCGTGGTAAGTATCGTTATTTGCTGACCTTCACAAGATGATTTGAGCAGATATGGGTATATCTACTTGATGAAACACAAGTCTGAAACATTTGAAAAGTTCAAAGAATTTCAGAGTGAAGTGAAGAATCATCGTAATAAGAAAATAAAAGTTTCTACGATATGATCGCAGAGGAAAAATATTTGAGTTATGAGTTTGGCCTTGATTAAAACAATGTGAAATAGTTTCACTACTCACGCCACCGAACACCACAAGATAATGGTGTGTCCGAACGTCAGAACCACACTTTATTGGATATGGTGCGATCTATGATGTATCTTACCGATTTACCACTATCGTTTTGGGGTTATACATTAGAGACAGCTGCATTCACGCTTAATAGGGCACCATCTAAATCCGCTGAGGCGACACCGTATGAACTATGGTTTAACAAAGAAACCTAAGTCTGTCGTTTCTTAAAAGTTTGAGTTGTGATGCTTATGTGAAAAAGTTTTCACCGATAAGCTCGAACCCAAATCGGAGAAGTGCGTCTTCATAGAATACCCAAAGGTAACTATTGGGTACACCTTCTATCACAGATCCGAAGGCAAGTTTTTCGTTGTTAAGATGGATCCTTTCTAGAGAAGAAGTTTCTCTCGAAAGAAGTGAGTGGGAGGAAAGTAGAGCTTGATGAGGTAATTGTACCTTCTCCCTTATTGGAAAGTAGTTCATCACAGTAAATCAGTTCAATGATTCCTACACCAATTAGTGAGGAAGTTAATGATGATGATCATGAAACTTCAGATCAAGTTACTACAAAACCTCGTAGGTCTTCCAGTACAGTCCGCACTGTGAGTGGTACGGTAATCCTATTTCGAAGTCATGTTACTAGACCATGATGAACCTACGAACTATGAGGAAGCGATGATGAGCCCAGATTCCGCGAAATGGTTTGAGACCATGAAATCTGAGATGGGATCCATGTATGAGAACAAAGTGTGGACTTTGATGGAGTTGCCCGATGATCGGCAAGCCATATTATATAAATGGATCTTCAAGGGAAGACGGACACCGATAGTAGTGTTACTATCTACAAAGCTCGACTTGTCACAAAAGGGTTTTCGACAAGTTCAAGGTGTTGACTACAATGAGATTTTCTCAATCAGTAGCGATGCTTAAGTCTGTCCGAATCATGTTAGCAATTGCCACATTCTATGAAATCTGGCAAATGGATGTAAAAACTACATTCTTTAATGGATTTATTAAAGAAGAGTTGTATATGATGCAACCGAAGGTTTTATCAATCCTAAAGGAGCTAACAAAATGTGCAAGCTCCAATGATCCATCTATGGACTGGTGCAAGCATCTCGGAGTTGGAATAAACGCTTTGATAGTGTGATCAAAGATATGGTTTTATCAGACTTTTGGAAGAAGCCTGTATTTACAAGAAAGTGAGTGGGAGCACTACAAGATTTCGATAAGTATATGTGAATGACATATTGTTGATCGGAGATAATGTAGAATTATTACGCAAAGCATAAAGGAGTATTTGAAAGGAGTTTTTCAAAGAAGGACCTCGGTGAAGCTGCTTACATATTGAGCATCAAGATCTATAGAGATAGATCAAAACGCTTGATAAGTTTTTTTCAATGAGTACATACCTTGACAAGATTTTGAAGTAGTTCAAAATGGAGCAATCAAAGAAAAGGTTCTTGCCTGTGTTACAAGGTGTGAAATTGAGTAAGACTCAAAACCCGACCACGGCAGAAGATAGAATGAGAATGAAAGTCATTCCTATGCCTTGGCCATAGGTTCTATAAAGTATGCCATGCTGTGTACAAGACAATAGTGATCTAGGAGTAGATCATCGGACAATGGTCAAAATTATCCTTAGTGGAATAAGGATATGTTTTCGATTATGGAAGTGAAAAAAGGGTTCGTCGTAAAGGGTTACGTCGATGCAAGTTTTGACACCGATCTGGATGACTCTAAGTCTCGATCTAGATACATATTGAAAGTGGGAGCAATTAGCTAGAGTAGCTCCATGCTGAGCATTGTAGACATAGAAATTTGCAAAATACTTACGGCTCTGAATGTGACAGACCCGTTGACTAAAATTATCTCACAAGCAAAACATGATCACACCTTAGTACTCTTTGGGTGTTAATCACATGGCGATGTGAACTAGATTACTGACTCTAGTAAACCCTTTGGGTGTTGGTCACATGTCGATGTGAACTATGGGTGTTAACCACATATAGATGTGAACTATTGATGTTAAATCACATGGCGATGTGAACTAGATTATTGACTCTAGTGCAAGTGGGAGACTGAAGGAAATATGCCCTAGAGGCAATAATAAAGTTATTATTTATTTCCTTATATCATGATAAATGTTTATTATTCATGCTAGAATTGTATTAACGGAAACATAATACATGTGTGAATACATAGACAAACAGAGTGTCACTAGTATGCCTCTATTAGACTAGCTTGTTAATCAAAGATGGTTAAGTTTCCTAACCATAGACAAAGGAGTTGTCATTTGATTAACAAGGTCACATCATTAGTTGAATGATCTGATTGACATGACCCATTCCATTAGCTTAGCACCCGATCGTTTAGTATGTTGCTATTGCTTTTATCCATGACTTATACATGTTCCTATAACTATGAGATTATGCAACTCACGTTTACGGAGGAACACTTTGGGTACTACCAAACGTCACAACGAATCGGGTGATTATAAAGGAGTACTACAGGTGTCTCCAAAGGCAGATGTTGGGTTGGCGTATTTCGAGATTAGGATTTGTCACTCCAATTGTCGGAGAGGTATCTCTGGGCCCTCTCGGTAATGCACATCACTACAAGCCTTGCAAGCAATGTAGCTAATGAGTTAGTTACGGAATGATGCATTAAGGAACGAGTAAAGAGACTTGCCGGTAACGAGATTGAACTAGGTATTGGATACCGACGATCGAATCTCGGGCAAGTAACATACCGATGACAAAGGGAACAAAGTATGTTGTTATGCGGTTTGACCGATAAAGATCTTCAGAGAATATGTAGGAGCCAATATGGGCATCCAGGTTCCGCTTATTGGTTATTGACCGAGAATAGTTCTAGGTCATGTCTACATAGTTCTCGAACCCGTAGGGTCCGCACGCTTAACGTTACGATGGCAGTTTTATTATGAGTTTATGAGTTTTGATGTACCGAAGGAGTTCGGAGTCCCGGATGAGATCGGGGACATGACGAGGAGTCTCGAAATGGTCGAGACGTAAAGATCGATATATTGGACGACTATATTCGAGTTCGGAAAGGTTCCGAGTGATTCGGTATTTTGGGAGTACCGGAGAGTTACGGGAATTCGTATTGGGCCTCTTTGGGCCATACGGGAAAGGAGAGAAAGGGCCAAAGAGTGGCCGCACCCTCCCTTGGACTAGTCCGAATTGGACTAGGGAGGGGGCACCTTCCTTCCTTCTCCTTTCTCTTCCCTTTCCTTCTCTCCTACTCCTACTACATGGAAGGGTTCCTAGTTGATTAGGAAAGGGGAATCCTACTCGGTGGGAGTAGGACTCCCTAGGGCGCCACATAGAGGGCCGCCCTCCCTCCTCCTCTCCTTTATATACGGGGCAGGGGCACCCTATGGACACACAAGTTGATCTACGGATCGTTCCTTAGCAGTGCAGCGGTGCCCCCTCCACTATATTCCACCTCGGTCATATCGTCATGAGCTTAGGCGAAGCCCTGCGCCGGTGGAGCATCATCATCGCCACCACGCCGTCAGGTCGACAGTAACTCATCCCGACACTTTGCTGGATCGGAGTCCGGGATCGCCATCGAGCTGAACGTGTGCAGAACTCGGAGGTGCCGTGACGCTCGGTGCTTGGATCGGTCGGATCATGAAGACGTCGACTACATCAACAGCGTTGTTATAACGCTTCCGCTTTCGGTCTCACGAGGGTACGTGGACGGACACTCTCCCCTCTCGTTGCTATGCCATCACCATGGTCTTGCGTGTTCGTAGGAAATTTTTTGAAATTACTACGTTACCCAACAAAGGCTCTGTAGGTGTGCGAGTCCTTTCCGTAACCAAGCATAAAACCTTCATGTGCTTTCGGTGCAAATTTTGAGTTGTGATGAGGATCTCTAATCCAACATTTAGCACCAAATACTTTAAAATAACTCACATTGGGTTTCTTGTCAGTGAGGAGTTCATAGGCAGTCTTCTTGAAGAATTTGTGAAGATATACTCTGTTGATGATGTGGCATGCAGTATAAATTCCCTCAATCCAGAAGTGACGAGGCGTTTTGTATTCATCAAGCATAGTGCGAGCCATCTCAACGAGAGTCCTGTTCTTGCGCTCCATGACGCCATTCTGTTGAGGAGTATAAGGAGCAGATAACTCATGAGTAATACCAAGTTCATCAAGATAGTCATCAAGACCAGAATTCTTGAACTCGGTTCCATTGTCACTTCTGATGTGCTTGATCTTCGCACCAAAGTTGGTTGAAGCCCTCGAGGAAAATTGTTTGAAGACTTCCTACACTTCGTGTTTGTAAGTGACAATATGTACCCATGTGTAATGAGAGTAATCATCAACAATAACAAAGCCATATAGAGATGCATCATTTGTAACTGCAGAATAATGGTTAGGACCGAAGAGATCCATATGAAGCAATTCAAATGGTCGAGTGGTAGTCATGATTGTCTTCGCTGGATGTTTGGCCTTGGTCATCTTTCTAGCTTCACAGGCTCCGCATAAGTGATCCTTGAGTAATTTGACATTCTCAATGCCAATGAAATGCTTCTTCTTCGCAAGCGTGTGCAAATTCCTCATGCCTGCATGACCAAGTCGTCAATGCCATAGCCAGCCTTCTGAAGCTTTTGCAAGTAGGCATACGACTGGTTATGGTCCTGTAGAGAAATCAACAATATACAAGTCTCCTCTCCTAAAGCCTTCGAAGACTTTGGAATTGTCAGCTTCCATGATCACAACACAACGATACTTGCCAAAGACAACAACCATATCAAGATCACAAAGCATTGAGATAGACCTAAGGTTGTATCCTAAGGACTCGACAAGCATGACTTTGTCCATGTGTCGATCCTTTGAGATAGAAACCTTACCTAGACCCAATACCTGACTTTTGTCTTTGTCAGCGAAGATGATATGCTTCAGATGCGATGGAGATAAGGGAGCATCCATCAATAGATTCTTGTCACCAGTCATGTGATTTGTACATCCACTATCGAGGACCCACTCATGGGCTTTGGGTTGATCATCCTACAGATGAATTAGTGCAGCTTACGAACTCATATACTTCATCAATGAAGAATATGACATCAATTCATCAGATCAATTTCATCAAGCAATAGAACAGATAAAGCGGTGTGAGGACATGAGAAATGAGGGCTCATTTCTTCATGATTAGCCTGCGTCCTTTCAGGCAATTTTAGGTCTCCAGCAAATTCTTCAGACATTTACGCATGTCTGGAGACCTGACCCTACAGAAGAGATTAGATATTTTTCTTTACCACCCACATCTGAAGTGGTGGCAAAGATTTCATCACTCTGCGAGCTCCATACGAGAAAGGTGGCATAGAAGCCAATCCATTTCGTTTCACATATGAGGGGTTAGGATAAGCATATGAATAAGCATAGAAATTCTTCGAGGACTTATATATGAACATAATGGTTTGAGAAATAATGCACATATTCATAGCCCTTAGCTCTTCCCTGCGAAACAGAGGGGTTAGCACGATGATGTTCATATGAGGACTTGGATCCTTTTGAGGAATTTGATCCATATGAAGAATTTGATCCGGGATTCCTATTCTTCACAGGTGGTGTCATGAGGGCATTCACCTGAAGACTTTCAAGGCACCGTTTGGGAACCCGGATTTTCTTCATAGGGGAACCGTTCCTGTAGTTAGTGCCAACATATCTAGCAAATACTTCACCATTCTGATTTTTGAACAATTTATAGTTGGAGTCAAATGACTCATCAGCAGAATGAGGAGAATCACATGTAAAGCCAGTTAAATTAGATGGATCAACTGGAGGTCCCTTTGCAGCAACCCATGAGGTTTTGGGTCTTGCTCAAAGCTTCCAATAAGTTCCATCAGCATTGAGTTTCCTCTCAAAGGCAATACCCTCTTTCCTAGGGTTCCTGTTGAGGATCTGCTTTTTAAGCACATCACAAAGAGTCTGATGCCCTTTGAGGCTTTTGTACATGCCTGTCATGTACAATTTCTTCAGCCCTGCATCATTAGTGATACTAGCAAGGTCCTCAGATGAGGAATTAGTGATAGCAGGGACAGGTGAAGAGTTTGTAGCATTAGAAGCATTTGAACATTCAGGTGAAGAATTAGCACATTCACGTTCGATGCACTTCAAACATGGAGGAACAAATTCTTCTTGATTAGCGCTGATTTGTTGAGCAAGTAATTAATCGCGCTCCTTCTGAAGATCTTCATAACTCACTCTTAGCTTTTCAAGATCTTGTTTTCTTTGAAGAAATTCATAAGAAAGCTTCTCATGGTCAGATAAGAGAGTGTTATGATGACCTTGAAGGTTGTCAAACCTAGACTGAAGTCTCTGAAGATTGTTAGTCAAGGTTTTAGTGCGATCCATTTCTTCACCCAACATATCATCACTTTTGTCTAGCATGTTTTGAACCTTTTCAAAAGCCTTTTGTTGTTTCATAGCAATCTTAGCAAGTTTAGAGTAGCTGGGCTTGAGGTTTTCATCAGATTCATTCTCACTTTATTCAGAGGAGGTATATTTGAGTACCTTGGCACCCTTTGCCATGAAGCAATAGGTGGGAGCGTAGTCATCATTGCCTTCATCAGCCTTGTTGGTGAAGTCACTTTCTTCAGAGTTGAAGATAAACTTGCTGACGAATGCAGTAGCGAGGGCTAGGCTCGCCACACCGGATTTGGACTCCTCAGATGCCTCCTCTTCCTCATTTTCTTCAGATTTAGCCTCAGAGTCCATTTCCTTGCCAATGAATGCTCGAGCCTTCTTGGGGCTGCTCTTCTTGTGAGATGAAGACTTTGAGGATTTTGATGATGAAGACTTTGAGGATTTCTTCTTCTTCTTCGCATCATCAGAACTGTAATCCTTGTATTTCTTCTTCTTTGGTTCCTTTTCCCATTGAGGACAATCTTGAATGTAGTGACCAGGTTTCTTGTGTTTGTGGCAAAGCCTCTTCTTGTAGTCACCGGATGAGGAATCATTGCTCCTTGAGAGTTTTCCAAAGCGACCATGAAAGTGCGTTATATCGACTAGAGGGGGGGGGGGGTGAATAGGCGATTTTTATAAATTCTTCACTGAGGAATTTGCCGGTGAGGAAACTCCTTAGCGAAGAACTACTTGCAGCGGAATAAGTACTCAAAAGTATGCATAGCAGAACGCAAGCATGATCATCATGATGAAATGAAGACAAGCACAGAGTACAGAAAGCGTAAACACGGGATAACATAGGATGAAGACAAACAGACTGAAGAAATTGAACTGAGGAAATTAAGAAAGTCTTTAGTCAAAGTCTTCAAACACAGATATGAACAAGCGCACAACACAGTAATGAGGAAATGAAAGAGTTGAGGAAATATAACCACTTAGCTTGGTGAAGATAATGATTTGGTAGACCAGTTCCAACTGCTGTCTCAGTTGTACATCTGGTTAGAGCGGCTAGGTATTTAAAACTGAGGACACATAGTCCCGGACACACAGTCCTCACCGTATTCTCCTTGACCTAAGGTCACACAAACCTCACCCAATCACTCGTGGTAAGTCTTCAGGTGACTTCCGAACCTTCACAAACTCGGTCACTCGGTGATCCACAATTCCTCTTGGATGCTCTAGACCATGACGCCTAACCGCCTGGAAGAAGCACAGTCTTCAAAGGTAACAAATGTCGGATCCACGCATGATCAATCTCTTCAGTGATGCTCAATCACTTTGGGTTTGTAGGTGTTTGGGTTTGGGTTTTCCTCACTCGATGATTTTCACTCAAAGTCCTCGGAGGATGGGATGCTCTCAAATGGCAAGTGTCAGTTTCTCTCGGAGCAGCCAACCAGCTAGTGGTTGTAGGGGGTGGCTATTTGTAGCATAGGGAGCAGCCCGAAATGATAAGACATAAATGCCCTTCAATGATATGACCGTTAGGTGGGTAGATATTTTGGGACAGTTGGCGCATAGCACAACAACGCAGCTCAGGACACCAAGTCCTCATCGTATTCTCCTTGAACTAAGGTCACACAGACCTCGTCCAATCAGTCGTGGTAAGTCTTCAGGCGACTTCCAAACCTTCACAGACTCGGTCATTCGGTGATCCACAATTCCTCTTGGATGCTCTAGACCATGACGCCTAACCGTCTGGAAGAAGCACAGTCTTCAAAGGTAACAAGCGTCGGATCCACGCAGGATCAATCTCTTCAGTGATGCTCAATCACTTTGGGTTTGTAGGTGTTTGGTTTTGGGTTTTCCTCACTCAATGATTTTCGCTCAAAGTCCTCGGAGGATGGGATGCTCTCAAATGACAAGTGTCAGTTTCTCTCAGAGCAGCCAACCAGCTAGTGGTTGTAGGGGGCGGCTATTTATAGCCTAGGGAGCAGCCCGACATGATAAGACATAAATGCCCTTCAATGATATGACCGTTAGGTGGATAAGATATTTTGGAACAGTCAATGCCAAGAAGACAAGAACGGTCGAAATTTGACTCTCAAATTCTTGAGGCTATCATGATCCTCACTGTAGGTAATCCACACCGCGTAATTCCTAACTCCTCAAGAGAAAAATTCTCGAGACCGTAAGAACTTCGTCTCTCACATCAAGAATATGAGTGAACTGTATGAGATTTCCAATGGCTTCACTCTAAGGGATTGGTAGGTGTAGGATTTTGAGTTGAGCATCACATGGAAAATTTTCCTTAGTATTTCCTCGACCCCCTTTAACAGTACGGTGTTTCCTATGACTCAAGAAAGAGAAATTGAAACTACGAAAACAAAAGTCTTCATGCTTCATGTTACTCGAATGAATACCAAGTCTTCAAGGTTACACCAATTTCTTCACTTTCAAAGTCTTCCGAAAGTCTTCAGAAATCCAAAGTCTTCAGTCGAAGAACTTCATTTTTAGGGGTCGACTTTCTCTGTAAATTGCAAACTCCTCATAGACTTATAGACCTGTGTACACTCATAAACACATTAGTCCCTTAACCTATAAGTCTTCAATACACCAAAATCACTAAGGGGCACTAGATGCACTTACAATCTCCCCCTTTTTGGTGATTGATGACAATATAGGTTAAGTTTTCAACGGGGATAAACATATGAAGTGTAAATACTGATATTGAGGAATTTGATTGCAAGATATAGAAGAACTCCCCCTGAAGATGTGCATAGTGAGGAATTTGCTTTGGAAGCAATGCACACTTGAAGAGTAGAATCATGGAGATCTCCCCCTATATCTTGTAATTCATACACGCATTTGATATATAATATGAAGAATTTGAAATGCATGATGATATATGGTGACTGATGTAATTCAGCGTGCGTGCATTTGTTGGGGAACGTAGTAACTTCAAAAAAATTCCTACGCACACGCAAGACCATGGTGATGGCATAGCAACGAGAGGGGAGAGTGTCCGTCCACGCACCCTCGTGAACCGAAGCGGAAGCGTTATAACAACGCTGTTGATGTAGTCGACGCCTTCACGATCCGACCGATCCAAGTACCGAACGACGGCACCTCCAAGTTCAGCACACGCTCAGCTCGATGACGATCCCGTGTGTTCGATCCAGCAAAGCGTCGGGGATGAGTTCCACAAGACGACGGCGTGGTGACGATGATGATGCTTCATCGCGCAGAGGCTTCGCCTAAGCTCCGCGACGATATGACCGAGGTGGAATATGGTGGAGGGGGCACCGACACGGCTAAGAACGATCACGTAGATCAACTTGTGTGTCATGGGTGCCCCCTGCCCCAGATATAAAGGAGCAAGGGGGTGCGGCCGGCCCTAGGGAGGCGCTACCGAGGAGTCCTATTCCCACCGGAGTAGGACTCCCCCTTCCTAGTTGGATTAGGTCTTGGGAGGGGAAGAGGGAAGGCGCGCCCTCTCCTTGTCCAATTCGGACTAGAGAGGGGAGGGGCGCGTGCCTGCCCTGGCCGCCCTTCCTCTTCTCCCTTATGGCCCATCAAGGCCCATTGACCCCCGGGGTTTCGTAACCCCTGTTCCGTAATATCCTGCTTTCATCCGAACCTTCCAAGTCCAAACATAGGCTTCCAATATATCAATCTTTATGTCTCGACAATTTCGAGACTCCTCGTCATGTCCGTGATCACATCCGGACTCAACAACCTTCGTACATCAAAACTTATAAACTCATAATAAGCTGTCATCGAAACGTTAAGCGTGCGGACCCTACGGGTTCGAGAACTATGTAGACATGACCTAGAACTATTCTCGGTCAATAACCAATAGCGGAACCTGGATGCCCATATTGGTTCCTACATATTCTACGAAGATCTTTATCGGTCAAACCGCATAACGACATAACGTTGTTCCTTTGTCATCGGTATGTTACTTACCCGAGATTTGATCGTCGGTATCCAATACCTAGTTCAATCTCGTTACCGGCAAGTCTCTTTACTCGTTCCGTAATACATCATCTCACAACTAACTTATTAGTTGCAATGCTTGCAAGGCTTATGTGATGTGTATTACCGAGAGGGCCCAGAGATACCTCTCCGACAATCGGAGTGACAAAACCTAATCTCGAAATACGCCAACCCAACATGTACCTTTGGAGACACCTGTAGTACTCCTTTATAATCACCCGATTACGCTGTGACGTTTGGTAGTACCAAAGTGTTCCTCCGTAAACGGGTTGCATAATCTCATAGTTACAGTGAACATGTATAGGTCATGAAGAAAGCAATAGCAATATACTAAACGATCAAGTGCTAAGCTAACGGAATGGGTCATGTCAATCACATCATTCTCCTAATGATGTGATCCCATTAATCAAATGACAACACATGTCTATGGTTAGGAAACATAACCATCTTTGATTAATGAGCTAGTCTAGTAGAGGCATACTAGTGACTATCTGTTTGTCTATGTATTCACACATGTATTATGTTTCCGGTTAATACAATTCTAGCATGAATAACAAACATTTATCATGATATAAGGAAATAAATAATAACTTTATTATTGCCTCTAGGGCATATTTCCTTCAGTCTCCCACTTGCACTAGAGTCAATAATCTAGATTACACAAGAATGATTCTAACACCCATGGAGTCTTGGTGCTGATCATGTTTTGCTCGTGGAAGAGGCTTAGTCAATGGGTCTGCAACATTCAGATCCGTATGTATCTTGCAAATCTCTATGTCTCCCACTTGGACTTGGTCCGAATGGAATTGAAGCGTCTCTTGATATGCTTGGTCCTCTTGTGAAATCTGGATTCCTTTGCCAAGGCAATTGCACCAAGATTGTCACAGAAGATCTTCATTGGTCCCGATGCACTAGGTATGACACCTAGATCGAAATGAACTCTTTCATCCAGACTCCTTCATTTGCTGCTTCAAGCAGCTATGTACTCCGCTTCACATGTAGATCCCGCCACGACGCTTTGTTTAGAACTGCACCAACCGACAGCTCCACCGCTTAATAAAAACACGATCCGGTTTGCGATTTAGAATCGTCGGATCAGTGTCAAAGCTTGCATCGACGTAACCATTTACGACTAGCTCTTTGTCACCTCCATATACGAGAAACATATCCTTAGTCCTTTTCGTGTATTTCAGATGTTCTTGACCGCTGTCCGATGATCCACTCTCGATTACTTTGGTACCTTCCCGCCAAGCTTATCGCTAAGCATACGTCAGTCTGGTACACAGCATTGCATACATGATAGAGCCTATGGCTGAAGCATAGGAACATCTTTCATTTTCTCTCTATCTTCATTGTGGTCGGGCATTGAGTCCGACTCAATCTTATACCTTGTAATACAGGTAAAAACCTTTCTTTGCTCGATCCATTTTGAACTTTTTCAAAACTTTATCAAGGTATGTGCTTTGTGAAAGTCCAATTAAGCGCCTTGATCTATCTCTATAGATCTTGATGCCCAATATGTAAGCAGCTTCACCGAGGTCTTTCATTGAAAAACTTTTATTCAAGTATCCTTTTATGCTATCCAGAAATTCTATATCATTTCCAATCAATAATATGTCGTCCACATATAATATCGAAATGCTACTGAGCTCCCACTCACTTTCTTGTAAATACAAAGCTTCTCCAAAAGCTCAGATAAAACCATATGCTTTGATCACACTATCAAAGCGCTTATTCCAACTCCGAGAGGCTTGCACTGCACCATAAATTGATCGCTGGAGCTTGCACACTTTGTTAGCACCCTTTGGATCAACAAAACCTTCTCGTTGCATCATATACAACTCTTCTTCTAGAAATCCATTCAAGAATGCAGTTTTACATCCATTTGCCAAATTTCATAATCATAAATGCGGCAATTGCTAACATGATTCGGACAGACTTAAGCATCGCCACGGTGAGAAAGTCTCATCGTAGTCAACCCTTGAACTTGTCGAAAACCTTTCGCAACAAGTCGAGCTTTATAGACAGTTACATTACCATCGCGTCGGTCTTCTTCTTAAAGATCCATTTATTCTCAATGGCTTGCCGATCATCGGGCAAGTCAACCAAAGTCCATACTTTGTTTTCATACATGGATCCCATCTCAGATTTCATGGCTTCCAGCCATTTTATGGAATCTGGGCTCACCATCGCTTCTTCATAGTTTGTTGGTTCGCCATGGTCAAGTAACATGACTTCCGTAATAGGATTACCGCACCACTCAGTGCGTATTTTACTCTGGTTGACCCACGAGTTCAAGAGTAACTTGATCTGAAGTTTCATGATCAACATCATTAGTTTCCTCACTAATTGGTGTAGTTGTCACAGAACCGTTTCTTGTGATGAACTACCTTCCAATAAGGGAGCGATCTGATTATCTCATCAAGTTCTACTTTCCTCCCACTCACTTCTTTCGAGAGAAACTCCTTCTCTAGAAAGGATCCGAATTTAGCAACGAAAATCTTGCCTTCAGATCTGTGATAGAAGGTGTACCCAACAGTCTCCTTTGGGTATCCTATGAAGACACATTTCTCGATTTGGGTTCGAGCTTATCTGGTTGAAGTTTCTTCACATAAGCATCGCAGCCCCAAACTTTAAGAAACGACAACTTTGGTTTCTTGCCAAACCACAGTTCATAAGGTGTCGCCTCAACGGACTTAGATGGTGCCCTATTTAACGTGAATGCGGCCGCCTCTAAAGCATATCCCCAAAACGATAGCGGTAAATCAGTAAGAGACATCATAGATCGCACCATATCAAGTAAAGTACGATTCGACGCTCGACACACCATTTCTCTGTGGTGTTCCGGTGGCGTGAGTTGCGTAAACTATTCCGCATTGTTTCAAATGTAAACCAAACTCAGAACTCAAATATTCTCCTCCATGATCAGATCATAGAAACTTTATTTTCTTGTTACGATGATTTTCCACTTCACTCTGAAATTCTTTGAACTTTTCAAATGTTTCAGATTTGTGTTTCATTAAGTAGATATACCCATATCTGCTCAAATCATCTGTGAAGGTGAGAAAATAACGATACCGCCAAGCGTGCCTCAACATTCATTGGACCACAAACATCAAGATGTATGATTTCCAACAAATCAGTTGCTCGCCCATAGTTCCGGAGAACGGCGTTTTAGTCATCTTGCCCATGAGGCACGGTTCGCAAGTACCAAGTGATTCATAATCAAGTGATTCCAAAAGTCCATCAAGATGGAGTTTCTTCATGCGTTTTACACCGATATGACCCAAACGGCAAGGCCACAAATAAGTTGCATTATCATTATCAACTCTGCATCTTTTGGTTTCAACACTATGAATATGTGTATTACTACTATCGAGATTCAATAAAATAGACCACTCTTCAAGGGTGCATGACCATAAAAGATATTATTCATATAAATAGAACAACCATTATTCTCTGTCTTAAATGAATAACCATCTCGCATCAAACAAGATCCAGATATAATGTTCATGCTTAACGCGGCACCAAATAACAATTATTTAGGTCTAAAACTAATCCCGATGGTAGATGTAGAGGTAGCGTGCCGACCGCGATCACATCGACTTTGGAACCATTTCCCACGCCAAGATCGTCACCTCGTCCTTAGCCAATCTTCGCTAATCCGTAGTTCCTGTTTCGAGTTGCAAACATTAGCAATGTAACCAGATCAAATACCGTGTACTATCTGCGAGTATTAGTAAGGTACACATCAATAACATGTATATCACATATACCTTTGATCACCTTGCCATCCTTCTTATCCGCCAAATACTTGGGGCAGTTCCGCTTCCAAATGTCGGTCGCTTGCAAGAGAAACACTCGGCCAGGCTTAGGTCCAGACTTGGGTTTCTTCTCTTGAGCAGCAACTTTCTTGCTGTTCTTGAAGTTCCCTTCTTCTTTCCTTTGCCCTTTTCTTGAAACTAGTGGTCTTGTTGACCATCAACACTTGATGCTCTTTCTTGATTTCTACCTCCATGCTTTTAGCATTGTAAGAGCTCGGAATTGTTTTGGTCATCCCTTGCATATTATAGTTCATCACGAAGCTCTTGTAGCTTGGTGGCGTGATTGGAGAATTCTTTCAATGACACTATCATCCGGAAGAGTAACTCCCAGTTGAATCAAGTGATTATTATACCTGACATTTTGAGTATATGTTCACCGATGTAACTATTCTCCTCCATCTTGCAGCTATAGAACTTATTGGAGACTTCATATCTCTCAATCCGGCATTTGCTTGAAATATCAACTTCAACTCCTGGAACATCTCATATGCTCCATGACGCTCAAAACGTCGTTGAAGACCCGGTTCTAAGCCGTAAAGCATGGCACATCGAACTATAGAGTAGTCATCGCTTTGCTCGCCAGACGCTCACAACTTCGGCGTTGTTCTGCAGCAGTTCGCACCCAGCGGTGCTTCCGGGGCGTAATTCTTCAATGCAGCAATGAGGATAATCCTCTCGTTACGGACCCAGTCCGTAATTGCTACCATCATCTTTCAACTTTGCTTTCTCAAGGAACGCATTAAAATTCAACGGAACAACAAAGACGAGCCATCTATCTACAAAGAAACATAGACAAGCAAAAATACTATCGGTACTAAGTTCATGATAAATTTAAGTTTAATTAATCATATTAAAACTCCCACTTAGGCAGACATCTCTCTAGTCATCTAAGTGATTACGTGATCCAAATCAACTAAACCATGTCCGATCATCACGTGAGATGGATTAGTTTCAATGGTGAACATCACTATGTTGATCATATCTACTATATGATTCACGTTCGACCTTTCGGTCTCCGTGTTCCGAGGCCATATCTGTTATATGCTAGGCTCGCCAAGTTTAACTGAGTATTCTGCGTGTGCAACTGTTTTGCACCCGCTGTATTTGAACGTAGAGCCTATCACACCCGATCATCACGTGGTGTCTCAAAGACGGAGAACTTTCGCAACGGTGCATACTCGTGGAGAACACTTCTTGATAATTTTAGTGAGAGATCATCTTATAATGCTACCGTCAATCAAAGCAAGATAAGATGCATAAAGGATAAACATCACATGCAATCAATACAAGTGATATGATATGGTCATCATCATCTTGTGCTTGTGATTCCATCGCCAAGCACCGCCATGATCACCATCGCCACCGCGCGACACCTTGATCTCCATCGTAGCATCGTTGTCGCCTCGCCAACTATTGCTTCTACGACTATCGCTATCGCTTAGTGATAAAGTAAAGCAATTACATGGCGCTTGCATTTCATACAATAAAGCGACAACCATATGGCTCCTACCAGTTGCCGATAACTCGTTACAAAACATGATCATCTCATACAATAAAATATAGCATCACGCCTTGACCACATCACATCACAACATGCCCTGCAAAAACAAGTTAGACGCCCTCTACTTTGTTGTTGCAAGTTTTACGTGGCTGCTACGGGCTGAGCAAGAACCGTTTTACCTACGCATCAAAACCACAACGATAGTTTGTCAAGTTGGTGCTGTTTTAACCTTCGCAAGGACCGGGCGAGCCACACTCAGTGCAACTAAAGTGAGAGAAACAGACACCCGCCGGTCACCTTTAAGCAACTAGTGCTCAAGGCGGTGAAACCAGTCTCGCGTAAGCGACGCGTAATGTCGGTCCGGCCGCTTCATCTCACAATACCGCCAACCAAAGTATGACATGCTGGTAAGCAGATGACTTATATCGCCCATAACTCACTTGTGTTCTACTCGTGCATATGACATCAACGCATAAAACCAGGCTCGATACCTTTGTTGGGGAACGAGTAATTTCAAAAATTTCCTACGCACACGCAAGACCATGGTGATGGCATAGCAATGAGAGGGAGAGTGTCCGTCCACGCACTCGTGAGACCGTGAAGCGGAAGCGTTATAACAACGCGGTTGATGTAGTCGACGCCTTCACGATCCGACCGATCCAAGTACCGAACGACGGCACCTCCGAGTTCAGCACACGTTCAGCTCGATGACGATCCCGTGCTCCGATCCAGCAAAGCGTCGGGATGAGTTCCACAAGACGACGGCGTGCAGGACGATGATGATGCTTCACCGCGCAGGCTTCGCCTAAGCTCCATGACGATATGACCGAGGTGGAATATGGTGGAGGGGGCACCGACACGGCTAAGAACGATCACGTAGATCAACTTGTGTGTCATGGGGTGCCCCCTGCCTCAGATATAAAGGAGCAAGGGGGTGCGGCCGACCCTAGGGAGGCGCTGCGAGGAGTCCTACTCCCACCGAGTAGGACTCCCCCCTTCCTAGTTGGATTAGGTCTTGGGAGGGGAAGAGGGAAGGCGCCGCCCTCTCCTTGTCCATTCGGACTAGAGGGGAGGGGGCGCGGTCTGCCCTGGCCGGCCCTTCCTCTTCTCCCTTATGGCCCATCAAGGCCCATTGACCCCGGGGTTCCGTAACCCCGGTGTTCGATAACATCCTGTTTTCATCCGAACCTTCCAAGTCCAAACATAGGCTTCCAATATATCAATCTTTATGTCTCGACCATTTCGAGACTCCTCGTCATGTCCGTGATCACATCCGGACTCAACAACCTTCGTACATCAAAACTTATAAACTCATAATAAATCTGTCATCGAAACGTTAAGCGTGCGGACCCTACGGGTTCGAGAACTATGTAGACATGACCTAGAACTATTCTCGGTCAATAACCAATAGCGGAATCTAGATGCCCATATTGGTTCCTACATATTCTACGAAGATCTTTATTGGTCAAACCGCATAACGACGTACGTTGTTCCCTTTGTCATCGGTATGTTACTTACCCGAGATTTGATCGTCGGTATCCAATACCTAGTTCAATCTCGTTATCGCAAGTCTCTTTACTCGTTCCGTAATACATCATCTCACAACTAACTTATTAGTTGCAATGCTTGCAAGGCTTATGTGATGTGTATTACCGAGAGGGCCAGAGATACCTCTCCGACAATCGGAGTGACAAAACCTAATCTCAAATACGCCAACCCAACATGTACCTTTGGAGACACCTGTAGTACTCCTTTATAATCACCCGATTCACGTTGTGACGCTTGGTAGTACCAAAGTGTTCCTCCGTAAACGGAGTTGCATAATCTCATAGTTACAGGAACATGTATAGGTCATGAAGAAAGCAATATCAATATACTAAACGATCAAGTGCTAAGCTAACGGAATGGGTCATGTCAATCACATCATTCTCCTAATGATGTGATCCCATTAATCAAATGACAACACATGTCTATGGTTAGGAAACATAACCATCTTTGATTAATGAGCTAGTCTAGTAGAGGCATACTAGTGACTATCATTTGTCTATGTATTCACACATGTATTATGTTTCCGTTAATACAATTCTAGCATGAATAATAAACATTTATCATGATATAAGGAAATAAATAATAACTTTATTATTGCCTCTAGGGCATATTTCCTTCAGCATTAACATTAGCGAGGAATAAGCATGCAAAAAATCACAGCAAAAGTATCAGGCCACCATAGAGTTTAAGTTACAACTCGATCCAACAAAGTCATCAGAAGAACGAGTTGTAACTTAAGAAAAAAACACCCATATAAGATAGACCCGCTTGTAGACTAACTCAAATTTCTCCCCCTTTGTCATCGAATGACCAAAAGGATCAAAAATGAGGACTAACACCCCTAAAGAATATCAAGTTGATGAAGGAGCGCCAACGTTGTTGGGGTCGTGTGTTGTAGTAGGGCCTGCCGCAGTGTCGTCCAAGTCTTCATGCTCGTCGGTGTCGCGCGATGAATAATAGGAGCTGGCCACCAAGGAAGGAACCTTGACCTTCTTGTATTTCTTCGGTGGAGGTGCAGACCAGTCAAAGTCCTCCTTGAGACCCATGTTCTTCAGATCTTCTTCACCATATACATGTGATGAATAGCCCAAAGCGATCGAAGACTTCATGAAGGTAGTAATGGTTTTTCTTCACTGCATTATGTGTAGCAGTCATGTTGTGAAGAATTGAACCAAACGGACACTTAACCCATTTATGGTTTCGATCCACCTTCTGGTGAAGACTTAGCAGAAGCTCACGGTCAGTCATCACACGAGGAGCAGTGGCTTGAGGATTTGGCTAGGATGCATTGGCAGCAGAATCATGAGTGGCAGAGTCATCATTGGTGGAATAAGATGCAACCTTGTGAAATTGACCATCCAATGGATGAATGCCTTCATCTATAACAACTGGTGCCTTGCCCTTTTTGTCAGCTGAGGAATACGTCCGCTTGAGGACTTCAATTGGGGGCAAGTAGCTGAGGTGATTCTGAAAATCAGCCTTGTAGTTGAGTGAAGACCTTGTCCTTAGGAATCTCATAATCCAAGGTGCATAAGGCTTTAGCTCAAACGGAGATAGTGCAACATTTGCCAGAGTCCTCATGAAGAAATCGTGATAATTGACAGGAATGCCATGAATGATGTTGAAAACCAGATTCTTCATGATGCCGACAATTTCTTCATCGGAGGAGTCGTGGCCTTTGATTGGACTCATAGTCTTTGTCAGAATGTGATAGACTGTCCTTGGTACATACTGCAATTCCTTCACGAGGAATTTTGTCCTTGAGGCTTGACCAGGTTTCAATGGCTTCATCAGCACTTGCATATAGTGATCAGTAAGCCCAGGCTCTTGGTACATGCAACGAGCTCCTTCTGTGGAGGGCTGATGGGCAGGCGTGAAGTAATTCAGAGGCCGGTGCTTTGTAGTGAGTGTTTTCGGTCATCCAGTCCAAAACCGGAGTTCACATCATCAAGATCTCCTATGATGTGCAAGTGTTGCGTAGAATTGAAGAATGAGCTCTTCATTCCAATCAACTATGTGTCAGTGCAAAAGTTGAGGAGGCTTGTGTCATGAAGCACTGCGAGGACAGTGTGAAGCATGGCAGTGATTCCATGTCCACATGAGGAATATGCTCGTGGTCGAAGACTTTGTACTTGTTGAAGAGCACTGAGGAATAGAAGTTTGCCTGGCTGGCGGTCCAGAAGCGCTTCCTTCTAAGACGAGCAGAATCATAGGGATTGTAGTCAGTGAAGAACACGTGGTCGACGAAGAAATCATCAGCCTTGAATTTCTACTTCTTTGAGAATGGATCCTTTGGCTTGGGCTGAGGAGTGTCAGTCAATTGCATTATCACCTCAGGAATCGCAATCTCCGGTTCTTCAGGCTGAGGAATTTCAGCTTCTTCTCCAGTGACAACCTGGGTCTTCAATTCTTCATTTACATTTTCTTTAGCACTAGTGGTTGGAATTTCTTCATGGACAAACGGTGTGGCATGAGGTTCATTAGATCCCATTTGAACTGTAGTTCCTGGGGACTGAGGAATTTGTTGCAATGGTGTGAAGAGTGGAGAGTTGGGGTGCTGACTTTCCCAAAAGTCATCATTTAGCATGGGTGTGGTACAGCCAATGTCCACATCTTCATCTTCCATTTCTTCAACGCCGGCCTCTTCAGCAGTAAAGGGAGGCATATGCAAGGAGACAACTGGTGTTGAAGGGATTGCATCCACTTCAATTTCTTCATCCAACTGCTCTAACGAAGCAGCAGAAGGATTTTCTTCATCGGATTCGCTAGGAATCACATATTTTTCATCATAAGGAACAATGTCCTTTGATGGCATGGTTGAGATAGGAACAACATCAATGGGGTTTGCATATGAGATGGTCCGTCCCATCGAAGGTAGGACACCCAGCAGAGACCTTGATCATACCTGCGGTCGACTTAACTAAAACTCCAGGCGGTTAAACCAAAATCACACAGGACAAGGGAGTACCCCGCTCTGATACCAATTGAAAGTGCGTTATATCGACTAGAGAGGGGGTGAATAGGCGATTTTTATGAATTCATCATTGAGGAATTTGCGGGTGAGGAAATTCCTTAGCGAAGAACTACTTGCAGCGGAATAAGTACTCAAAAGTAAACATAGAAGAATACAAGCATGGTCATCATGATGAAATGAAGACGAGCACAGAGTACACAAAGCGTAAACACAAGATAGCACAGGATGAAGACAAACAGACTGAAGAAATTGAACTGATGAAATTGAGAAAGTCTTCAGTCAAAGTCTTCAAACATATGAATGAACAAGTGCACAACATAGTTATAAGGAAATGAAAGAGTTGAGGAAATAGAACCAGTTAGCTTGGTGAAGACAATGATTTGGTAGACCAGTTCCAACTACTGTCTCAGTTGTACGTCTGGTTGGAGCGGCTAGGTATTTAAATCTGAGGACACACAGTCCTCACCGTATTCTCCTTGAGCTAAGGTCACACAGACCTCACCCAATCACTCGTGGTAGTCTTCAGGTGACTTCCAAACCTTCACAAACTCGGTCACTCGGCAATCCACAATTCCTCTTGGATGCTCTAGACCATTACGTCTAACCGTCTGGAAAAAGCACAGTCTTTAAAGGTAACAAGCGTCGGATCCATGCAGGATCAATCTCTTCAGTGATGCTCAATCACTTTAGGTTTGTAGGTGTTTGGGTTTGGTTTTTCCTCACTTGATGATTTTCGCTCAAAGTCCTCGGAGGATGACATGTTCTCAAATGACAAGTGTCAGTTTCTCTCAGAGCAGCCAACCAGCTAGTGGTTGTAGGGGGCGGCTATTTATAGCCTAGGGAGCAGCCCGACATGATAAGACATAAATGCCCTTCAATAATATGACCTTTAGGTGGGTAGATATTTTGGGACAGCTGGCGCATAGCACAGCAACGGTCGGATATTTGAGGCTCGAATCCTCAGGGTAATCATGTTCCTCACCGTGTAGGCAATCCGCACTGACGAATTCCTAACTCCTCAGCCGGAACAAATTCCTTAAAGACCAGAAGAACTTTGTCTCTGTCACTGAAGAATATGACTGGACTGTATGAGATTTCCAATGGCTTCACTCTAAGGTATTGGTAGGTGTAGGATTTTGAGTTGAGCATCACATGGAAATTTTTCCTTAGTATTTCCTGTTTCCTATGACTCAAGAAAGAGAGAATGAAACTACGAAAACAAAAGTCTTCACGCTTCATGTTCCTCGAATGAATACCAAGTCTTCAAGGTCACACCAATTTCTTCATTTTCAAAGTCTTCAGAAAGTCTTCAGAAATCCAAAGTCTTCAGTCGAAGAACTTCATTTTCAGGGGTCGACTTTCTCTGTAAATATCAAACTCCTCATAGACTTATAGACCTGTGTACACTCATAGACACATTAGTCCCTTAACCTATAAGTCTTCAATACACCAAAATTACTAAGGGGCACTAGATGCACTTACAAGGATGAGCATTTCTAGAATGCACTTTTTAAAATAAGAGTTAGGTGCCTTAGGTGCCTTTGAGGTAGTCTGCTAGAGTCCATTTTTCCCCTCCCAATATGCTAGAATTGATCTAAGAGGTACGATATGTTGTTTACCAAAATTCACTCATTTGCGTCCAGCCACGGGGCACTGCCGAACATTCCCCGCACGCTTGGGACCGCATGGTTGTCAAGGTGAGAGCGACAACTGTAGGTGTGGGGGGAGGGGCGCTGCATGTAGTGTGGATTGGTGTCACAAGTGGCACTCTTTTCCCTTTTTGCGTCAATTTTTTTTGCATTTTTGAAATTGATTTCTTGAAAAGTTGAAAGTTTCAAATTTTGAAAGTCTAGATTTCACAAAGTTGAAACTTAAATTCAAAATTCTAAAATTTCAAAAGTTTCAAAATTCTGAAAGACTATGCACAATTTTCTGAAAATTTGCACAACAAATTCAAAAAGTTCCAAAAAAGAAAATTTGCTAAAATGAAACCTTTTGCTTTTGTAATTTTGGGTGTGGTGTTGGCCATAGCAATCAACCTGTGATCACCTATTGGCCCATCTTGTAAAAACCTTTTCTCCTCTTCTATAAAATATGGTACGCTTAAGCGTACTTTCGTAAAAAGGGAACGGGCATGAAATATGCACTCTGTTTTGGGGAGAGTAGAAGCATTTAGTTCAACCCATATAAGGTCTGCAGCACGCGCTGTTACCTACTACTACTATCTAGTCTAGGTTAAAATCCTGCTACACCAGGCCCGAGAATGCCGAATGTGACGACTCGACATGACGAAACTGGAGTTGCAGCCGAATCTCCAGCATCAGCAAAGAAATTGCTCTTCTTACAAACTGCAAAAGAAACAAACACATTTGACATGTTAGCATCTACACGGATAAATCAGAACCTATACAAGAGCCTTTTATTTAGTGCTACATTACTGCTGATCGAGTGTAAGGTGGCTGACTGAGGCAAGAGAGGCAGAACCTCTTTGCGAAGAGCATCAGATTTCAGAGAAACACAATCCCGGCAGTTTTTACTTCATACGAGCGCATCTAAGATGTTGACTGATTAGTTTAGGCATCTTAGTTCGTAGATAAACTGCAGCTAGCATAAGTAATAAGCAACAAAGTAAGGTGGCAGCTGTCATGTCAGGCTCGAAATCTCAAGCCAATAGTGTCGTGGTTTTGTCACGGCAGATGTTCTTAGTGTCAGGATTTAGTCGCGAGGCCAACGCATCTATGTGGCAGCTTGAGATGGGTTGAGCGGAATCGAGAGACGCAACACAAGGCAAGGTTTTAGACAGTTTGGGCCCCAGGAAACATCATTCGGTAACAACCCTACATGCTGTTTGAGGCTAGGTCTCATTATCATCACGAGGTAGTCGCCGGTAAACCGGCTCTTTGTGTCTAGCCCTAGAGATTGTTTCTTCTTCACTACTAGGGAAAAGCCTATACACAGAATCTTACCAGCAGCGTGCTTTAAAATAAGGCGCTGCTGCTAATTAGCAGTAGCGAGGTCAGGCTTAACTCGTCTGCTGAAATAAATATAGCGAAGAGCGCCTACCAAAGACGCCATCGCTATAATTCTCACGAGGCCGCCGCGGGGCTAGTTATATCAGCAACACGTTATAACAACGAGCGCTACTGCTATGGAGCATAGTAGCAGCGCATTTCGCCAATAAGCGCTACTGCTAAGTTTATTACAAAATTTTAGTCCCACCTCGCTCCATGAAGAGAGTTTCTACCACCTTAAATATGTTACTTCTCAAACTTTGACAAGCACTTGGTCTTCATTGAACTCTATGTGTAGAATTTGTGGCTGCAATATGAGTCTTCACCGGTTCCTAAACCGGTGAGGACTCATATTGACAAATCAGATTATACACAAAAAGATCGTTGATGATCAATGTATTTTTGATACATTGAACTAAGTCTATTTTTACATGCTGACACATAGCAGTAGCGCTTCTTTGTGAAAGGCGCTGCTGCTAGGTAGTTTAGCAGCAGCGTCTTTCTCTATAGCGCCATCTGCTAAGCCATTCCATCTCCCACCCCTCTCTCCTCTATCCGATCCACTCACAACACACACTCTTTGGATCCCTCTCAATCCCAGCCAGTCCTCCCCGTCGCCTCCTCCTCCTCTGCGCCGGCCACCTCCTCCTCCTTGCTGGACTCGGCACCGGCCTCCTCCTCCGTCCTCCTCCACTCACCGCTGGCCGGCCCTCCTCGCCTCCGCCTTCCTCCTCCGTCCTCCCTCCACCGGCCGCCGGCCGACCCCTCCTCGCTCCGCCTTCCTCCTCCGTCCTACTCTCTTCTCCCTCCTCGAGTCGCCCCTCCTTCTCCCTCCTGCCTGCTACATTTTGATTTAGTAGGCTAGTTCATATGCAACATTTTGATTTAGTTGATTTAGTTGATTTAGAACATTTTGATTTAGTTGATTTAGTAGGCTAGTTGATTTAGTTGATGTAGAACATTTTGATTTAGTTGATTTAGTAGGCTAGTTCATTTAGTTGATTTAGTATGCACCATTTTATTGTTATTTTTTTCTGTACATGGATAGGTACGTAGTTGCTTTTGTTTTTTAATAAGTTACTTTTTGGCAAAATGTAGGTGGTACCTTGTCATCTAATATGTTACTAGATCTTAGCTAGGATTATAATTGTCCATCAAATTGCTTCTCGCGGAAGAACCAAAAATATCACATGCTACTGTTTTTCTTTCCTATGGAGTGGATCGTTAATCCTTTGCTCATATTGCTTTAGGAAAAATGGCGCCACCACCACCACCACTATGTCGACTGTGCAAGTCAAGGTGCGCCATCAGCCTTGCAATTGGCAAGTTGTTAAACATCTACTTCCAGCCGAAGTTTTCATCATGCTATGTAAGAAATTAGATGAAATGTAATAACTATTTTATTTTTAGTGTTGGCATTACTGCATTGTGTCATTTTTCTTATTTTACACAGATCGTCCCATGCAATGTGAAGTTGAAATTCAACAAGCTGACAAGAGACACTGTGACATTTGAGGCTCCTGGGGGGCCGCACACTATGGAGGTCGAGAAAGGACGCAATATGTCGCAGATTGGAGGAGATGGATGGGTCCTTCAGAGCAGAAAGACCCAAGCTGGCTGTCATTTATCTCAACCCGGTGGAAGATGATGAAGATGACGAAGATGATGAAGATAATGAGAACCCACTCGATGAAGATGATGAGGACCCACTTCATGAAGCCATCGTAGCTCAAAGAACAAGGCTGAGCGAGGAGGAGGTGTCCAACCTGTGGGACATAATTCCGCCACGTGCTGACTTTGTCGGGGTGCCATTCGTGACCCGCCTGACAAATACCATGGTTGATCGACATGATATGGTATGTTATACTTACAAATGCAAATTATCCGATGAAATACTTAGTGTACAGTCCAATGATATGGTATGTTGTGTGGAATCTAGTCGATGATATGTTTTAGTGTAGAGTTCGATCACATGCTTATTAGTGTAGAATCTAAGGAAACTATTAATAGTGTAGATAATCCATATGTACTTATTTGCGAGGCTATTTACTAATTGATATGTTTTTCTTATTCAGAAATTGGCAAAGAGCATATCTGTGAGTTATGGTATCGAGCCTGATGAAAAAGGCTCGGCTGGACTACGCCTTACTGCAAGGGGCTCCATCACAACCTGTACTTACCGCGTGGACACAGACGGTCGCACACACTTAAACTCGGTTGGGTGGAAGAAATTCCTCGATGGCAAGAATCTTCGTGTTGGACAGGCCATCCTAATTACTATCAGGAACACCAACCGCCCAGGCTTGAGGATGATGATTGTCTTCGATATCATCTAGAACTACATATGTGTGTGTGGCTATATCATCTAGAACTACATATGATGATTGTCGTCGATATCATCTAGAACTACATATGATGATCGCCATTGATATGACCTTGTACTGCTTGAGGATGCATGTTGACTATGCATGAAATTGTTATCTAGTACTCCCTTCGTTCAAAACCACGACGAGTAATTTGGAACGAAGGGAGTACTACCCAGTAATGGTTTATGAATTTGATATCTAGTAGCAGTACCTAATATCTAGTGTCTGAAAGGGAAACTGAAAGGGAAAGGGGTACGACGGGAAAATGATGAAAGATATAGCATTAGCGAGGGACTGCGAAATCGCTACAGCTAAGTAATAGTAGCGCGTTCGATAAAAGCGCTGCTGATATCGTCATCAGTAGTAGCGCGGGTATGGACCGCGCTACTACTATAAGTTAGCTTTAGCGCCTTATTAGTAGCGCGGCCACCCGCGCTGCTGCTAGCCTCAAAACCCGCGCTACTACTAGGGTTTTCCCTAGTAGTGTTTCTCTCCCTCTTTGGGAAGCCCTACCCCTCCTTATATATGTTGAAGGGGCGGGTTACATGTGGAGTCTTATTAGGATTAGGACTAGTCTATCTCTAATACAAACCAGATACAAGTCCAGTGAATCGTCAATTCTCAACCGGGTCTCAAGTAAACCGCCAAGTCCGGCCGGGTTATACTTCCGGCCGGTTTACACCACGGGGTATATCCCCGACATTAGCCCCCAGTTTAATTTGGATTTATCCATGTTAAACTGATTCTGCAAAATAACTCAAGAACAAACTTGATAGGTTGTGCTCCGGGCTAAATATTTTCCTGAACCGGGACCTGATTATCCTTAAGTCCAATTGTCATTTCCTTCTTCTAGAAAATCCGGGTCAACAAGCCAGCTTCATACTCAATTTGCTGTCATTGGTTTCTCACAGAGAAATATTGTGAAGAATAATCCACTTGAGTCAGCTTCCAAAGCGCCGATTTAAGAAATATGGGTCTTGAAATACTCATCTGATCTTCAGCCGGTTTGAAGATGTAGAACTTGCCGGTTTAATATTACCAAAATTGCCGGTTTGTAAGTACAGATGGCACCGAGTCATAATTGTTGCCGTCGCCAAGTCATAATTATTGATGACGCCGGGTCAAGCTGGTTTGCTCAAAACTGAGAATTTGAAAATATTTCTCCTTATATGCATATTACTGTTGGGGAACGTAGCAGAAATTCAAAATTTTCTACGCATCACCAAGATCAATCTATGGAGATTCTAGCAACAAGAGAGTGAGAGGATGAGCATCTTCATACCCTTGAAGATCGCTAAGCGGAAGCGTTACAAGAACACGGATGAAGGAGTCGTACTCGCAGCGATTTATATCGCGGTTGATTCCGATCTAAGCACCGAACAACGGTGCCTCCGCGTTCAACACACGTACAGCCCGGGGACGTCTCCTCCTTTTCGATCCAGCAAGGGGAGAGGAGAAGTTGAGGGAGAACTCCTACAGCACGACGACATGGTGGTGATGGAGCTCGTGGTTCTCCGGCAGGGCTTCGCCAAGCACTACGGAGGAGGAGGAGGAGGTGTTGGAGGAGGGAGAGGGCTGCTCCAGGGGAAGGGTGGAAACTCTTGTGTATGGCAGCCCCAAAACCTCAAGTATATATAGGGGAGAGGGGGGGGGGTGCGCCCCCTCTAGGGTTCCCACCCCAAGGGGTGCGCCAGCCCCAAACCCATCTAGGGTGGCGGCCAAGGGGGGAGAGAGGGGGAAACTTGCCCCCAAGCAAGGTGGGCGCCTCCCAAACCCTAGGCGCCTTGGGCCCTTGTGGGGCGCACCAGCCCACCCGGGCTGGTCCCTCCCACACTTGGCCCATGCAGCCCTCCGGGGCAGTGGCCCCACTTGAGTGAGCCCAGGACCCTCCCGGTGGTCCCGGTACATTATTGATAACACCCGAAACTTTTCCGGTGACCAAAACATGACTTCCCATATATAAACCTTTACCTCCGGACCATTCCGGAACTCCTCGTGACGTCCGGGATCTCATCCGGGACTCCAAACAACATTCGGTAACCACGTATATCTATTCCCTATAACCCTAGCGTCATCGAACCTTAAGTGTGTAGACCCTACGGGTTCGGGAACCATGCAGACATGACCGAGACGTTCTCCGGTCAATAACCAACAGCAGGATCTGGATACCCATGTTGTCTCCCACATATTCCACGATGATCTCATCGGATGAACCACGATGTCGAGGATTCAATCAATCCCGTATTCAATTCCCTTTGTCTAGCAGTATTGTACTTGCCCGAGATTCGATCGTCGGTATCCCGATACCTTGTTCAATCTCGTTACCAGCAAGTCTCTTTACTCGTTCCGTAACACATCATCCCGTGATCAACCCCTGGTCACATTGTGCACATTATGATGATGTCCTACCGAGTGGGCCCAGAGATACCTCTCCGTCACACGGAGTGACAAATCCCAGTCTCAATTCGTGCCAACCCAACATACACTTTCGGAGATACCCGTAGTGCACCTTTATAGCCACCCAGTTACGTTGTGACGTTTGGTACACCCAAAGCATTCCTATGGTATCCGGAGTTGCACAATCTCATGGTCTAAGGAAATGATACTTGACATTAGAAAAGCTTTAGCATACGAACTACACGATCTTTGTGCTAGGCTTAGGATTGGGTCTTGTCCATCACATCATTCTCCTAATGATGTGATCCCGTTATCAACGACATCCAATGTCCATGGTCAGGAAACCGTAACCATCTATTGATCAACGAGCTAGTCAACTAGAGGCTTACTAGGGACATGGTGTTGTCTATGTACCCACACATGTATCTGAGTTTCCTATCAATAAAATTATAGCATGGATAATAAACGATTATCATGAACACGGAAATATAATAATAATAACTAATTTATTATTGCCTCTAGGGCATATTTCCAACAGTCTACCACTTGCACTAGAGTCAATAATCTAGTTCACATCGCCATGTGATTAACACTCACAGGTCACATTGCCACGTGACCAACATCCAAAGAGTTTACTAGTGTCACTAAACTAGTTCACATCATCATGTGATTAAGACTCAATGATTTCTGGGGTTTGATCATGTTTTTCTTGTGAGAGAGGTTTTAGTCAACGGGTCTGCAACATTCAGATCCGTATGCACTTCGCAAATCTCCAGGTCATATTGTAAATGCTGCTTCCACGCTCCACTTGAAGCTATTCCAAATGGTTGCTCCACTATACGTATACGGTTTGCTACTCAGAGTCACTCGGATAGGTGTTAAAGCTTGCATCGACGTAACCCTTTACGCCGAACTCTTTATCACCTCCATAATCGAGAGACATGTCCTTATTTACTCCAAGGACAATTTTGATCTGTCCAATGATCCATTCTGGATCATTCTTGTATCCTTGATCGACTCATGGCAAGGCACACTTCCGGTGCGGCACACAAGATAGCATAATATAGAGCCTACGTCTGAAGCATAGGGGATGACCTTCGTCCTTTCTCTCTCTTCTGCCGTGGTCGAGCTTTAACTCTTAACTTCATACCTTACAACTCAGGCAAGAACTCCTTCTTTGACTGATCATCTTGAACACCTTCAAGATCATGTCAAGGTATGTGCTCATTTGAAAGTACCATTTAGCGGTTTTTGATCTATCCTCATAGATCTTGATGCTCAATGTTCAAGCAGCTTAATCCAGGTTTTCTATTCAAAAACACTTTTCAAATAACCCTATATGCTTTCCAGAAATTCTACATCATTTCTGATCAACAATATGTCAACAACATATACTCATCAGAAATTCTATAGTGCTCCCACTCACTTCTTTGGAAATACAAGTTTCTCATAAACTTTGTATAAACCCAAAATCTTTGATCATCTCATCAAAGCGTACATTCCAACTCCGAGATGCTTACTCCAGTCCTTAGAAGGATTGCTGGAGCTTTGCATACTTGTTAGCGTTTTTCAGATTGTCAAAACCTTTCGGTTGTATCACATACAACCTTTCCTCAAGAAAATTATCGAGGAAACAATGTTTTGACATCCTATCTCGCAAGATTTCATAAATAATGCAAGAATCGCTAATCCAATTCCAACAGACTCTTAGCATCGCTATGAGTGAGAAAGCCTCACCGTAGTCAACTCCTTGAATCTTGTGGAAAACATCTTAACGACAAGTCGAGCTTTCTTAATGGTGATACTTACCATCATTGTCATCTTCCTTTTAAAATCCATCTGTACCCAATAGCCTTACGACCATCAAGAAGTTCTTCCAAAGTCTACACTTTGTTTTCATACATGGATCCTCTCTCGGATTTTATGGCCTTGAGTCATTTGTCGGAATCCGGGCCCACCATCGCTTCTCCATAGCTCGTAGGTTCATTGTTGTCTAGCAACATGACCTTCAAGACATGATTACTGTACCACTCTGAAGTAGTACGCATCCTTGTCACCCTACGAGGTTCGGTAGTGACTTGATCCGAAGTTTCATGATCACCATCATCAACTTCCACTTTAATTGATGTAGGTGCCACAGGAACAACTTCCTGTGCCCTGCTACATACTGGTTGAAGTGATGGTTCAATAACCTCATCAAGTCTCCACCATCCTCCCACTCAATTCTTTCGAGAGAAACCTTTCCTCGAGAAAGGACCCGTTTCTAGAAACAATCACTTTTGCTTCCGGATCTGAAATAGGAGGTATACCCAACTGTTTTGGGTGTCCTATGAAGATGCATTTATCCGCTTTGGGTTCGAGCTTATCAACCTGAAACTTTTTCACATAAGCGTCGCAGCCCCAAGCTTTCAAGAAACGACAACTTAGGTTTCTCCAAACCATAGTTCATACGGTGTCATCTCAACGGAATTACGTGGTGCCCTATTTAAAGTGAGTGTGGTTGTCTCTAATGCCTAACCCATGAACGATAGTGGTAATTCGATAAGAGACATCATGGTACGCACCATAACCAATAGGGTGCAACTATGATGTTCGGACACACCATCACACTATGGTGTTCCAGGCGGTATTAATTGTGAAACAATTTCCACAATGTCTTAATTGCGTGCCAAAACTCGTAACTCAGATATTCATCTCTATGATCATATCAAAGACATTTTATCCTCTTGTGACGAAGATCTTCAACTTCACTCTGAAATTACTTGAACCATTCAATAATTCAGACTTGTGTTTCATCAAGTAAATATACTCAGTATCTACTCAAATCATCTGTGAAGTAAGAACATAACGATATCCACTGCGTGCCTCAGCACTTATTGGACTGCACACATCAAAATGTATTACTTCCAACAAGTTGCTTTCTTGTTCCATGTCACTGAAAACGAGGCTTTCAGTCATCTTGCCCATATGGTATGATTTGCATGTCTCAAATGATTCAAAATCAAGTGAGTCCAAACGGTCTATCTGCATGGAGTTTCTTCATGCATATACACCAATAGACATGGTTCGTATGTCTCAAACTTTTCAAAAACGAGTGAGTCCAAAGATCCATCAACATGGAGCTTCTTCATACATTTTATAGCAATATGACTTACATGGCAGTGCCACAAGTAGGTGGTACTATCATTACTATCTTATATCTTTTGGCATGAACATGTGTATCACTACGATCGAGATTCAATAAACCATTCTTTTAGGTGCAAGACCATTGAAGGTTTTATTCAAATAAATAGAGTAACCATTATTCTTCTTAAATGAATAACCATATTGTGATAGACATAATCCAATCATGTCTATGCTCAACGCAAACACCAAATAACAATTATTTAGGTTTAACACCAATCTCGATGGTAGAGGGAGCGTGCGATGCTTGATCACATCAACCTTGGAAACACTTCCAACACATATCGTCAGCTCACCTTTAGCTAGTCTCCGTTTATTCCGTAACTTTTATTTCGAGTTACTAACACTTAGCAACCGAACCGGTATCTAATTGCTACTGTCAACTTTCAACTATATTTTCTCTAGGAACATATCTAAAACAGTGATATAATTTGCAAAGGGCTTTTGACTATGTTTAGGATAATTAAGTTCATCTAATGAACTCCCACTCAGATAGACATCTCTCTAGTCATCTAAGTGATTACATGATCCGAGTCAACTAGGCCGTGTCCGATCATCACGTGAGACGGACTAGTCATCATCCGTGAACATCTTCATGTTGATCGTATCTACCATACGACTCATGCTCGACCTTTCGGTCTATTGTGTTCCGAGGCCATGTCTGTACATGCTAGGCTCGTCAAGTCAACCTAAGTGTTTTGCGTGTGTAAATCTGTCTTACACCCGTTGTATGTGAAAGTTAGAATCTGTCACACCGGATCATCACGTGGTGCTTCGAAACAACGAACTTTCGCAACGGCGCACAGTTAGGGGGAACACTTTCTTGAAATTTTAACGAGGGATCATCTTATTTACTACCGTCGTTCTAAGCAAATAAGATGCATAAACATGATAAACATCACATGCAATCAAAAAGTGACATGATATGGCCAATATCATTTTGCTCCTTTTGATCTCCATCTTCGGGGCTCCATGATCATCATCGTCACCGGCATGACACCATGATCTCCATCATCATGATCTCCATCATCGTGTCTCCATGAAGTTGTCTCGCCAACTATTACTTCTACTACTATGGCTATCGGTTTAGCAATGAAGTAAAGTAATTACATGGCGTTATTCAGTGACACGTAGGTCATACAATAAATAAAGACAACTCCTATGGCTCCTGCCGGTTGTCATACTCATCGACATGCAAGTCGTGATTGCTATTACAAGAACATGATCAATCTCATACATCACATATCATTCATCACATTCTTTTTGGCCATATTACATCACATAGCATACCCTGTGTAGCGACCCGACCTCAGACGGTCAAGCCTACGTGTTCTTTGTGCCATCCTCGATCAGTATCTTTGGCACACACAAGACATCAATGTATATATCAAAGTGCAATCACATGTATAATTAACGTAAAACAGATATATACCTCATAAGTCACAATGAAACAAATAGTCGGTGTGGATTCCCATCAACGCCATCGGCAGGTTGAGTGTAGACCGTAACCTGCACTGTACTCTTACTCGTCGGAAGAAACATATCGCAACATGATACGTTGCAGCCGTGTAGGTCAGTACATTGAATGTACCGCAAGATCACAACATGAGAAAACAGATGATAAAACTATACTATATGCAATATGGCTTTGTGGCTCGTGTTCGAGTTTTGTTTTGCATAAAAGCTGGTTTTATTTTCCCTACATCAAAGGAATAAATGGAGTCTGTACTATGGAGTTTTCTATCATGACATGGTTCCGCCAACCGATGTCTCATAGCCCAAAATCATCATAAGTTGCCCACAATTAAGTTATCAATCCGGTGTTGAGAGTTCGAGATAGATCCAAGTCCGAGGCTCAAATTGTCCGTAATCGGGACACGGCTAATCGATTAGGTTTTAACCCTCTGCAGAAGTTTGTACACTTTACCCGCAAGATTCGATCCCTCTTTTACGTTCTCGCACTTCAAGGTGTTTGAGAAACAAGACGACCAAACATGGTCTTCGAAGAGTTCCTCGACCACTTTGTCGGTGCTCATCCAATCCTACCGTAGTTCTACATCTGCTAGCACCGCCCCAGCCAGAGTCACAACTAAGGTCAACCAAGCGAGCCCATAGTGACTTGCGGTTGCAGGTAAGCTTCCGTGCATGAAGTATTCTTCCGTCTCTTTGAGTCTGGGTGAAGCTTTCCGCAAGATGTCATGGCGCTTCTCCATGCATCCCGCCAACCTTTGGTTTCTCCAGGTGCCCGTCAACCAAATCCTTCACCCAAGAGTGTGTATTGAATTCTTGTCTCGATTCTTGAAGTCTTGAGGCCTTGAAAATGCAGTCCTTGCAGATGCCACCATGGAGTTGTCGTCATTGACGTAGAGTCCTCCTTATTCACACCACTCTCGAGCACTCATACCAACCCCGTCTACTATAGCGTAGCATTAAAATAAATGACGTCCCGGGCTTGGTAACAGGGTGATGGGTTCCTACCTCATGCATACTACTCAACTACAAGAATTCGATATCACTACTGGAGAGTTGTTACAAAAATGCCACTAAATGCAATAAAAACATAGGTATGAAAGCATGGTCAAAGTGAACTTGCCTGGTAATACTTGATGAAGATAACAACGCTGTCAGAAAATGACTTGGTAGAACTAATCGTCACTCCGTTGAAAATCTATATAGTCAAACATAGCATTCACAGAAGCAATCATTCTAGCAAGCAATACTAACACTCAAAATAACAATTAAAACAAAAAAACTCAATAATAAAACTCCAACAAAGTCCAAAGAAGCTTCAAATAAAACTAGAAAGAAAAACTACTAACGAAAATCTATGACTTTGCTACAAGCATCTAACATAGTTTTGCCCTAAGTAAAAAAAAACTTAACAGCAATTAAAACACTAAACTAATAATTTAACAGAAAATAAAAAGTAAAACAACTAAGTTAACAGAAAGTATTTTTTTCATAAAATTTTATTTGCAAAAAGAAACAAATAAAAGCTTTTATAAAACTCTAACTATGACCTATAGAAGGTTTCATACAAAACTAAGGAAAATAAATTTCTTAAAATAAAAATAAATTTTTCTCCTGTTTTCTAACAAAACACAACTAATTTTGTCAAAAGTGACAAAAAGAAATAATTTAAAACTAATAAAAACAATAAAGAAAAAGCTAAAACAGAACTAATAATAAAACAGTACTGTTTTGCTAAAAACCTAATTTAAATTAACCTAGAAATAAAATACTAAATACTACTGGATAAACAAAGGTCCTAGAGACCAGGAGCAAAAAGAATTAATTAAAACCTATTTTTAAACTCAAGTTATGGCCAAAATACTAATCTGAACAAAATTTATCAAATTCAAATTTAAACTACTCAAATTTGAAATCCAGAGACACTAACAGAAACTTTAGCAAATTTGTGACACATAGCAATTGGAATCACTCAAAATACTAAAAACTCTAAAAGATATGAATTTTCTAAGATTGCTATTTTTGAAAAAATGAATTACGGATTTCGTGGATCCGACCGAGTAGTCGTCGGAGTTGGGGAAGAAGATCGGATCCGATGTTGCGGTTGCTCCTAGAGGAAAGGAGATCACGGGACGGTGGAGAGGAGATCATATAAACCTCAGGAGAGGTCGAGGCGCGGCGGCAGCACTTGGCGGCGGCGGTGGCAAGTGACGGCGGTGGTGCTGCACTGCTGTTGCTGCGGAGAGGAGAGGAGAGGTGTTGGTTTGATGTGTTCGAGGGGGGGGGGGTGCTTGGGTATTTATAGTGGGGAGGGGAGGGCTTTGCTTGGGTAGGGGACAAGAAATAGACTAGGATTAGGAAACAAAAGGGAAAAGATCTAGAAACAAATCGGAATAAACGGAATAACGAACGGGATCAAATCCTACTAGGATTTGTAAAAGAATAGGAAACCTTGGCTCCTGGCTCCCTAGGTGCGTGCGGTGGATGGCCTTGGCGACGGCCGGCTGGCTTGGCCTTTGGGCCTTGGGCCTTGCCCGGCGGGTGCAACAAATTTTTTTTGACAGAGACAACAAAACATAAATAAATAAAAATTTTATATAGGCATATAATATATCAAAATTTTCAGAAAAAGATTTTCTACAACATGAACACTATTTTAGCTTCAAATAAAATACACACAAATTTTAATAATTCACACAGTGCTACCGGTCCAATAAAATCCAATAAAAATCATTTTAAAATACCAAAATGACTTCAAATTAATTTCTCTCCAATTTTCTGATGTAGGGAATCATGTTACCCTATTTTCTATATATTTTGTTTTTGGAGAAAATAATTTGAATAAAACTCAAATAACTCCAATTGGAAATAAATTCAAAAGAACTTTGAATTTAATTCTTTTAAAACTCCCAACTCATATTTCATTTAATTTGAAGAAGTCATTTTATCTTCTCTCATGAAAATCATTGAGTTGCATAAAGTTTCAGAATTGGAAATATTTTCCAAATGAAATTCAAATATTTTCAACACCCCTTGTCATTTAAATAAATGGAAGAAGTCATGTCATCTTCTCTCCAGGGTTTTGTGATGAAAAGAATTTGAATTCATGGAGATCATAAATGCAAGGTGGAAGTTTGGGAAAGTCATTTCATTCCCTCTCATTCAACTTTCAGAAAGTTTCAAATTTCACTCAATTTCACACGATAAATCACACAACAAACAATCAATCAATCAAAACTATCTATTTATTATGACATTCCAAAATTTAGAATTTTGGGATGTTACAAATCTACCACCCTTAAAATGAATCTCGTCCTCGAGATTCGGAGAGGCTAGAAAGAAATGGGTTAGGTTTGGGGTCTTCAAAATCCATCGATCGTCTCCGGGGTCTGGGGTGCTACCACCCTTAGAAGCATTGTTACGGTTCCATCAAAACTTAGATACTCTATCCTTATTGCTGGCAGTGTCGGTCTTCTCAGATATTAAGGATAATTCCTTCTCTGGGCTCTTCCGGTAGTGGCATAACCTTTTCCTCAATTCTTTTGTCTTTTACTCTTGGTAAGGTTATTCCGAGACTGGGTCTTCATAGCTGACGGGTCTGGCGCCAATTCTAAACAAATATCGGTATCTCATGGTGGTCAACGATTTATGGTTTTCCCTGCAGAAAACGGGTCTGGGTTGAACCTCACCGTATAACCTACGGTTGGCAACAACTGCCGTGTACAAGGGAAAAAATACCTATACCTTTCTAAGGTTTAAACAAGGTTTTGATCGTCGTCTCTCTACTATAGGTAAGTCACTCAGATTTTACCATCCCATATAGCAAAGTTAATAATAAGAGTAAGTCGGTATGGTGATCAATCCATCCCGCACTCCAAATCATTACCTTGTACATGGTTTAGCGAATCTCACATTCTAACACTCGGTCATCCTCACAAGCATTGCAGAATTTCTCTTGTCGATTTAACCAAGTTCGGAAAATCCATTGATTCTGCAGCCAAACAAACATCTATCGCTCCTTAACAACTCTCGGGTTTTATGTAAACTCCTATAGAATCGTCGGTTGATCAAATCGTAGTCTATTCCCAAAATTTCTTTCTCCAGTGGGTACTTGATCCTTATTAATTCTTGGGCCTGTGGGTTATGGCCCACTTCAACACTAGTGCAGCTTTAACTCATCCTTGGGGTAACTCTCTTGTTCCATATTACACATCCTTTAAATCCAAGAGTACTGTTTCTTCATACCATCATATCAAAAGCAAAACTCCAACTTTTTTTCCTTGAACTACAGTCCGTGGAATATATATTTTCTTATCCATTAGTCTAGTCTTCTTCACAGGGTACTACCACCCTAAAATGAAATTCACAAATTATCCATAGACCATATTTCTCATATCCTCGAAAATGGTCAAAATCTTTGTTCACAGAGTAACAACTCCTACAATTAAACATATGAAAACATGTCACCTTAACTTTATTGATTTCATGAATCCATTACAAACTCGAGCACCCATTACATAACTCAACTTATTGTACTCATGAAAAAAATGGTTTCTACCACTCTTATTATCCATATCAAAATTCCAACTACTCAACTCCAGCTTCCTTCTTGTAGGAACATTTAGTAGCATAATGTCCTGCTTCCTTGCAATGAAAACACATAACTTTCGATAAGTCTTTGGGCTTCTTGGAGATGGTGCCTGCTCCTTGAGTTCCTTGCTTCCTTTCAAGACAATGATTGGCATAATGCCCGACGTCCTTGCATTCAAAACAGGTAATATGACTCTTGTCCCTCTTTGCAGAAATTGTGTTGTTCTGTGGGTGTCTTTGTTTTCTCTTCCTGGGTTTCTTTGTTCTGATCAAACCTTCTATTCCCTGTGGATCAAACTCTATTGCTTCCGTCGGGAAGTATCCCAGACACTCTTTTCTTTCCTTGGTGCAATACTGTGAAAAATGTCCTTCTCCACATGAATAGTAGGCATTGGAGTAAAATCTGTTGAGGCCTTCTCCATCAGGGTCTTCAACACATTCCTTCATCACAGGTTCTTTCATAACTTCTCAGAGCACTTCTTTCATTTCTTCTTCTTGCTCCTGAATAGTTTGTTGCACCATGGGGTAAAAGTGACACTGAGTCGGGTAGTGGGTGGTTCCTTCACACAAGAAACAAGTCACCTGACTAGTTGGGCATTCCTCAGCTGGGTGTTTCTCCTCACAATGAGGGCATCCATCCTTGTGTTCCTCCTGGGTGTGTCCTATTTCTCCGCAAATCTTGCAGGCACAAGGTTTATTTCTTGGTGTAGCATGGTGCTTTCGGATAAGACGAGATCTTGTCAGAGTCTTCTTGAATTCCTCCCAAGTCTTTGCTCCATTCCATCCCTGTATAGCTTGATGCATCTGCCACCATGTTGCAGCACTTCCTTCAAAGTACTGAAGAGCGTACGATACTTCATTCTTCCTTGAAACCAAATTGCTCCCGAAGTGATTCTCCATGTTCGAATCCATAGCTCGCCTCCTACTGAGCCTTGGTCCAGAGAATATCAGTCCAACTTCATTCATCATCTATGGGGTCCAAAAGTTTTGGGATGAGATATGAGAGAGGTGGGGAGGGATACACACAATACAAACGATAGTTTTTGAAGAAACAAGTTTTACTTTGTGGCTGTCGGAAAACATCAAACAAATGACAGCTCACAAATCGTCGCATCTAACGTAGGTGTATAACAGGGTTTGGTCTCTAAAGGTCAAATAATTCTTCAGGAACTTCAAATTCTTCAAGTCTTCGGAGTCTTCAATTGTTGCAGCTGCAATTCTTCCAACGCATGGTGAAATCCTCTTTACTCTGAAATGGCCATCAGTTGTCCGATATCTTTAATTCTTGGAGCGACTTCAGTTGATCTTTCGTGTGGTCAAAAGGGAAAGGTGTATATTCTAACTATTTGAGGTGAGAGTGTCTATTTGATAAAATCAGAAAAGATGAGGAGTAAGAGTCTTTTGAAAATAAAGTTTTGAGATATCCTGTCCAAGGGCTTTCCGATTTCTAGGTCACGTTCTACAGATCAACATGTGCTCGATACCATATTCAGAAGCGACCGACCTCGACGGTCAAGCCTACGTGTTGCTGTGCCATCCACGGATCAAGTATCTTTGGCACACACAAGACATCAATGTATATATCAAAGTGCAATCACATGTATAATTAACGTAAAACTGATATATACCTCATAAGTCACAGCTGAAACAAATAGTCGGTGTGGAGTCCCATCAACGCCATCGGCAGGTTGAGTGTAGACCGTAACCCTGCACCGTACTCTTACTCGTCGGAAGAAACATATCGCAACATGATACGTTGCAGCCGTGTAGGTCAATTACATTGAATGTACCGCAAGATCACAACATGAGAAAACAGATGATAAAACTATACTATATGCAATATGGCTTTGTGGCTCGTGTCTCGAGTTTTCTTTTGCATAAAAGCTGGTTTTATTTTCCCTACATCAAAGGAATAAATGAGTCTGTACTATGGAGTTTTCTATCATGACATGGTTCCGCCAACCGATGTCTCATAGCCCAAAATCATCATAAGTTGCCCACAATTAAGTTATCAATCCGTGTTGAGAGTTCGAGATAGATCCAAGTCCAGAGGATCAAATTGTCCGTAACCGGGGACACGGCTAATCGATTAGGTTTTTAACCCTCTGCAGAAGTTTGTACACTTTACCCGCAAGATTCGATCCCTCTTTTTACGTTCTCGCACTTCAAGGTGTTTGAGAAACAAGACGACCGAAACATGGTCTTCCAAAGAGTTCCTCTGACCACTGTCCGGTGCTCATCCAATCCTACCGTAGTTCTACATCTGCTAGCACCGTCCCAGCCAGAGTCACAACTAAGGTCAACCAAGCCAGAGCCCATAGTGACTTGCGGTTGCACAGGTAAGCTTCCGGGCATGAAGTATTTTTCCGTCTCTTTGAGTCTGGGTGAAGCTTTCCGCAAGATGTCATGGCGCTTCTCCATGCATCCCGGCCAACCACTGGTTTCTCCAGGGTGCCCGTCAACCGTCCTTCACCCAGTAGTGTGTATTGAATTCTTGTCTCGATTCTTGAAGTCTTGAGGCCTTGAAAATGCAGTCCTTGCAGATGCCACCATTGAGTTGTCGTCATTGACGTAGAGTCCTCCTTATTCACACCACTCTCGAGCACTCATACCAACCCCGTCTACTATAGCGTAGCATTAAAATAAATGAAGTCCCAGGCTTGGTAACAGGGTGATGGGTTCCTACCTCATGCATACTACTCAACTACAAGAATTCGATATCACTACTGGAGAGTTGTTACAAAGATGCCACTAAATGCAATAAAAACATAGGTATGAAAGCATGGTCAAAGTGAACTTGCCTAGTAATACTTGATGAAGATAACAACGCTGTCAGAAAATGACTTGGTAGAACTAATCGTCACTCCGTTGAAAATCTATATAGTCAAAAATAGCATTCACATAAGCAATCATTCTAGCAAGCATACTAACACTCAAAATAACAATTAAAACAAAAAAACTCAATAATAAAACTCCAACAAAGTCCAAAGAAGCTTCAAATAAAACTAGAAAGAAAAACTACTAACGAAAATCTATGACTTTGCTACAAGCATCTAACATAGTTTTGCCCTAAGTAAAAAAAAACTTAATAGCAATTAAAACACTAAACTAATAATTTAACAGAAAATAAAAAGTAAAACAACTAAGTTAACAGAAAGTATTTTTTTCATAAAATTTTATTTGCAAAAAGAAACAAATAAAAAGCTTTTATAAAACTCTAACTATGACCTATAGAAGGTTTCATACAAAACTAAGGAAAATAAATTTCTTAAAATAAAATAAATTTTTCTCTTGTTTTCTAACAAAACACAACTAATTTTGTCAAAAGTGACAAAAAGAAATAATTTAAAACTAATAAAAACAATAAAGAAAAAGCTAAAACAGAACTAATAATAAAACAGTACTATTTTGCTAAAAACCTAATTTAAATTAACCTAGAAATAAAATACTAAATACTACTGGATAAACAAAGGTCCTAGAGACCAGGAGCAAAAAGAATTAATTAAAAACCTATTTTTAAACTCGAGTTATGGCCAAAATACTAATCTGAACAAAATTTATCAAATTCAAATTTAAACTACTCAAATTTGAAATCCAGAGACACTAACAGAAACTTCAGAAAATTTGGGACACATAGCAATTGGAATCACTCAAAAATACTAAAAACTCTAAAAGATATGAATTTTCTAAGATTGCTATTTTTTGAAAAAAATGAATTACGGGATTTCGTGGATCTCACCGGAGTAGTCGTCGGAGTTGGGGAAGAAGATCGGATCCGATGTTGCGGTTGCTCCTAGAGGAAAGGAGATCACGGGACGGTGGAGAGGAGATCATATAAACCTCAGGAGAGGTCGAGGGCGCGGCGGCAGCACTTGGCGGCGGCGGTGGCAAGCGGCAGCGGTGGTGCTGCACTGCTGTTGCTGCGGAGAGGAGAGGAGAGGTGTTGGTTTGATGTGTTCGAGGGGGGGTGCTTGGGTATTTATAGTGGGGAGGGGAGGGCTTTGCTTGGATAGGGGACAAGAAATAGACTAGGATTAGGAAACAAAAGGGAAAAGATCTAGAAACAAATCGGAATAAACGGAATAACGAAACGGGATCAAATCCGACTAGGATTTGTAAAAGAATAGGAAACCTTGGCTCCCTGGCTCCCTAGGTGCGTGCGGTGGATGGCCTTGGCCGGCCGGCCGCTGACAACAAAACAGAAATAAATAAAAATTTTATGTAGGCATATAATATATCAAAATTTTCAGAAAAAGATTTTCTACAACATGAACACTATTTTAGCTTCAAATAAAATACACACAAATTTTAATAATTCACACAGTGCTACCGGTCCAATAAAATCCAATAAAAATCATTTTTAAAATACCAAAATGACTTCAAATTAATTTCTCTCCAATTTTCTGATGTAGGGAATCATGTTACCCTATTTTCTATATATTTTGTTTTTGGAGAAAATAATTTGAATAAAACTCAAATAACTCCAATTGGAAATAAATTCAAAAGAACTTTGAATTTAATTCTTTTAAAACTCCCAACTCATATTTCATTTAATTTGAAGAAGTCATTTTATCTTCTCTCATGAAAATCATTGAGTTGCATAAAGTTTCAGAATTGGAAATATTTTCCAAATGAAATTCAAATATTTTCAACACCCTTGTCATTTAAATAAATGGAAGAAGTCATGTCATCTTCTCTCCGTGGTTTTGTGATGAAAATAATTTGAATTCATGGAGATCATAAATGCAAGGTGGAAGTTTGGGAAAGTCATTTCATTCCCTCTCATTCAACTTTCAGAAAGTTTCAAATTTCACTCAATTTCACACAATAAATCACACAACAAACAATCAATCAATCAAAACTATCTATTTATTATGACATTCCAAAATTTAGAATTTTGGGATGTTACACCCTGCAAAAACAAGTTAGACGTCTGTCGGTGTCAAAACCGGCGGATCTCCGGTAGGGGGTCCCGAACTGTGCGTCTAGGCGGATGGTAACAGGAGACAAGGGACACGATGTTTTTACCCAGGTTCGGGCCCTCTCGATGGAGGTAATACCCTACTCCTGCTTGATTAATATTGATGATATGGGTAGTACAAGAGTAGATATACCACGAGATCAGAGAGGCTAAACCCTAGAAGCTAGCCTATGGTATGATTGTTGTTCGTCCTCTGAGACTAAAACCCTTGGTTTATATAGACACCGAATAGGGTTAGGGTTACAGAGTCGGTTACAATGGTAGGAAATCTACATATCCTTATCGCCAAGCTTGCCTTCCACGCCAAGGAAAGTCCTATCCGGACAAGGGACGAAGTCTTCAATCTTGTATCTTCATAGTCTAGGAGTCCGCCAAAGATGATAGTTCGCTATCCGGACACCCCTAGTCCAGACTCCTCAAGAGCCCTCGAACCAGGCTTCAATGACGACGAGTCCGGCGCGCATATTGTCTTCGGCATTGCAAGGCGGGTTCCTCCTCCGAATACTTCATAGAAGGTTTTGAACATAAGGATAGTGTCCGGCTCTGCAAAACAAGTTCCACATACCACCGTAGAGAGAATAATTCTTTGCACAGATCTGCTGACGTATTCCGCGGCGTGACATCACACCACGGCCAGGCCTTTATTCGAATCGTTTTTTACTGTCCCACCTCAGCGCGTTTTAGCGAGGCGGTTTCCTTGGCACATCTTATCAAAGCGTAGATCGTGCCCCCTTATTCCGGGATTCTCATCAATACGGACGTGGGTAACCGAACCGCGCCATTGATTGCGGTGCTTGGGAGATAAGCGAGTTTTATCAGGCTGGTGGGGGACGCATAACCTCGTCCGTCCGTATAAGGGGATAAGGATCCACCTTTTCACCTACGCCTTCTTCCTCCTTTGCTCATCCATTTCCGTGCACTCGAGCTCCAGCGCCCAAGTCCGCACACCCCACCTCAACCTTCTCCAACTATGTCCGGAGCGTGAGGCAGGTGGATGGTCTCCTCCATCACGGAGGGCCAAGTAAACAGACTGCGGAAGGCCGGATACTTGTCCAGCGATATCGCGCACCGACTACCCGACGAGGGGCAGCTCATTCCCACCCCCAGGCCCCATGAGAGGGTGGTGTTCCTCACCCACTTCCTCCGCGGACTAGGTTTTCCACTTCACCCATTTGTCCAGGGGCTCATGTTCTACTACGGCCTGGATTTCCACGATCTGGCCCCGAACTTCATCCTCAACATCTCGGCGTTTATCGTCGGGTGCGAGGCCTTCCTCTGCATCCATCCCCACTTCGGCTTATGGCTGAAGATCTTCAATGTCAAGCTGAAGGTAGTGGACGGACGCCAAGCGGAGTGCGGAGGCGCCAGGGTTGGCAAGATGGCCAAAGTCCTATGGCTCGAGGGCTCCTTTGTGGAGACCATAAAGGGGTGGCAATCAGGGTGGTTATACATCACCGAGCCGCACGACTCTCAATGGGCGGCGGCCCCCGAATTCCGATCTGGCTTCCCCACACGGCTCACATCATGGAAAGAGACGGGCCAGACGTGGGGGGATTCAGATGAGCTGTCCGGACTCTAAACTTGCATCCGAAACCTGGTGGACAAGAATCTCAGGCTTGTCAATGTAATCCAAGTGATGCTCATCCGCCGGATTCTCCCATGCCAACAATGGGCCTTCAAATTGTGGGAGTTCGATCCGGCACAACACCCAACTCTGAAAAGGCTCTTCGACACTACGTACGAAGACGCCTGGAAGGTGCTGTTCAATGGCGCCGAGGCTCCCACATCCGCTACCGAAGATCTCGGATTTAGCTCGCAGCGTCAAGCCAGCGAGGTAAGTTATTTTACCCTTTATGGGACTCTTGTTTTTCATAGATTGACTCTATGTGGGATCTAATACTCCCTAACCTTTGACAGGACTGGCTGAAGACGTCCGGACAGATTAGCTGTCCGACCCCTTTGCCAGAAGACCCAGCGGACGCCCGATTGACGGCTGCTGGCTCCGGCACCTCACGTGGTGCCGGAGAAGAAGGCCAAGAAGAAGGCCACGGGAACTTGAAGGAGCTCCCGGCGCCAGGTGCTGTCGGACTCATCGCCCGACAACCCTTAGGCGGAATCCTCCTCGAGGAAGAGGAGGAGGAAAAAGCCTCTCCCAGTGGAGAGAGGAAAAGGAAGGCCGCCCCAACTGGGGAGGTCGGAGGGTCCAAGAAGGGAAGGACCCTTCCTCCGGACTTCTCCACCAACGCCGACAACGACGAGGAGGAGTGGCCAACAAGGGCCAAGCCCCTGGCGAGATCGTAAGTGTCCGGATACCCATGGCTTTTTTCATTGCATAGTGTTCTCTAATGCCGAACAATCATGCAGCCCGCCTATGACGCAGCTCGACGCCGCCGGCGGGTCCCTGAATTCGCCGGAAGTGGAGAGTACTTCACTTCGGCCGCCGCCTCACCTCACGCTTGTTGTGACGGCGCTGAGGTGGGGCCCCAAGGGGGGCCTGGTCAAGAGGAGGTGGCGAAGGAGGCGCCGCAAGGCAGCCTCCCGGACTCTAGGCGCGAGGGGAGCGAGACCCCCAGGGGCTCTAAGGTCGACCCTTGTCCGGACTCCATACCGGAACCTTCAGCGGTTTCGAAGTCCGGCAAGCGGCCCCTTCGTAGGAAGGTAAGACGCCGGTGTCCTCCGCCCAACCGGAGGCACCGGATAGCATCGAGGCGCTAACAGCCCATCAAGGAGGAGCACCGCCTTTGTTATGAGTGTGGTGATCCAGAAGTTCAGTCCGCCAAGAGCGGGCTGATCACTGGCTTCTGAACTGCCTTCTAACAAAGCTTTGAGGTAAGTTTTCAATATATGTAAGAAGATTACCGCACAGATAGTAGCCCCGATGCTTAGTTCGGTGTTCGGAAAGAAAAGCGGACTGAGGATCTAAAAGATATACGCAGGAGTCTAACATAATTATGTCAATATGGGAATGCAGGCTGCCCTGCTGACTCTGCCAGACCGATCATGGAGGTCAATGCATTGAAGGAGAGCCTCGGCGGTCGAGAACGAGCTCGGCCAAGCCAAGAAGCAGCTCGAGGACAAGGAAGGTAAGTAATACCTTATGGAATTTAAAAAATGTGGTTGCAAAAGATAACAGGGATAACATGGGTACTGCAGGGGCCACGAGCGAGGTGGCGACCCTGAAGGAGGCGGTGTCCGCGGCCGAAAACATAGCGGCCGCGGAGCGCACCGAGCGAGAGAAGGGGGAGGCGCAGCTGGCGGAGGTACGGCAATTGCTCCAGGCTCTCGTGAAAAAACACGAGGGTTTGGAGCGTGACTCGAAGACCCGAGAGTCCGAGCTTGCCTCGGCTCTTGAGAGTGCCAAAGATGCTAAGGCCGAGGCCCAAAAATCCCTCCAGGAGATTGAGGCAATAAAGAAGATAAGATCGCGGCGGGTAAGGCATTCTTTATGCAGAGCAAGAATGTAAAAGTCAATTATCTAGTACTTACCTGAATCCGGAGCTCTCCAGGAGCGTTCGCAGATCTGCCGCAGAGTGTCTCCGATGCCGCCGCTTTCTACCGAGCCGAAGAAGGGAGCTCGGCGAAAAGGTGTTTTGGTCTCGAGATCTTTGAGGCCGAACACCCGGTGCCCTTGAGCGACCAACTGAAGCAATTGGTCGAGCTCCACAAGGTCGCCGAACAGGCCATGAAGGGCCTTATAGCTCGGCTGTGGCCAAATGAGGCCATGCCTGGGAGCTACTTCGGGCTAGTGCGGCGGCTGGTGGATGCCTGTCCATGGATCGAAGTCATCAAGCGCTCCGTCTGTATTGAAGGTGCCCGTAGGGCCCTTGCCCGTGCCAAGGTGCACTGGGGCAAGCTGGACGCGGAGAAGCTGGTGACGGACAGGCCGCCGCCGGGCAAAGAACATCGCAAGCCCGAGAAGTATTATGAGGGCGTCCTGAAGGGTGCCCGTCTTATAGCGGGTGAATGCTCCAAAGATGTAATATTTGAGTAGACTCGCATTTGTTATCCTGTACGCTGAAAACTTGTTCATATGCGCTAAGCAACGCTTGTGAATTTAAAATATTACCTTCTGTGCGGCCGCTTATCAAATTTGAGAGATGGCAAGTCGTTGGCTTAAGCCCCCATGCCACGAGTGCTGGGGTGTTCGGGATAAACTTGAGCGCTCTTGTTCCCATTCTTGGGTCCTTCGAGGGAGGCGCTCAACGCAACGAACAAGGCAACCGGACTTATAGTGCTTGAACACTCCGACTTAGCCATAGAATTCTATAATTTTAAATTTCGGCGAAGCCCCTAGTATTCGGAAGACCGAGTTCGGGGCGCTATCCACGCCTTGGCCGGACAATGCCGACTCCTCGCTCTAAGCGGCATAAGTCTTTAGGGACCCGAAAAAACCTCTCGAACAGCGATCGCTCTCGCCCTATCATGACGGTCAGTTTTAGCTTTCTCCACCAAGTGCTCAACCCAGCTCAACCGGGCACAATCGCAGTGGTTCTCCCAGCGCTACCTTAGCCGATATAACGGAACGTAAGGTACCAAAACATGGGAGCCGGGCAAACCCAACTATTGACCCAAGACATGATTCGAGCCGATGCATATAATGCTATAAGTTCGGGTGCCGCACTTGTGAAAGTGTTCGGACTTATCACACCATACTTTTGGGGTACTTAAGCCCTCGGTGTATTGGCCGTACTAAAGTGTACGGGTGCAACATGTCATGAAATGAACATATATATAGATAAAGAAAGGAGTGCAATAATAGGCAGAAGCTATGTATTGTTTATTCAAAAAGGTACTGCAATGGAAGCAGAACAATACAAATAGTGCGATAAGCAAGGGATGGGACTATTTAACATGTCCTTCTCGAGGGTAAGCTGCGGGATGGTATGTAAAACAGGTATAATGCTCGTAGTAGAGACCACCTGGACACTCGACGTAGCTTTCTGCTTCCCTGGCTGTTGCATCGTGAGTTCGAAAATTCTAGTGCCATACAAGACTTCTGGAAAACGGAGTCCTGAAAGTAAGAAAAAAGAAGAAAGAAAAAGAATGACACAATCGGGAGTCCCTGGTGCGGTTGAGCCGCATTCTGGGTGTGCCGTGGTCGTGCCCCTCCCCTTAGGCCCATGGTATCTCCAGAGCGTAGTTATGTACGCGTAGTAATGGCTTCGCAGTTTCGCGAGGGCTGGGGTTGGGGCCGGATTGCTACGCGTGCTCTGATCGTGCTAGGCGGTCTTGTTGTAGGTTACTCCGGGTGCGCTTGACGATGGCCGAACGTTTAATAGACGGACTCGAGAATTGCTGTGAGATGCTGCTTTGCACCTCCGCCGCGAGGGCCGCCGTGTGCTCCTTCGTTCGGAGAGAGCGTTCGGTGTTTCCATTGACCGTGATTACTCCTCGAGGGCCTGGCATCTTGAGCTTGAGGTATGCGTAGTGCGGCACCGCATTGAACTTTGCAAATGCGGTTCGCCCAAGCGAAGGCGTGATAGCCGCCATGAACGGGACTATGTCGAAGATTAATTCTTCGCTCGAAGTTATCCGGGATCCAAGACCACTTCGAGTGTGGCGAGCCTGCACAATTGGCCTCTACACCTGGTATGACGCCTTTAAAGGCCGTCTTTGTGGGTTTAATCCTTGAGGGGTCTATGCCTATTTTGCGCACTGTATCCTGATAAAGCAGGTTCTAGCTGCTACGGCCGTCCATCAGGACTCTAGTGAGGTGAAATCCGTCGATGATTGGGTCAAGAACCAATGCGGCGAATCCACCATGACGGATGCTAGTGGGGTGATCCCTTCGATCAAAGGTGATCGGGCAGGAGGACCATGGGTTGAACTTCGGGGCGACTGGCTCCATTGCATATACCTCCCTTAGCGCACGCTTCCGCTCCCTTTTGGGTATGTGGGTTGTGTGTATCATGTTCACCGTCCACACTTGTGTGGGAAAGCCCTTCTGTCCTCTATTGTTCGGCGGCCGGGGCTCTTCCTCGTCATCGCTATGCAGCCCCTTGTCGTTGTTTTCAGCGCTTAGTTTGCCTGCTAGCTTGAACACCCAACAATCCCTGTTGGTGTGGTTGGCTGGTTTTCGGGGTGCCATGTATCCGCACAGCGATCGAGTATTCGGTCCAAGTTGGGACGGGCCCCGGTATTTCTTTTGAATGGCTTCTTCCACGACCAGGTTTAGAGCCTCTGAATCGGCATTTATCGTCGTATCTTCAGCATTATCACCGTTAACGCGGCGTTTATGCTTGTTGCGGCGTGACCTGCCATTGTTGTCCTTGGTATCCGAACTACCGTGGTGTTTGGCCAAGTTGTTGCTTCGAGCTAGCCAGCTGTCCTCTCCCGCAAAAGCGGGTCATGAGTGTGGTGAGGGCTGCCATGGATTTGGCTTTTCCTGTCCTAGGTGCGGGCTAGCCACTCGTCGCGGATGTTGTGTTTGAAGGCTGCTAGCGCCTCTGCATCCGGACGGTCGACGATCTGATTTTTCTTTGTTAGGAACGCGCCCGAATTGTCCGCCGATTCTTCCGCTGCTGAATTATATGGCTAAGGTCATCGGCGTCTGGTGGTCGCACATATGTGCCCCGGAAGTTATCAAGGAATGCGGCTTCCAGGTCCTCCCAACAACCGATTGACTCTGCTGGCAAGCTGTTGAGCCAATGCCGAGCTGGTCCTTTAAGCTTGAGTGGGAGGTATTTGATGGCATGTAGATCATCACCACGGGCCATGTGGATATGGAGGAGATAGTCCTCGATCCGCACCGCAGGATCTGTGGTACCATCTTATGATTCGATGTTTACGGGTTTGAAGCCCTCGTGGATTTGATGATCCATTACTTCATATGTGAAGCATTTGGGTGTCTTGGCGCCTCAGATTGGGCTATATCACGGCGTAGCTCATATGAGCTTTGTCTCATCGTGTTCGCCCGCCAGGTTTGTCTGTATCCGCGTGACGGTAATCATCCCGAGTCGTTGGACGCCCACGCAATCTGTAGATCAATCTTGTATGCTTTGCCTTATCCTCCAATATATCTCGCAAGTCCGGCGCGTTTTCCCGTGCCTTGGTACTTTTTGAGCGGCGTCGGGGCGTGGCTTGAGCGGAGGGCCGAGAGGGTTCTCTGTCGCGGCCATGGGGTGGCCGGTCTGCCATGTCGTGCGCTGGTGACGTGGGTGCTTCCTCCTCTGACCGAGGCAACGGCCTGCGTTTGGGGTAGCTTTTGGAGGGGTGTTCGAGTTCATACTCTTCGGTTGCAAGGACTTCAGTCCATCTGTCAGCTAGCAGGTCTTGGTCAGCTCTAAGCTGTTGCTACTTTTTCTTGAGGCTGCTTGCCGTGGCCATGAGCCCTACGTTTAAAACGCTCTTGTTCGACGGGTCCTCAGCACGCACGATTAAATGCGTCGTCGAGGCTTGCCTCGTCTTCGAGGGGGGCGATAATTATCGTCCTCTACCTCTCTTTCTTCCGCCAAGACCGTCGTGCGGACTTGCTTCTCCTCCTCCTGCGCTGAGTCCCGCTGGAGGGGTCATCTTCGCCTTGTCCGAGTATTATTGTCTCCGTGCGGAATCGCCGTTTTCTTGTGGCGGATTTAGAGCGCGCCACGACGTTGGCGCTTGGGTTGTTTCTTGGAGGGGTCATCCTCCGATGTTCCATCGCCATTCCGATCTTTTGGGATGTCCACCATGTATATGTCATATGACGAGGTGGCCTTCCAGTGCCCTGTGGGTGCTGGCTCTTGATCGTCTCCGGCATCGTTGTCCATATTGTCGATGTCTTCGGAGTCGAAGTCGAGCATGTCGGTTAGATCATCGACAGTGGCTACAAAGTGGGTGGTGGGTGGGCGTTGAATTTCTTCGTCGTACGAATCCCAACCTTCCTGACCATAGTTCGGCCAGGGCTCCCTTGACAAAGAGAGAGACTTTAATGAGTTTAGGATATCACCAAAGGGCGAGTGCTGAAAGATGTCCGTGGCGATGAACTCCATAACGGCGCTTGATCGGATTCGACCGGCAGGGGCGCTGGAGGTTCGAGTCCGGAAGGAGTCCGCACACTGGAGTCACGAGCTTTGCAAAGGACAGGATGGTGTTGGCTCAATCGCCGTAGAGATTTCAGCGCCGAGGTGGTGTCCAACCAACTGTCCTCGATCGCTAAACCGCCCGGATTAAGGGTCGGAGCGGCGCTGTGCGGCCTCCGTGGCCTCGTTCGCGGCAGAGCTAGATCGTACCCATCGAGACAGGCGGCACGCCGGCTGTGGCTCGAATCCGTCGAAGATCAAGTCTCCGCGGACATCGGCCGTATAGTTCAAGCTTCCAAATCTGACCTGATGGCCAGGGGCGTAGCTTTCGATCTGCTCCAGATGGCCTAGCGAATTGGCCCGCAGTGCAAAGTCGCCGAATACGAAGATCTGTCCGGGGAGAAAAGTCTCACCCTGGACTGCGTCGTTGTTGATGATTGAAGGAGCCATCGGGCCTATAGGTGACGACACAGAGGAACTCTCAATGAAAGCACCAATGTCGGTGTCAAAACCGGCGGATCTCGGTAGGGGTCCCGAACTGTGCGTCTAGGCGGATGGTAACAGGAGACAAGGGACACGATGTTTTTACCAGGTTCGGGCCCTCTCGATGGAGGTAATACCCTACTCCTGCTTGATTAGTATTGATGATATGGGTAGTACAAGAGTAGATCTACCACAAGATCGTAGAGGCTAAACCCTAGAAGCTAGCCTATGGTATGATTGTTGTTAGTCCACGGACTAAAACCCTTCGGTTTATATAGACATCGAATAGGGTTAGGGTTACAGAGTCGGTTACAATGGTAGGAAATCTACATATCCGACGCCAAGCTTGCCTTCCACGCCAAGGAAAGTCCTATCCGGACAAGGGACGAAGTCTTCAATCTTGTATCTTCATAGTCTAGGAGTCCGGCCAAATATGATAGTTCGGCTATCCGGACACCCCCTAGTCCAGGACTCCCTCAACGTCCTCTAATTGTTGTTTGCATGTTTTACGCGGCTGCTATGGGTTTCTAGCAAGAACGTTTATTACCTACGCAAAACCACAACGTGATATGTCAATTGCTATTTACCCTTCATAAGGACCCTTTTCATCGAATCCGATCCGACTAAAGTGGGAGAGACTGGCACCCCCTAGCCACCTTATGCAACAAGTGCATGTCAGTTGGTGGAACCTGTCTCACGTAAGTGTACGTGTAAGGTCGGTCCGGGCCGTTTCATCCCACAATACCGTCGAAACAAGATTGTACTAGTAATAGTAAGCATATTGAACAAAATCAACGCCCACAACAACTTGTGTTCTACTCGTGCATAGAATCTACGCAATAGACCTAGCTCATGATGCCACTGTAGGGGAACGTAGCAGAAATTCAAAATTTTCTACGCATCACCAAGATAAATCTATGGAGATTCTAGCAACAAGAGAGGAGAGGATGAGCATCTTCATACCCTTGAAGATCGCTAAGCGGAGCGTTATAAGAACGCTGGATGAAGGAGTCGTACTACATGCAGCGATTCAGATCGCGGTTGATTCGATCTAAGCACCGAACAACGGTGCCTCCACGCTCAACACACGCATCGCCTGGGACGTCTCCTCCTTCTTGATCCAGCAAGGGAGAGGAGAAGTTGAGGAGAACTCCAACAGCACGACGGCATGGTGGTGATGGAGCTCGTGGTTCTCGGCGCAGGCTTCGCCAAGCACTACGGAGGAGGAGGAGGTGTTGGAGGAGGGAGAGGGCTGCGCCAGGGGAAGGGTGGAAACTCTTGTGTATGGCAGCCCCAAAACCTCAAGTATATATAGGGGAGAGGGAGGGGGTGCGCCTCCTCTAGGGTTCCCTCCCCAAGGGGTGCGGCAGCCCCAAACCCATCTAGGGTGGCGGCCAAGGGGGGAGAGAGGGGGGGGGGGGGAAACTTGCCCCCCAAGCAAGGTGGGGCACCCCCTCCCCAAACCCTAGGTGCCTTGGGCCCTTGTGGGGGGGGGGCGGACCAGCCCACCTGGGGCTGGTCCCTCCCACACTTGGCCCATGCAGCCCTCTGGGGCCGGTGGCCCCACTTGGTGGACCCCCGGGACCCTCCCGGTGGTCCCGGTACATTACCGAACACCCGAAATTTTTCCGGTGACCAAAACATGACTTCCCATATATAAATCTTTACCTCCGGACCATTACGGAACTCCTCGTGACGTCCGGGATCTCATCCGGGACTCCGAACAACATTTGGTAACCATGTATATCTATTCCCTATAACCCTAGCGTCATCGAACCTTAAGTGTGTAGACCCTACGGGTTCGGGAACCATGCAGACATGACCGAGACGTTCTCCGGTCAATAACCAACAACGGGATCTGGATACCCATGTTGGCTCCCACATGTTCCACGATGTCGAGGATTCAATCAATCCCGTATTCAATTCCCTTTGTCTAGCGGTATTGTACTTGCCCGAGATTCGATTGTCGGTATCCCGATACCTTGTTCAATCTCGTTACCGGCAAGTCTCTTTACTCGTTCCGTAACACATCATCCCGTGATCAAACCCTTGGTCACATTGTGCACATTATGATGATGTCCTACTGAGTGGGCCCAGAGATACCTCTCCGTCACACGGAGTGACAAATCCCAGTCTCGATTCGTGCCAACCCAACAGACACTTTAGGAGATACCCGTAGTGCACCTTTATAGCCACCCATTACGTTGTGACGTTTGGTACACCAAAGCATTCCTACGGTATCCGGAGTTGCACAATCTCATGGTCTAAGGAAATGATACTTGACATTAGAAAAGCTTTAGCATACTGAACTACACGATCTTTGTGCTAGGCTTAGGATTGGGTCTTGTCCATCACATCATTCTCCTAATGATGTGATCCCGTTATCAACGACATCCAATGTCCATGGTCAGGAAACCGTAACCATCTATTGATCAACGAGCTAGTCAACTAGAGGCTTACTAGGGACATGGTGTTGTCTATGTACCCACACATGTATCTGAGTTTCCTATCAATACAATTATAGCATGGATAATAAACGATTATCATGAACAAGGAAATATAATAATAACTAATTTATTATTGCCTCTAGGGCATATTTCCAACAATTACCTGTAGCCCCCAAGTCTTGAGCAGAACAAAGTGATGGTTTAATACTTGCTTCGATATAAATATTGGCACTTTTGAAGAAATCCATGTTGTTCATTCCAGTCACTAGTAAAAAACTGAATACTCCATATTATGTAGCCCCCAAGTGCTGAGTTGTCATGCTTCCAGCAACCTGGGACTTGTAATTGCCTGGTGCTTAAAAAACTTCAACCAGTGTAGGGACTTTGTAAATATAATCATGCGGATTTGATTAGTGATGTGTAGCCCCCAAGGGCCGGCTCATTATGATGTGATGAGTCGGGTCTTCAATAAGGCCAATGAAAATGACTTTGCATTAGCCCCCAAGAGTCATGGTGCATGCTTGCAGTGACATGAGACTTGCATGTAATCTTAATTTGAATAATGTAGCCCCCAAATGTCGGGCCGTAAGCCTGCAGCAACTCGGGACTATTCCTTCAATTGTAGAATAAATCATATCCTTTGATAAAATAATATCCATTGCGCTAAAGTGACTTTAAAAACCTCTATAATACCGGTTATTAATAACCATAATAAAAATCCAGCCATGTTGGCTATTCAAGATAATATAATCCGGTATGAAAACCTTATTCATTCAATATCATAATGAAAATTCAGCCAAGTTTGGCTATTTGAATAATATAACCCAATGATTTATAAGCGCATGATTCCAATGGCGCAATCCAAATATATACTGCGACTTATAGTCAATAGTCAGGCCGGTTTAACAAACACCGGATAATTTCTCATCATATACTGGCGACTTATTGTCTTAAAGCCAGGCCGGTTTAATAAACACTGGATAATTTATCATCATCTTGGCGACTTATAGTCAAAAGCCAGGCGGGTTAATAAACACGGTGATTTATAATCATGCTTTATTCAACCTGTTTACGCATACAACAAGTTTAAAGTGTCTGGCGGTTTATCACGGACGAATCATAATGCCCAACATATAACCTGGGTTTATAACCAAGGCTGCACTTAGGAATAATCAAATATGAAATATATCATACCTGTGACATTGAATCACATCTTTGGTTTACCAACTTTTTGTAGTAAGAGTGATAACCCCAATCTTGAGTAATGATAACTCCTTTCATACTGTGCCGGTTTATGATAAAACCGTACTGGGTTGTGATAAACACCGGTTTAACCATATATAATACTGGCGACTCATAGTCAAACCAGACCGGGCTGATAGTCTCCGGATTATAACTTGATCATGTACTGACAACTTGTAGTTGAAAGCCGAGGCCGGGTTGTTAACGCCGGTTTAAAAAGCAACCAAAATTTTTTTTATCAAAAAGAGAACAAAACTCAAACAAAGGCAAATAAAACCGTTGTAGGCGAGGCTTTGAGCCGATCAAAAGGTGTGACTATGGTTCGGATACGACCAAGCCCCCAAATGACATTGTGGCATTACGCCGATCAAGAGGTGTAGCTATGGTTCGGGTTCGACCAAGCCCCCAAGTGATGCTGTGGCATTGCGCCGATTAAGAGGTGTAGCAATGGTTCGGATACGACCAAGCCCCCAAGTGATTTTGTGGCATTGCGCCGATCAAGAGGTGTAGCTATGGTTCGGATACGACCAAGCCCCCAAGTGATGCTGTAGAAAGCTTTGATAAGCTGAATCAAGGGGTAAACCGGACGCCGCTTTATAAGCAGAAGCCCCCATGTGATCAATAATACGACAGGCTAATAAGGCGAGATACCCATGTTTTAACCGCGCATCATGGCAACAGGTCCTCTCGGCTACCTTTAACTTTTTGCAAGAGATAAATTCTTCTTGAACCGGGATTTTGAACCGGATACTGAGAGCTTCAAAGCTTTGTGGGAGACATCTTACCCTTGAACCGGATGTTAAACCGGAATCTTCATTTTCAACCGGAAATTTTCTGACGACCTTTAAACTTGAACTCGCGAGAGATTAATTCATTTTGAACCGGAAATTCTTTAAACCGGATTTGAGAGCTTCAGAGCTTTGTGGGAGAACAGATTTCCCTTGAACCGGACTGTAAACCGGATATTTGAGAGCTTCAGTGAGACTGACTTCCCTTGAGCCGGATTTTAAACCGGAATCCTTTCTGATGACCCAGAACTTCTTCATTAAGCCGGGATTTTGTAACTGTCATATATTTTCTAAGCCGGAAATTTTTCTGACAGTCTTTAAATTTTCATCAATATAACAGTAGCCTCCGGGACCGGATTATCTTTCCCTCCATCCTCATGGCATTTTTAAATTTGCTGAAACTGGCAAGATTTGCTGAGCCATGTCATCGTAGCCCCCGAGTCTCAGAGGTGACTCGAGGAGTTGGCTTCAGACTCTCCATATTTGACCGTGATATAAACCGGCATAACTTGTATATCATTAATGTTGATAGCACTATGTGAATCCACAGAAGGTTGAGGTGACTGCGGCGGGTTATAAATGATCCCATATGAGCCGTGTCAGCAACTCGGCCAATGGTTCCTTTCAACTGGCGATTTGAAGTTAACCAAACTGTAGTGGCGGCAACTTGTGCGCCTGCCCATTGAGCCATCCAGTGCAGACGGCGGTCAATAGTATATAATAATTTGCCTCCAATTTGTTGAAAGAAAACCGGGCTACCCAAGCTGTGACTTGCTCATACTCAATAATCAGCTCATGCAGACAGGTGCGGCCCGGTATGTTGATGTAGACTAGGCCGTGAGAGATGGTCGACAAGGACGACCGCAACATTAGAGGCAGCTCGGACAGATGAGTCGGCCGCGGCATTGTAAGCCGGTGCAGACGGGGAAGATCGGCACCGGTGTCGTAAACCGGCACGGACGGGCGAGTTAATCGCAGGCGTGGCCCCGGCAAGCTGATGTAAACCGGGCCACGGGGACGGCGACTTGCTTACGTTCATTCACCGGGTGGTATGACACGGACAAAACGCCAGTGCAGACGTTGCCAGCGTGTGCTCCGTACCCATGGTATAGACCATGTTTATAATGAATAGTTGTCCTGCACATCAAAATATACAGTCCAAAGTAATTGTTCTTTTGACAAAAAAACAATATGTGTCAAAAATAGACTTAGATAGATGTCACCTGATATGTTAGGCCGGAATTTATCCGCCGCGGTGAAGCTAAAATCAACCACGGATGAGTCATCCGCAGGAACAAACGGATGAACCGGCCGCACCATTGTAAGCCGGTGCGGACGGGCGAGTTGGCTGGCGCGTCTGATGTAAACCGCCACGACACGCGTGCCCGTGGAGCCATGCGGCACAGCCGAACGTGCATCCACGGTATAACACCACTTTTGTAATGAATAATTTACCTGTATATAACAACACTATAGGGCAGAGTGGTTGTTTTCACAAAAAATTAACAAGTATTTACTGATAAAAAGTAAACTGGATGGATATCACCTGGTGCATTGGTACGACAGATGATCCGTACGCAATGCCCGTAGATAACCTATGTTCTTCTTAACAGCGCAGGAGTAATCCGACTGTCCTCCCACCAAGCAGGTACCTCAAGGCGGAGGTGGCAGGCTGGCAAGTTGTTGTGGGGTCGTCCGGATTGTCCTCCAGCCCGTAGTGACTCGGCAGAGGCTGCGGCCATACGGCCGTAGTAGCAAGACCCGCCAGCGGAGACGGAGGCCCTGATGCAGTGTAAGATGGAGGTGGTTTGACACAAGTACTGCAGTAATTTATTAAATTGATGCAATATACTCTCCTTGGCTAGAGCGTTTTTGAGACGGCGGGGCGGTGGAAATTTGTCTTGACCTCAGATCCTTGTGCCAATCAATCTCGGACGCAGCTTTGACGGATTCTTTGTAATTTGACCATATATGCCGCTGTGTTGGCTAGGTGTGCACATAACAACGGAAGACTGAACCAAAAACTGATTCTTTTTCCTCGCGTGAGATAGTAGTAGAGTAGTAGTAGTAGTCCAAACAGTCATAGAGGCTTCCGTTGAGCGTCGGTTTTGATCAAACTGTCTTGGAAAGCAAAGTAGAACTTCTCCGTCGGGACTTGAAGCGTTCCTGTAACACGGCTGATTCCACCAGGACTTATAGCCTAGGACTTCTCTGCGTAGAACAGCAACAACTCGGCCGATTGGACCGCTGTTTGTGGATGCAGTAACAATCCGATTCTGCCACCAAACTTTCGATCTCGGCGAGTTGTATCGGCAACTCGTGGCTACAAAGATATCATCACCTTAATTTTCTTGAATCTCGGATGGGTACCAAATCTGACTGCGTGTCTTCTAAATAATGTAAATCCTTCCGCAACGATTCTTCTTCATCCAAATTTTTTTGCGAGCTTCTCCATCCTTGAAGGAGATCCCTCCAAGAACTCAACACCATCGTGCGCTGGCCCCACGGTGGGCGCCAACTGTCGTGGTTTTGTCACGGCAGATGTACTTAGTGTCATGACTTAGTCGCGAGGCCAACGCATCTATGTGGTAGGTTGAGAGGGGTTGAGCGGAATCGAGAGACACAACACAAGAAAAGGGTTTAGACAGCTTCGGGCCCCGGGAAACATCATCCGGTAACAACCCTACATGTTGTTTGAGGCTAGGTCTCATTATCATCACGAGTGAGTCGCCGGTAAACCGGCTCTTTGTGTCTAGCCCTATAGATTGTTTCTTCTTCTCTCCCTCTTTGGGAAGCCCTACCCCTCCTTATATATGTTGAAGGGGCGGGTTACATGTGGAGTCCTATTAGGATTAGGACTAGTCTATCTCTAATACAAACCAGATACAAGTCCAGGTCTTAACTCCTTGTAAGACAAATATTCCTCACGCCTTTCCTTGTAAACCGGCCCACCATAGTATGAATCGGCCTTCATGAACCGCCCGTTGGGCCATCGGGTCTTGTCGCTCTTCTGACCCGCCTGCCGGATTACCAATGCATCGTAAACCGTCAGGTCCAAACGGGTCGCCAGTGAATCGTCAATTCTCAACCGGGTCTCAAGTAAACCGCCAAATCCGGCCGGGTTATACTTTCGGCCAGTTTACACCGCGGGGTATATCCCCGACAAATAGGGAAATGGGAGAAACGACCGGTGCGTTTCGCGAAAACATCCAACTCCAGTGCAGGTAACACAGTTATGTTTGGTCATAATTAACTCGGAAGCGAGCGGGTTTGTAATTTTTATCCACAAAACTGAGCTTGGCCAATTATGAAATCGGTGCCTCGTCAAACAATGAAGAAATATTTAATTCAGGTATTCTGTAACCTACTAGGCAAACAACTGTATAAGAACAATGTACCTACCAAGATCAGTCATTGTATCAGAATTCAGAAGCACACAGCTTCATTAGTGCTCGTCCTCATCGTCAGAAGTTTTGTCATTTCCATAACCGGAATTTGCTCTAATTATGTAGACCTGCATCGTTTACATAGAATAAGTCACATAATATGCACTTAGCAGTAAGATAAACTGACCTCCCCATGATCAGGCCTTAAAAGAACCCCTTCCATTAAATGAAGGCATCTGGTACTGATATTGAGAAATTGTATCGTTTCCTGCAAACTGTGTGCAGAATTGGCATTCCAAACAGGCCTAACTTCTTATCTTTCATGCTTTATAATTTAAATTTAGGACATGCCAAAATGACTTGGTCTAGTTTGATTATTATGCAGCCATAACAGGGTTTTTCCCGTGTCGTGTAGGAGCAGTGTACGACCACATCTGGAAGAAGTTATATATATGCCCTCGTACTGAATGTGGAGTTCCTGATAGTAAAAGCAGATCGATTTTATCCATGGAACGGTGAAGATGCTAAATCTCACCTTGAACTTTGTCCTCTCAGTGAGTTGGAAAACCAAGCAATCGCCGTCGGCGAGGTCATGGCGGGCGGCGAACCCTCTCCACCCCTTCCTGAGGAAGTGGTGTCTGGCATTGTACATCATGTGGAACTCGTCATCCTCCTCGTCCACCAAGACGACCGCCTCGTTGTGTGCCGGGAGATACTCGATGAAGTGCTTCGGAATTGTCTGTCACAAGTCACAACACAATGCATATAACTCACCGAATCAACATCCAATCCGTTCCAAGAACCACATCCAGATCCAGTGCAATTTTTCTGGCTATAATACCATCACGGCTGCCCTGCTGGCGCAGTCGTGGGTCACGGGCTTGATGAAGGCAGGCCAGCCGATGCCGTGAATCCGGTGCTGGAGCTCCTCCGCCTTTTGTTTGGCGGCGGCGGCGGCGGCCCACCCACCCTCAGCTCTCGCATTTATTGCGATTCCCTCGGTTTCAGTATTTTTTTTCCGGGGAACTTTACAGAGCTTTATTTAAATGAAGGCATTCGCTGGACAGTCAGCCAGAAGGCTACTGACCAGGAAGCTAGGAGTGGAGTCCAGCCAGCTTTCAGTCCCATTCAGTGTACAGGCACGCTTAGTACACAAATGTGCAGGACCGTTAGCGGACCGAGTTACATGGGTAATACTGAATGAAAAAAAACTATCGGAAAGCTCTCTAACTTCAGCTAGAATGGGTGCTACGACCAAGTGATCGGTGCAGCCAGAGTTCCAGAGGTCAACTGCCTCTAGACAGTCGGATTCCAGTTGCACATGCGTCTAGCCGCGGAGCCGGCGAAGATGGTACCCTCTCGGATGGAGAGCACCTCAGCAATGAACGGATCTGTGACCCCTAGCTGGGGTTTGCACCATGCACCCAGGAAAGCCGAGGAAGAACGGGCTAGGCCTCCAAATGCCTGCAGTGTCTATGTCTCGATGGATCGCTGCATCAGTGTTGATCTTGACGTAGTTTTCTTCAGGAGGTCGCCAGCCATGGCCCGACATAGGTATGAAAACCTATCGGGTATATCCAGCAACGCAAGATCTTCTCGAATTCTTCTAACCGAGCTGGCAGGATCAATGATCTCCTGATCATGCGTGCGTCTGTTGTGGGACATCCAAATCGTCCACATAACCGTAATGATCGTGGCGCGGTCTTTGTCAGAAAACCGCCGATCACACAATATTTCTCTTGTCCATGAATTGGGGTGGAGCCGTGGAAGTCTGATTTCAAAGAGTAGCCTCGCCCCCTCCCAGAATCGCCTTGCATGAGAACAATGGATTAGTGCATGCATGAGGTCCTCGTCCATTGCAAGGCACAGCTTACATATACTGGTTTCTTTGATGTGTCGGTGTTTGAGCGTGCACTCATCCGGGATTATCCCACGGACCACTCTCCACCAAAAAACCCTAACTTTAGGGACCAATTTTCGCTTCCAAAGAGCATTCCACATCTGTTGTTCGTTCGTTGATGGTTCCGCTATCTGCCCTTCTTCTAGAGCTAAACGCTCTTTTTGACTCACTAGAGCTCAATATGCCGTTTTAACAGAGTAGATGCCAGATCTTTCGTGTGCCCATGCTAAGTAGTCTGCACCGCCGCCTTGTCTGAGAGGAATATTCAGAATTGCCTCAGCATCCGGCGCGATGAAAGTCGAGCGAATGAGATCACGTTTCCAGGTTCCATTCTCATGATCAATGGGTTCCCCTACTGTGAGAATCGGGGTATTGGGAGGCCTGAATAATGTTGTCATGATGACAGTCAATGGGATCCATCGATCGTTCCAGACTGAAGTGGACGCTCCATCACCGATCCGCTTGATGAGACCAACCTTGGGAGCTTCTCGTCCGGCAACGATGGCTCGCCAGGTGGCTGATGCTGATTTTGGGGTGGTGGCTTGCATGAAATCTGAGTCCGGAAAATATCTCCCCTTCATCACTCTAGTACACAGGGCCTCCGGATTCGTCATGAACCTCCAACCGTGTTTCCCTGGCAGGGCCAGGTTGAACTGTCGAAGGTCGCAGAAGCCCATCCCTCCCTTAACTTTAGGTGTAGCAAGTTTGTCCCACGCTATCCAGTGCAAGGGACGCCGATCAAGCGAACTCCCCCACCAATATTTTGCCATACTCGATCTCAAATTCTTGCACACCTTTTTTGTAAGAAGAAAACAGGTCATACTGAAAGTTGGTATTGCCTGAGCGATGGATTTGATCAAAGTATCTCTACCTGCACAAGCAAACAATCTTTTTGACCAGCCCTGCATCTTTTCCCTTGCCCTGTCTACTATGTGGTCGAACGTGCTGCAGGTGATTCTTCCAACAGCAGTGGGTAGGCCAAGATATCTTTCTGAAAAAGCTTTTGAGTGAACATTTAGGATCTGTTTAAGATTTCCTTTGAGAGTTGTCGGCGTATTGGGACTGAAGTAAATAGAACTTTTTGCTCTGTTGACACATTGGCCGGAAGCCTCTCCATAAATCCTGAGGATCTCATTTAGTCGAGATACACTCTTTGTACCCGCCGTGATGAAGATCAGACTATCATCAGTGAACAGCAAGTGACTCACCCACGGCGCTCTGAAGCTTACTCGAATACCACGATCAATATAGTTCCCGTAGTACTTCAGCAGCAAAGAGAATCCTTCGGCACATAACAGGAATAGATATGGTGATATGGGACAGCCCTGCCGAAGGCCTCTAGAGGGGGTAAAGTAAGGCATCAACTCCCTGTTAACTCGAACAGAGAATCGAACTGAGGTAACACATTTCATAATTAGTCTTACCAGGTTGCCGGCAAAACCAAGTCTCAAGAGCATGGCCTCAAGAAAATGTCACTCGATGCGATCGTACGCCTTCATCATGTCCAGCTTGATGGCGCATGAGTAGTTTCGCCCTTTCTTCCGTCTCTTCATCGTATGAACACTTTCGTATGCCACCAGCACATTGTCCGTGATCAAACGACCCGAGACGAAGGCACTTTGTTCTTCATTGACAATCTCGTCCATACATGGCCTCAGCCGATTGTTGATCGCTTTGATAGCATTTTTGTAAATGACTGGGCATAATGCAATGGGCCGATATTGTGAAATACTTTGTGGATGACGTACCTTTGGAATTAACGTAATGGAAGTATCGTTTAGTCTAGCTGGTAGCTCACCACCATTCAAAAAATCAAGCACCGCCGGAATTATATCATGTTTCAATAGGTTCCAATGGCGCTGATAAAACCCCGCGGTGAATCCGTCTACCCCGGGCGCCTTTGACGGCGCCATTTGGAAAAGAGCAGTGGTTATCTCCGAGGCTTCATACGGTTTAGAAAGCAAGTCATTCATAGCCGGTGTAACCCGGCTGGGTACATGTGATAACAAATCATCACTATTGCTAAAACCTTGGGATGTATATAGTGCTTGGTAGAAAGCAAGAATTTCCTCCTTATCTTCATCTCCCGAGGCGCAAACCGAGCCATCCGATCGCTGCAGATTCGCGATCTTGTTGATGTGTTTTCGTTGCTTTGCTTGCGCCTGAAAATAAGCCGTGTTCCGATCCCCTTCACGCAGCCAGGGGACACGAGAGCGTTGTTTCAACCATATCTCCTCTAGTCGTAGCGCTTCTCTGAGCTTTGACATGGTAACCTTCTCCTCATCAGATGGGCCACGTCCCACAGATTGGCAATGTAGTCTATCAAGCCTCTTTTGGAGTTGCCTGACATTTATGCTCAAGCACCCAAACTCACGGACACCCATGGTGCTAGTTTACGCTGTAGGGCTTCAAGAGAGTCCATTACACCATATAAACCTGGCTGACGAGCTTGTTCACGCCAAGTGTCAGAAACCAGCTGCTCATAGTCACTATGGGACTGCCATACATTCTCGTAGCGAAAGGGTTTATACATATGTGAATTGTTGTTGTAGTTTTGCTGTCGTAGATCGACCAACACGAAGCAGTTGTCCGATTCTACTGAGCACACATGGCGTACACGAGTGTGTTCAAACCTCTATCTGAATTCCTCGTTGGCAAAGTCCCGATCCAGCCGGGCTTTAACATTAGCATCTTCAAATTGCCGGTTGTCCCAAGTGTACGGAACTCCCAACCAGCCAAGATCCTGGAGAGCACAGTCGTCCGTAGCATCACGAAAAGCTCTCATTTGCCAGTCCGGTCGTGCTGCACGACTAAAATGTTCGCTCCCATAAAGGGTTTCGTTAAAATCACCCATACATAACCACGCTGAATGTGGCAGACCATGTAGGGTATGGAGGAACCACCAACGTGATGTCTATTTTCAGCTCTTGGCACTCCATAGAAGCCAGTAAATCTCCAAGTAGCAGAGTTATCAAGGGCATCACGCACCACAACATCAATGTGGGCCGAACTGTAGTTCTTCAGCTCGACATAAACATCTTTGGACCAATAGAGACCGATGCCCCCACTGAGCCCATCGCTGTCCACTGCGAAACAGCCAGCAAACCCCAAGGTCCGCTTCAAATTCTCAACACGTATCCTATTGATCTTCGTCTCCATAGCAAAGACCAACATGGGCCCTTCTTGCTTCACAACATTGCGAAGCTTGCGAACTGCCTCGGCGTTCCCAAGCCCCCGGCAGTTCCAGCTTAGGCAGATCATTGGGACGGGCAGGGCTGTCCAGCAGCCTCTGCCGAAGTTCCTGAATTGCTTGGTGTGGGCTTCTTCTTTTTCGGTTCTGTCACCACATCATCATCCCCCTTGCCATCGCCCTCATGAGGCATAGACGTCTCCATGGTATCCTTCCCATCACTATTTGTTGCAGCGTGGTCCGTTGCTACGTCTTGAGCTTGCGTTGGTTTTCCCCGAAGAGGAGAGGATGATGCAGCACAGTAGCGTAAGTATTTCCCTCAGTTTTTGAGAACCAAGGTATCAATCCAGTAGGAGGCCACGCACAAGTCCCTCGTACCTGCACAAAATGATAGCTACTCGCAACCAACGCGATTAGGGGTTGTCAATCCCTTCACGGCCATTTACGAGAGCGAGATGTGATAGAGATAATATTTTTGGTATTTTTGGTATAAAGATGCAAAGTAAAAAGTAAGAAGCAAAGTAAAAACAAATCAAGTATAAAAGTGAGGGAGATTGATATGATGAGAATAGACCCGGGGGCCATAGGTTTCACTAGTGGCTTCTCTCAAGAGCATAAGTATTCTACTGTGGGTGAACAAATTACTGTTGAGCAATTGATATAATTGAGCATAGTTATGAGTATATCTAGGTATGATCATGTATATAGGCATCACGCCCGAGACAAGTAGACCGAAACGATCCTGCATCTACTACTATTACGCCACTCATCGACCGCTATCCAGCATGCATCTAGAGTATTAAGTTAAAAATAGAGTAATGCCTTAAGCAAGATGACATGATGTAGAGGAATAAATTCATGCAATATGATAAATACCCCATCTTGTTATCCTCGATGGCAACAATACAATCGTGCCTTGCAACCCTTTACATCCTTTGGGTAAGGACACGCAAGATTGAACCCAAAGCCATGCACTTCTCCCATTGCAAGAACTACCAATCTAGTTGGCCAAACCAAACGGATAATTTGAAGAGACTTGCAAAGATAACTCAATCATACACAAAAGAATTCAGAGAAGATTCAAATATTGTTCATAGATAAGCTGGATCATAAACCCACAATTCATCGATCTCAACAAACACACCGCAAAAAGAAGATTACATCGAATAGATCTCCACGAGAGAGGGGGAGACCATTGTATTGAGATCCAAAAAGAGAGAAGAAGCCATCTAGCTACTAGCTATGGACCCGAAGGTCTGAAGTAAACTACTCACACTTCATCGGAGAGGCTATGGTGTTGGTGTAGAAGCCCTCCGTGGTGGATGCCCCCTCCGGCGGAGCTCCGGAACATGCCCCAAGATGGGATCTCGTGGATACAGGAAGTTGCGGCGGTGGAATTAGGTTTTTGGCTCCCGTTCTGATCGTTTGGGGGTACGTAGGTATATTTAGGAGGGAGGAGTACGTCGGTGGAGCGACAGGGGGCCCACGAGGCAGGGGGCGCGCCCTAGGGGGGGGGCTCCCCCCACCCTCGTGACCGCCTCTTTCGTTCCTTGGAGTAGGGTCCAAGTCTCCTGGATCACGTTCGGTGAGAAAATCACGTTTCCGAAGGTTTCATTCCGTTTGGACTCCGTTTGATATTCTGTTTCTTCGAAACACTGAAAAAGGCAAAAAAATAGCAATTCTGGGCTGGGCCTCCGGTTAATAGGTTAGTCCAAAAAATAATATAAAAGTGGAAAATAAAGCCCATTATAGTCCAAAACAGTAGATAAAGTAGCATGGAGCAATCAAAAATTATAGATACGTTGGAGACGTATCAGGCATCCCCAAGCTTAATTCCTGCTCGTCCTCGAGTAGGTAAATGATAAAAAGAGAATTTTTGATGCGGAGTGATACTTTGCCATAATTTCAATGTAAATCTTCTTAATTGTGATATGAATATTCAGATCCGAAAGATTCAAGACAAAAGTTCATATTGACATAAAAAATAATAATACTTCAAGCATACTAACTAAGCAATTATGTCTTCTCAAAATAACATGGCCAAAGAAAGTTATCCCTACAAAATCATATAGTCTGGCTATGCTCCATCTTCCCCACACAAAATATTTAAATCATGCACAACCCCGATGACAAGCCAAGCAATTGTTTCATACTTTAACATTTTCAAAAATAATTCGATCTTCACGCAATACATGAGCTTGAGCCATGGATATAGCACTATATGTGGAATGGAATGGTGGTTGTGGAGAAGAAAAAAAGAGGGAAGATAGTCTCACATCAACTAGGCATATCAACGGGCTATGGAGATGCCCATCAATAGATATCAATGTGAGTGAGTAGGGATTGCCATGCAACGGATGCACTAGAGCTATAAGTATATGAAAGCTCAACAAAAGAAACTAAGTGGGTGTGCATCCAACTCGCTTGCTCACGAAGACCTAGGGCATTTGAGGAAGCCCATCATTGGAATATACAAGCCAAGTTCTATAATGAAAAATTCCCACTAGTATATGAAAGTGACAAAATGAGAGACTCTCTATCATGAAGATCAAGGTGCTACATACTTTGAAGCACAAGTGTGGTAAAAAGGATAGTAACATTGTCCCTTCTCTCTTTTTCTCTCATTTTTTTATTTTTTATTATTTGGGCCTTTTCTCTTTTTTTTGTGGCCTCTTTTTTTATTTTTCGTCCGGAGTCTCATCCCGACTTGTGGGGGAATCATAGTCTCCATCATCCTTTCCTCACTTGGGACAATGCTCTAATAATGATGATCATCACACTTTTATTTTTCTTACAACTCAACAATTACAACTCAATACTTAGAACAAAATATGACTCTATATGAATGCCTCGGTGGTGTGCGGGATATGCAATGAAACATGAGTGACATGTATGAAAGAATTATGAATGGTGGCTTTGCCACAAATACGATGTCAACTACATGATCATGCTAGCAATATGACAATGATGGAGCGTGTCATAATAAATGGAACGGTGGAAAGTTGCATGACAATATATCTCGGAATGGCTATGGAAATGCCATGATAGGTAGGTATGGTGGCTGTTTTGAGGAAGGTATATGGTGGCTGTATGGTACCGCAAAAGTCTTGTGTATTAGAGAGGCTAGCAATGGTGGAAGGATGGGAAAAAGTGCGTATAATCCATGGACTCAACATTAGTCATAAAGAACTCATATATTTATTGCAAAAAACTAGAAGTTATCAAAGCAAAGTATTATGCGCATGCTCCTAGGGGGATAGATTGGTAGGAAAAGACCATCGCTCATCCCCGAACGCCACTCATAAGGAAGATAATCAATAAATAAATCATGCTCCGAGTTCATCACATAACGGTTCACCATACGTGCATGCTACGGGAATCACAAACTTCAACACAAGTATTCTTTAAATTCACAACTACTCAACTAGCATGACTCTAATATCACTATCTTCATATCTCAAAACAATTATCAAGCATCAAACTTATCTTAGTATTCAACACACTCAAAAGAAAGTTTCACATATCTTGAATACCAAGTATATTAACATTAAGCAAATTACCATGCTATTAACGACTCTCAAAATAATCTAAGTGAAGCATGAGAGATCAAGTTTCTTTAAAACAAATCCACCACCGTGCTCTAAAATATATAAGTGAAGCACTAGAGCAAAAATTATCACACTGAAAAGATATAAGTGAAGAACTATGAGCAAAACTATCAAGCTCAAAAGATATAAGTGAAGCACATAGAGTATTCTATCAAATTCCAATTCATGTATGGCTCTCTCAAAAGGTGTGTACAGCAAGGATGATTGTGGTAAACTAAAAAGAAAAGAAACAAATAATACAAGACGCTCCAAGCAAAACACATATCATGTGGTGAATAAAAATACAGCTCCAAGTAAATTACCGATGGAAGTGGACGAAAGAGGGGATGCCTTCCGGGGCATCCCCAAGCTTTGAATTTTTGGTGTCCTTGGATTATCTTGGGGGTGCCATGGGCATCCTCAAGCTTAGGCTCTTGCCACTCCTTGTTCCATAATACATCAAAAGAATTCACCCAAAACTTGAAAACTTCACAACACAAAACTCAATAGAAATCTCGTGAGCTCCGTTAGAGAAAGAAAACAAAAGACTACTTTAAGGTACTGTAATGAACTTATTCTTTATTTATATTGGTGTTAAACATACTTTATTCCAACTTCTCTATGGATCATAAACTATTTTACTAGCCATAGATTCATCAAAATAAGCAAACAACACACGTAAAACAGAATCTGTCAAAAGCAGAACAGTCTGTAGTAATCTGTAACTAACGCAAATTTCTGGAACTCAAAAAATTCTACCAAAATTAGACGACCTGGACAATTTGTTTATTGATCATCAGCAATTGGAATAAGTATTTTATCACGTTCTGGTGATTTTTAACAATTCGGGCACTGAGCGCAAAGTTTGTGGAAATTACAGCAAGATCAAATAACTATCATCCAAGAAGATCCAATAGGTTTAACTTGGCACAAACACTAATTGAAAGATAAAACCACATCTAAACAGAGGCTAGATGGATTATTTATTCCTAAACAGAAGCAAAACAAAAAAACTAAAAATAAAATTGGGTTGCCTCCCAACAAGCGCTATCGTTTAACGCCCCTAGCTAGGCATATGGGCGAGGATAGATCTAGGTATTGCCATCTTTGGTATTCGAAGAGGAGGATCTCCTTTCTATGGCATTCATTCTTCTATTTAAGTTAAGCACGTGGACATTAATGGAAGAAGTATGATTAAGCACGTTACGGAAATTTGCCTCCAAGCTAGACTTCATCTCTTTGATACACTACAGGAAACAGGTAATTTGCCGTCTGTGGATCACAGACGGCAAATACCTAATTCCAGACGGCAAAGACTTTGCCGTTAGGAAGCAGACGGCAAAGTCAGACGACAAAGATAAATCGTCAAAGAATACTTTGCCGTCTGCTGTTTGTCGGGATGACGGCAAAGAGTTTGCCGTCTGTCAATATGGTTTGCCGTCAACAGACTAGCTAGACGGCAAAATATGCCAACAAACGGAGCGGTCGCGTTGACGGACGGCATCAAGTACTTTGCCGTCAGTTACGCTATGTATTTGTTGTCTTCCTTGTATGCCCAGACGGCAAAGCAAAGATTTTTTTAATAAAAAATATATCTAATCTGTACACAATATCCATACACAATGCACATGTGGACTGAAGAAACGTACGCGGTGAAGGAAACATACGAACAAGGAACTGCTTAAGTGCTTATCATATGCGATGATTACACTTTACATGAAGGACCTCCACATAGAAAAACAATAAATGAGTCCTTCTTTCTTGCAAGAAGAACCTTACAAAAAATTGTAAAAAAGCAATCGAGTCTTCGTCTTCTCCTGGGCAAGGTAGGGCCGGCGGTGTGGCTGGGGTGCAGTGGTGCTGACATGGCGAGGCAGGGAGGTCCGGCGGGGTCATGGGCATCAGATCCGGCGATGGCTGCTCGACCTCGACCGGATCTGCAGGGTCGTGCGTGACGTCAGGAGCTCGGGCGGCGGCAGCGTGAAGGACCTCCATGGCCAGCTCCTGCGGAAGAGAGAACTTCGTGTGAGAGGGAAATAAATGAGGAAAGGGAGAAGAGCTCGGGCCGCGGTGTATGGTGGCCGGCCGGTGGGAGTCCGTGGTCGATGCGCGGCGGACGCGGACGGACGCTTCTGGTGGAGGTGGCGACGGGAGGCCGGCGCGACGGAGGCAAGGGAGGCAGGCCGACGCGCTGGGCGATGGGGCACCGGCCGACCTGATGGAGGCGATGGGCGAGGAGGCGGCGCGCGCCGGAGGCGGCGGAGGCGGGGCCGACCGCGCTGGAGGGGCACCGGGCCAGCACAGCGGAGCCGAGGGGCGATGGAGGGGGCCGGCTAGACCGGAGGCGACTGGAGGCGGGGCCGGCCACGCCGGTGGCGAGTAGAGGCGGGGCCGCTGCCTCCCTGCTCGCCAGCGCCGGCCATGGATGTGTGCTGGATGTGTTGTGTGGTGTGTAGTGTGCGTGGGTGGGTGGGGTGGGACGTGGGTTAGTGGGTGGGTGGGTGGGCCTGGCTAGGTAGTGCGTGTGTCAGGATGGGTAGGTGGGGCTGGTGGGTTTTGGATGGGCTGACACGTCATCGATCCGTGGGATCGATCCGCGTGATGTGCTTCTTCTTTGCCGTCTATGATTTTTATTACAGACGGCAAAGAGCATACTTTGCCGTCTACAATAAAAAACACAGACGGCAAAGATCTTTGCCGTCTATAATTTTTTATTACAGACGGCAAAGTGTATATTTTGCCATCTGTAATAAAAAATGTAGACAGCAAAGATGTTTGCCGTATGTGTTTCTTATTGCAGACGGCAAAGTGAGCTCTTCGTCGTCTATGTTTTTTTTCGTAGACAACAAAGTATATTTTACCGTCAGTTTTTCTTTGTCGTCTATTGATGACGGTAAACCCTTTCTTTGTCGTCTTTCCCGACAAAAAGATGACGGCAAAGCTGCCTACTGACGGCAAATTAGTTGTTTCCCGTAGTGATAATTTCATTTTGATAAAAGCACAAGAGAGTAGTTGATTCAACCTTATCATTCATGGTGTGCCCAAATATAGTTTTCGTTCTTTCATAGGTATCTATGGCCTCCCCTTCAAGAAAACCTTCTTCAAAGATGGAATCTAAAACTTGTTTAAAGAAAGCGGGCAAGCCAATATAAAAACTTTTTAAGTAAATTTCAATTTGATATTGTGGCACATAGCTAGCCTGAATCCTAAGTAACCTATCCCAAGCATCTTTTAAAGACTCATCAAGTAAATAGCGAAAAATTCCAGATTCATCCTCATCAAAATTATTCAAGCTCTCATTGGTGACCCCGGTGGGTCTTTCTATAGCATCATTGTTTATGAGCTTAGAGAGGATAGAAGGATTATCCAAGGCACTAGAGCTCGGGAGAAAACCCGTAGTTCTTTTTGACTCGGCCATGGCAACGGGAAGGCAAACGGGAAGAGAGGAGGGGATTGGGAAAGAGAGGGCGAATAAAACGGCAAGGGTGAAGTGGGGGGAGAGGAAAACAAGAGGCAAATGGCAAATAATGTAATGCGAGAGATAGGGATTGTGATGGGTACTTGGTATGTTGACTTTTGCATAGACTCCCCGGCAACGGTGCCAGAAATCCTTCTTGCTACATCTTGAGCTTGCGTTGGTTTTCCCCGAAGAGGAGAGGATGATGCAGCACAATAGCGTAAGTATTTCCCTCAGTTTTTGAGAACCAAGGTATCAATCCAGTAGGAGGCCACGCACAAGTCCCTCGTACCTGCACAAAACGATAGCTACTCGCAACCAACGCGATTAGGGGTTGTCAATCCCTTTACGATCACTTACGAGAGTGAGATCTGATAGAGATAATATTTTTGGTATTTTTGGTATAAAGATGCAAAGTAAAAACAAAGCAAGTATAAAAGTGATGGAGATTGATATGATGAGAATAGACCCGGGGGCCATAGGTTTCACTAGTGGCTTCTCTCAAGAGCATAAGTATTCTACTGTGGGTGACCAGATTACTGTTGAGCAATTGACAGAATTGAGCATAGTTATGAGTATATCTAGGTATGATCATGTATATAGGCATCACGCCCGAGACAAGTAGACCGAAACGATCCTGCATCTACTACTATTACTCCACTCATCCACCGCTATCCAGCATGCATCTAGAGTATTAAGTTAAAAACAGAGTAACGCCTTAAGCAAGATGACATGATGTAGAGGAATAAATTCATGCAATATGATAAATACCCCATCTTGTTATCCTCGATGGCAACAATACAATACGTGCCTTGCAACCCTTTACATCCTTTGGGTAAGGACACCGCAAGATTGAACCCAAAGCCATGCACTTCTCCCATTGCAAAAACTACCAATCTAGTTGGCCAAACCAAACGGATAATTCAAAGAGACTTGCAAAGATAACTCAATCATACACAAAAGAATTCAGAGAAGATTCAAATATTATTCATAGATAAGCTGGATCATAAACCCACAATTCATCGGTCTCAACAAACACACCGCAAAAAGAAGATTACATCGAATAGATCTCCACGAGAGAGGGGGAGAACATTGTATTGAGATCCAAAAAGAGAGATGAAGCCATCTAGCTGTTGGAAATATGCCCTAGAGGCAATAATAAAAGGATTATTATTATTATATTTCCTTGTTCGTGATAATTGTCTTTTATTCATGCTATAATTGTATTATCCGGAAATCGTAATACATGTGTGAATACATAGACTACTATATGTCCCTAGTGAGCCTCTAGTTGACTAGCTCGTTGATCAACATATAGTCATGGTTTCCTGACTATGGACATTGGATGTCATTGATAACGGGATCACATCATTAGGAGAATGATGTGATGGACAAGATCCAATCCTAAGCATAGCACAAGATCGTGTAGTTCGTTTTGCTAGAGCTTTTCCAATGTCAAGTATCTTTTCCTTAGACCACGAGATCGTGTAACTCCCGGATACCGTAGGAGTGCTTTGGGTGTACCAAACGTCACAACGTAACTGGGTGACTATAAAGGTGCACTATAGGTATCTCGAAGATGTCATTGGGTTGACACGGATCGAGGCTGGATTTGTCACTCCAGATTACGGAGAGGTATCACTGGGCCCACTCGGTAATGCATCATCATAATGAGCTCAAAGTGACCAAGTGTTTGGTCACGGGATCATGCATTACGGTATGAGTAAAGTGACTTGCCGGATACCGACGATCGAATCTCGGGCAAGTAACATACCGATTGACAAAGGGAATTGTATACGGGGTTGCTTGAATCCTCGACATCGTGGTTCATCCGATGAGATCATCGAGGAGCATGTGGGAGCCAACATGGGTATCCAGATCCCGCTGTTGGTTATTGACCGGAGAGCCGTCTCGGTCATGTCTACATGTCTCCGAACCCGTAGGGTCTACACACTTAAGGTTCGGTGACGCTTAGGGTTGTAGAGATATGAGTATGCAGCAAACCGAAGTTGTTCGAGTCCGGATGAGATCCCGGACGTCACGAGGAGTTCCGAATGGTTCGGAGGTAAAGAATTATATATAGGAAGTGTTGTTTCGCCATCGGAGAGTTTGGGGTCACGGTATTGTGGGACCACGGAAGGGTCCTGGGGTCCATCGGGTGGGGCCACCTATCCCGGAGGGCCCCGTGGGCTGAAGTGGGGAGGGAACAAGCCCCTAGTGGGCTGGTGCGCCCCCTTGGGATGGTGCGCCCCCCTTGGGCCCCCCTGCGCCTAGGGTTGGAAACCCTAGGGGTGGGGGCGCCCCACTTGCCTTGGGGGGCAAGCCTCCCCCCTTGGCCGCCGCCCCCCCATCTAGATGGGATCTAGAGGGGCCGGGGCCCCCCAGGGGGCCTATATAAAGGAGGGGGGAGGGAGGGCAGCCGCATCCCAAGTCTTGGCGCCTCCCTCTCCCCTGCTACACCTCTCCCTCTCGCAGAAGCTCGGCGAAGCTCTGCCGGAACCCTGCTGCATCCACCACCACGCCGTCGTGCTGCTGGATCGTCTTCAACCTCTCCCTCCTCCTTGCTGGATCAAGGTGCGGGAGACGTCATCCGCTCCGTACGTGTGTTGAACATGGAGGTGCTGTCCGTTCGGCACTTGGTCATCGGTGATTTGGATCACGACGAGTACGACTCCCTCAACCCCGTTCTCTTGAACGCTTCCGCTCGCGATCTACAAAGGTATGTAGATGCACTCCTATCACTCGTTGCTAGATGAACTCATAAATGGATCTTGGTGAAACCGTAGGAAATTTTTTATTTTCTGCAACGTTCCCCAACAGTGGCATCATGAGCTAGGTCTATGCGTAGTTCTCTATTGCACGAGTAGAACACAATTTGTTGTGGGCGTAGATGTTGTCAACTTTCTTGCCGTTACTAGTCTTATTTTGCTTCAGCGGTATTGTGGGATGAAGCCGCCCGGACCGACCTTACACGTACGCTTACGTGAGACAGGTTCCACCGATTGACATGCACTAGTTGCATAAGGTGGCTAGCGGGTGTCTGTCTCTCCTACTTTAGTTGGAGCGGATTCGACGAAAAGGGTCCTTATGAAGGGTAAATAGAAGTTGAAAAATCACGTTGTGGCTTTTTCGTAGGTAAGAAAACGTTCTTGCTAGAACCCTATTGCAGCCACATAAAAGATGCAACAACAATTAGAGGACGTCTAACTTGTTTTTGCAGCAATTGCCTTGTGATGTGATATGGCCAAAAAGTTGTGATGAATGATGAATGATATATTGTGATGTATGAGATCATGTTCTTGTAATAGGAATCACGACTTGCATGTCGATGAGTATGACAACCGGCAGGAGCCATAGGAGTTGTCTTAATTATTGTATGACATGCGTGTCATTGATTCAACGCCATGTAATTACTTTGCTTTATCGCTAAAACCGTTAGCTATAGTAGTAGAAGTAATAGTTGGCGAGCAACTTCATGGAGACACGATGATGGAGATCATGATGATGGAGATCATGGTGTCATGCCGGTGACAAGATGATCATGGAGCCCCGAAGATGGAGATCAAAGGAGCTATATGATATTGGCCATATCATGTCACTACTATATAATTGCATGTGATGTTTATTATGTTTATGCATCTTGTTTACTTAGATCGACGGTAGTAAATAAGATGATCCCTTATAATAATTTCAAGAAAGTGTTCTCCTAACGTGCACCGTTGCTAAAGTTCGTCGTTTCAAGCACCACGTGATGATCGGTGTGATAGATTCCTACGTTCACATACAACGGGTGTAAGACAGTTTTACACATGCAAAACACTTAGGTTAACTTGATGAGCCTAGCATGTACAGACATGCCCTCGGAACATAAGAGACTGAAAGGTCGAACATGAGTCGTATGGAAGATACGATCAACATGGATATGTTCACCGACGATGACTAGTCCGCCTCACGTGATGATCGGACACGGCCTAGTCGACTCGGATCATGTAACACTTAGATGACTAGAGGGATGTCAAATCTGAGTGGGAGTTCATTAAATAATTTGATTAGATGAACTTAATTATCATGAACATTAGTCTAAAATCTTTGCAAAATGTCTTGTAGATCAAATGGCCAACGCTCATGTCACCATGAACTTCAACGCGTTCCTAGAGAAAACCAAGCTGAAAGATGATGGCAACAACTATTCGGACTGGGTCCGGAACCTGAGGATCATCCTCAATGCAGCCAAGAAACAATATGTCCTATAAGCACCGCTAGGTGAAGCACCCATCCCAGAGAACCAAGACGTTATGAACGCTTGGCAGTCTCGTGCTGATGATTACTCCCTCGTTCAGTGCGGCATGCTTTACAGCTTAGAACCGGGGCTCCAAAAGCATTTTGAGCAACACGGAGCATATGAGATGTTCGAGGAGCTGAAAATGGTTTTCCAAGCTCATGCCCGGGTCGAGAGATATGAAGTCTCTGACAAGTTCTATAGTTGTAAGATGGAGGAAAATAGTTCTGTCAGTGAGCACATACTCAAAATGTCAGGTTGCACAACCGCCGTCCCACCTGGACATTAACCTCCCGGACGAGGCGGTCATTGACAGAATCCTTGATCGCTCCCACCGAGCTACAAGAGCTTTGTGATGAACTACAATATGCAGGGGATGGTGACAACTATTCTGAAGTATTTTCAATCTGAAGTCAGCAGAGGTAGAAATCAAGAAAGAACATCAAGTGTTGATGGTCAATAAAACCACTAAGTTCAAGAAGGGCAAGGGTAAGAAGAACTTCAAGAAGGACGGCAAGGATGTTCCCGCGCCCGTAAGCCGCTTGCGGGAAGAAGTCAAAGAATGGACCCAAGCCTGAGACTGAGTGCTTTTATTGCAAAGGGAAGGGTCACTGGAAGCGGAACTGCCCCAAATACTTAGCAGACAAGAAGGTCGGCAACACTAAATGTATATTTGTTATACATGTGATTGATGTGTACCTTACCAGTACTCGTAGTAACTCCTGGGTATTTGATACCGGTGTCGTTGGTCATATTTGTAACTCACAGCAGGAGCTGCGGAATAAGCGGAGACTGGCGAAGGACGAGGTGACGATGCACGTCGGGAATGGTTCCAAGGTCGATGTGATCGCCGTCGGCACGCTACCTCTACATTTACCTACGGGATTAGTTTTAAACCTCAATAATTGTTATTTAGTGCCAAGTTTGAGCATGAACATTGTATCAGGATCTCGTTTAATACGAGATGGCTACTCATTTAAATCCGAGAATAATGGTTGTTCTATTTATATGAGAGATATGTTTTATGGTCATGCTCCGATGGTGAATGGTTTATTCTTAATGAATCTCGAACATAATGTCACACATATTCATAGTGTGAATACCAAAAGATGTAAAGTTGATAACGATAGTCCCACATACTTGTGGCACTACCGCCTTGGTCACATTGGTGTCAAGCGCATGAAGAAGCTCCATGCTGATGGACTTTTAGAGTCTCTCGATTATGTATCATTTGACACATGCGAACCATGCCTTATGGGCAAAATGACCAAGACTCCGTTCTCCGGAACAATGGAGCGAGCAACCAACTTATTGGAAATCATACATACCGATGTGTGTGGTCCAATGAGCGTTGAGGCTCGCGGAGGATATCGTTATGTTCTCACTCTCACTGATGACTTGAGTAGATATGGGTATGTCTACTTGATGAAACACAAGTCTGAGACCTTTGAAAAGTTCAAGGAATTTCAAAATGAGGTAGAGAATCAACGTGACCGAAAAATAAAGTTCTTACGATCAGATCGTGGAGGAGAATATTTAAGTCATGAATTTGGTACACACTTAAGGAAATGTGGAATTGTTTCACAACTCACGCCGCCTGGAACACCTCAGTATAACGGTGTGTCCGAACGTTGTAATCGCACTCTATTGGATATGGTGCGATCTATGATGTCTCTTACAGATTTACCGCTATCATTTTGGGGATACGCTCTAGAGACAGCTACATTCACTTTAAATAGGGCACCGTCTAAATCCATTGAGACGACACCGTATGAATTATGGTTTGGGAAGAAACCTAAGCTGTCGTTTCTAAAAGTTTGGGGATGCGATGCTTATGTCAAGAAACTTCAACCTGAAAAGCTCGAACCCAAGTCGGAAAAATGCGTCTTCATAGGATACCCCAAGGAAACCATTGGGTATACCTTCTACCTTAGATCCGAAGGCAAGATCTTTGTTGCCAAGAGCGGATCCTTTCTGGAAAAAGAGTTTCTCTCGAAAGGAGTAAGTGGGAGGAAAGTAGAACTCGATGAAGTACTACCTCTTGAACCGGAAAGTAGTGCAGCACAGGAAAATGTTCTTGTGGTGCCTACACCGACTGGAGAGGAAATTAATGATGACGATCAAGTTACTTCGGATCAAGTTGCTACTGAACTTCGTAGGTCCACAAGGACACGTTCCACACTAGAGTGGTATGGCAACCCTGTCCTGGAAATCATGTTGTTGGACAACGGTGAACCTTCGAACTATGAAGAAGCGATGGCGGGCCCAGATTCCAACAAATGGCTTGAAGCCATGCAATCCGAGATAGGATCCATGTATGAAAACAAAGTATGGACTTTGACTGACTTGCCCGATGATCGGCGAGCGATAGAAAGCAAATGGATCTTTAAGAAGAAGATGAACGTGGATGGTAATGTTACCATCTATAAAGCTCGACTTGTCGCTAAAGGTTATCGACAAGTTCAAGGGGTTGACTACGATGAGACTTTCTCTCCCGTAGCGAAGCTGAAGTCCGTCCGAATCATGTTAGCAATTGCTGCATACTATGATTATGAGATATGGCAAATGGACGTCAACACGGCATTCCTTAATGGCTATCTTAAGGAAGAACTGTATATGATGCAGCCGGAAGGTTTTGTCGACCCTAAGAATGCTAACAAGGTATGCAAGCTCCAGCGATCCATTTATGGGCTGGTGCAAGCATCTCGGAGTTGGAACATTCGCTTTGATGAGATGATCAAAGCGTTTGGGTTTATGCAGACTTATGGAGAAGCCTGCGTTTACAAGAAAGTGAGTGGGAGCTCTGTAGCATTTCTCATATTATATGTAGATGACATAATTTTGATGGGAAATGATATAGAACTTTTGGGCAGCATTAAGGCCTACTTGAATAAGAGTTTTTCAATGAAGGACCTTGGAGAAGCTGCTTACATATTAGGCATCAAGATCTATAGGGATAGATCGAGACGCCTCATAGGTCTTTCACAAAGCACATACCTTGATAAGATATTGAAGAAGTTCAAAATGGATCAGTCCAAGAAAGGGTTCTTGCTCAGTATTACAAGGTGTGAAATTGAGCTCGGCTCAATGTCCCACCATGCACAAGATATAGAAGAGATGAGTGTCATCCCTATGCATCAGCCATAGGGTCTATTATGTATGCCATGCTGTGTACCAGACCTGATGTGAACCTTGCCGTAAGTTTGGTAGGAAGGTACCAAAGTAATCCCGCAAGGAACACCGGACAGCGGTCAAGAATATCCTGAAGTACCGAAAAGGACCGAGGACATGTTTTCGTTTATGGAGGTGACGAAGAGCTCGTCAGAAGGGTTACGCCGACGCTTAGCTTCGACATAGACCTGGATGACTCTAAGTCACAAACCGGATACGTGTATATGTTGAATGGTGGAGCGAAGAAGCTGGTGCAGTGCAAGCGAGCATCGTGGCGGGATCTACATGTGAAGCGGATTACATGGCAGCCTCGGAGGCAGCGCATGAAGCAATTTGGGTGAAGGAGTTCATCACCGACCTAGGAGCCATACCCAATGCGTCGGGGCCGATCAAACTCTTCGTGACAACTTTGGAGCTATTGCACTTGCCAAGGAGCCCAGGTTTCACAAGAAGACCAGCACATCAAGCGCCGCTCAACTCCATTCGTTAAAATGTTCAAGATGGAGACATAGAAATTTGCAAAGTGCATACGGACCTGAATGTCGCAGATCCGCTGACTAAACCTCTTCCATGAGCAAAACATGATCAACACCGTAACTCTATGGGTGTTCGATTCATCACAATGTAACTAGATTATTGACTCTAGTGCAAGTGGGAGACTGTTGGAAATATGCCCTAGAGGCAATAATAAAAGGATTATTATTATATTTCCTTGTTCGTGATAATTGTCTTTTATTCATGCTATAATTGTATTATCCGGAAATCGTAATACACGTGTGAATACATAGACTACTATATGTCCCTAGTGAGCCTCTAGTTGACTAGCTCGTTGATCAACAGATAGTCATGGTTTCCTGAATATGGACATTGGATGTCATTGATAACAGGATCACATCATTAGGAGAATGATGTGATGGACAAGACCCAATCCTAAGCATAGCACAAGATCGTGTAGTTCGTTTTCCTAGAGCTTTTCCAATGTCAAGTATCTTTTCCTTAGACCATGACATTGTGTAACTCCCGGATACCGTAGGAGTGCTTTGGGTGTACCAAACATCACAACGTAAATGGGTGACTATAAAGGTGCACTACAGGTATCTCCGAAAGTGTCATTGGGTTGACACGGATCGAGGCTGGATTTGTCACTCCGCACGGAGAGGTATCACTGGGCCCACTCGGTAATGCATCATCATAATGAGCTCAAAGTGACCAAGTGTTTGGTCACGGGATCATGCATTACGGTACGAGTAAAGTGACTTTCCGGTAACAAGATTGAACAAGGTATTGGGATACCGACGATCGAATCTCGGGCAAGTAACATACCGATTGACAAAGGGAATTGTATACGGGGTTGCTTGAATCCTCGACATCGTGGTTCATCCGATGAGATCATCGAGGAGCATGTGGGAGACAACATGGGTATCCAGATCCAGCTGTTGGTTATTGACCGGAGAGCCGTCTCGGTCATGTCTACGTGTCTCCTGAACCCGTAGGGTCTACACACTTAAGGTTCGGTTACGCTAGGGTTGTACAGATATGAGTATGCAGCAAACCGAAAGTTGTTCGGAGTCCCGGATGAGATCCCGGACGTCACGAGGAGTTTCCGAATGGTTCGGAGGTAAAGAATTATATATAGGAAGTGCGGTTTAGGCCATCGGGAGAGTTTCGGGGTCACCGGTATTGTACCGGGACCACCGAAAGGGTCCCGGGGGTCCACCGGGTGGGGCCACCTATCCCGGAGGGCCCTGTGGGCTGAAGTAGGGAGGGAACCAGCCCCTAGTGGGCTGGTGCGCCCCCCCTTGGGCCCCCCTACGCCTAGGGTTGGAAACCCTAGGGGTGGGGGGCGCCCCACTTGCCTTGGGGGCAAGCCTCCCCCCTTGGCCGCCCCCATCTAGATGGGATCTAGAGGGGCCGGCGCCCCCGGGGGCCTATATAAAGGGGGGGAGGGAGGGCAGCCGCACCCCAAGTCTTGGCGCCTCCCTCTCCCCTGCTACACCTCTCCCTCTCGCAGAAGCTCGGCGAAGCTCTGCCGGAACCCTGCTGCATCCACCACCACGCCGTCGTGCTGCTGGATCGTCTTCAACCTCTCCCTCCTCCTTGCTGGATCAAGGTGCGGGAGACGTCATCCGCTCCGTACGTGTGTTGAACGCGGAGGTGCTGTCCGTTCGACACTTGGTCATCGGTGATTTGGATCACGGCGAGTACGACTCCCTCAACCCCGTTCTCTTGAACGCTTCCGCTCGCGATCTACAAAGGTATGTAGATGCACTCCTATCACTCGTTGCTAGATGAACTCATAGATGGATCTTGGTGAAACCGTAGGAAAATGTTTATTTTCTGCAACATTCCCCAACACTAGCTACTAGCTATGGACCCGAAGGTCTGAAGTAAACTACTCACACTTCATCGGAGAGGCTATGGTGTTGATGTACAAGCCCTCCGTGGTGGATGCCCCCTCCGGCGGAGCTCCGGAACATGCCCCAAGATGGGATCTCGTGGATACAGGAAGTTGCGGTGGTGGAATTAGGTTTTTTGCTCCTGTTTTGATCGTTTGGGGGTACGTAGGTATATATAGGAGGAAGGAGTACGTCGGTGGAGCGACAGGGGGCCCACGAGGCAGGTGGGCGCGCCCTAGGGGGGCGCCCCCCACCCTCATGACCGCCTCTTTCATTCCTTGGAGTAGGGTCCAAGTCTCCTGGATCACGTTCGGTGAGAAAATCACGTTTCCGAAGGTTTCATTCCGTTTGGACTCCGTTTGATATTATGTTTCTTCAAAACACTGAAAAAGGCAAAAAACAACAATTTTGGGCTGGGCCTCCGGTTAATAGGTTAGTCCCAAAAATAATATAAAAGTGGAAAATAAAGCCCATTATAGTCCAAAACAGTAGATAAAGTAGCATGGAGCAATCAAAAATTATAGATACGTTGGAGACGTATCATTCGTGAGGAGAGGAAGATCCACTCTGCGATAAACTTGTGTGGGAGGCCCTCCTTTCCGCTTAGGTGCAGTTTTCCGTTTCATGGGTGAGGTTACCTCCGCTCCACCATCTGCTGCAGTGCTGGAGTTCCTGATATCATTCTTGCTTGATTTTCCCGGTTGGGGTTTAGAAGAACTCTCAGAGGATGCATCTCCTTTTTTCTCTTCCGGCGGCCTGAGTCCTTTGCCAAACGACAGATCTCCATTTTCATCTCTTGTGCCAGGCGTTGGGCAGAATAGATCAGAGTGGCCTAGACGACCACAAGAAAAGCAGAAGTGGGGTATGTTTTCATATTGGATGTCAAAAGGGTCTGTGGTACCCCTCCTTGCGGAATCAATCAAAATCCATCTCCTGAGAGGTTTGGCTACATCCAGAGTCACCCGGGCTCGCAGATAGCCGCCCTCATGATCGAAGTGGATTGAAGTGGCCTCCTTATCGATCTGTTTTGCAATAGCTTTGCACCATGTGTCGTTCCGCGGATTGAATGGGAGATTAACAACGCGAGCCCAAACTTTTAATTTGTCAAACTTGAGCTCTGAAGGGCACATGCACTCATCGAAATCCGACAGTACAACTGCGTTTTTGCTGATGTGCCATGGGGATCCATCCCACACACGATCACGGTCATGCCACGTAGTGAATTCCGCGACGAACATGTTCTCCCCTACTCTGCGGAACACCAGGCCCTTAGGGTTTCCCCATGCAGGCCGGAGCGCATTGGAGATGGTGTTGATGTGGAGTTTGTTGTGATGAAGGATCTTCCCGGCCACCATCCACCTCTCCGGCGTCTCCTCAACGCGATCATCTGGCACCAGTGGTGTTGCCTACTCCTCGGAGATATCGAGTTTTCCCATCTGTTCCTCCAAGCGCGCTCTGGTTGATCTAGGCGACGAGCACTAGTAGAAAAAGGGCCATTTGTCCCGGTTCATAAGGCCCATCTGTCCTGGTTGGGGAACCGGGACTAAAGTGTCGTTACTAATGCCCTAGGCCTTTAGTCCCGGTTCTTATACGAACCGGGACAGATGGGCCCCCACGTGGCCGCTCCGGCGAGCCCATGTAGGAGGGCCTTTGGTCCCGGTTGGTAGCACCAACCGGGACCAATAAGCTTCCACGCGTCAGCATTTCAGGGGCTGTTTTTTTAAAGGAGGTGGTTTAGGGGTTTTGGGGGTTAATTTAGGTTGTTATAGGTAGCTAATAGAGATATGTGTCCTCTCTTATCTCCGTGCTACTGCTAAACTACTATTTCTAAACATGACTTAGATTGAAGTGAGGCAACATGTGGTGCATGTCGAAAGTAATACTAATCCTAACTTGATCAAGTTTGGATTGTACTACTTTCGACATGCACCACATGCATGTTGCCTTCACTTCAATCCAATCCATGTTCATTTCACCCACAGATATATAATAACTCTTCATGCTCACATCATGCATCATCATAATAACAAGTCCTACTAATCATCATCATACAACTTCTACTCGTTATTAATAACAAGTCATTCGATCATCATCCTGATAGTCATCGAACCAACCCTACTTAATTGTTCTTAGCACATGATCATCAAGGACATTCTTTGAAGAATGAAAAATAAGCTGTCAATGAAAATAAGTTGTCAACTATTTTGAAATAAACAATAAAATTAGTTAATAACTATGTTTGAGAAACTCACATAGCGGTAGAATTGGAGGCATGTCAACAAGGACCCTAATGTCCAGATTGTTTTGCTTGATTTCAAGATCACCAAGATCCATGGTGACAAGCATATCCTCATGAAAACCATACATCTTGCAAAGTGCTTCCCAATTCTTGCAACCAAAATGGGTTACGCTCTCAGCATTGTACAATTTTACTTCGAAATCCATACCATGATGGGTCCTTAGGTGAATTTTCTTTGTTTCAAAATTTTCATGGTCTTCAAAACCCATCCTCTCCAAGACATAGCGTCTTGCAAAGCATGGGATAAGCTAGTCGAATTGTAAAAGATGATAAGTACACGTCGAAATATATAGTTGAAGTCATGCTTAATTACGAAAAAAACACTTGTCGTCGTTGCGTACCGTTTCAATATCGAAGGTCTCCTCGAGCTTAATGCTGAAGCGTCGATCTTCGTCCAGCTCAATGAACCTGTCGCACTGACCTCGGTCGTCGTGGCACCAGTCGCACTCCCCCGGGAGACTTTCGTTATGAAAATTCTTTTTGCTTTTAATGATTTTGAACAGAAAAAACTTTGATAATTTTAGTTGCATCAATTTTATATAAATTTAGTTTGAGTAATACTAGAGGTTGCTTATAATGTTTTGAATAGAAAATACGTTGATAATTTTAGTTTCATAAATTTTATTTATGTTATTAAAGTTTATTTTATTTTGTTTCTACTTATATATTTTATTAAAGTTTGTTTTATTCTGTTTCTAATTACTTATTTATTTTTTATGATATTTGTTATTTTCCATGCATTTACTGATTATTTTGAGCTATAAGACCATGAAATTGAAAAGCACTACAAATGAACTCTGAAAAGGTTGAAAGTTGGCATGGTATCATCATTTCACCCACATAGCATGTGCAAGAAAGTAGAGAGGGTTACGGCAAAAACTGGATGCACTTCGTGTACAAAACGGACAATCTGTGCAGAAGTATCAGGATTTCATACGAAAACTCGTCTGTTACAACATGCATTTCAAATGAACTACAAAAAGGTTGAAAGTTGGCATGGTATCATCATAATAGTTGTGGAGAGAAAGTCTTCACTTTTTTTTCGCTTGTGTGTTTTGCTTATTGCGCTGTAACCATGGATAATTTTCATCGTTTATCAGGATGCTTGGGTCAGCCTTGACTTTGAAGGGAGGAATTTCATGAAACTTTTCATAATCTTCAGACATGTCTGACTTGCCCTCCACTCCCACGATGTCCCTTTTTCCTGAAAGAACTATGTGGTGCTTTGGCTCATCGTATGATGTCTTCGCTTCCTTATCTTTTCTTTTTCTCGGTTTGGTAGACATGTCCTTCACATAGATAACCTGTGCCACATCATTGGCGAGGATGAACGGTTCGTCAGTGTACCCAAGATTGTTCAGATCCTTGTTGTCGTCCGCATCTTGTGGGTCTACTGCACCCGCCTCTCGTTGATTGACCCATTTGCACTTAAACAAAGGGACCTTAAAATCATGTCCGTAGTCAAGTTCCCATATGTCCACTATGTAACCATAATATGTGTTCTTTCCCCTCTGGGTTGCTGCATCAAAGCGGACACCGTTGTTTTGGTTGGTGCTCTTTTGATCTTGGGCGATCGTGTAAAATGCATTCCCATTTATCTCGTATCCTTTGTAAGTCAATACAGTCCAAGATGGTCTCCTGGACAACGAGTACAGCTCATCACAAACAGTGTTGTCACCTCTGAGACGTGGTTCCAACCAACTGCTAAAAGTCCTGATGTGTTCACATGTAATCCAGTCGTCACACTGCTCCGGGTGTTTGGAGCGCAGACTGTTCTTGTGTTCATCAACATTCGGGGTCACCAAGGTAGAGTTCTGTAGAACTGTGTAGTGTGCGTAGTGTGCTTGAGACCAAGAATGCCCGTCTCTGCATATTATTGAGTCCAGTCCTATCGTGCTTTTTCCAGTCAGTCTCCCATCATACCGCGATTTAGGGAGACCTATCTTATTAAGGCCAGGAATGAAGTCAACACAAAACCCAATGACATCCTCTGTTTGATGGCCCATGGAGATGCTTCCTTCTGGCCTAGCACGGTTACGGACATATTTCTTTAGGACTCCCATGAACCTCTCAAAGGGGAACATATTGTGTAGAAATACAGGGCCCAGAATGTAAATCTCGTCGACTAGATGAACTAGGACGTGCGTCATGATATTGAAGAAGGATGGTGGGAACACCAGCTCGAAACTGACAAGACATTGCGCCACATCACTCCTTAGCCTTGGTATGATTTCTGGATCGATCACCATCTGAGAGATTGCATTGAGGAATGCACATAGCTTCACAATGGCTAATCGGACGTTTTCCGGTAGAAGCCCCCTCAATGCAACCGGAAGCAGTTGCGTCATAATGACGTGGCAGTCATGAGACTTTAGGTTCTGGAACTTTTTCTCTGAAATATTTATTATTCCTTTTATATTCGACGAGAAGCCAGTCGGGACCTTCATACTGAGCAGGCATTCAAAAAAGATTTCCTTCTCTTCTTTGGTAAGAGCGTAGCTGGCAGGACCTTCATACTGCTATGGAGGCATGCCTTCTTTTTTGTGCAAATGTTGCAGGTCCTCCCGTGCCTCAGGTGTATCTTTTGTCTTCCCATACACGCCCAAGAAGCCTAACAGGTTCACACAAAGGTTCTTCGTCACATGCATCACGTCGATTGAAGAGCGTACCTCTAGCTGTTTCCAGTAGGGTAGGTCCCAAAAAATAGATTTCTTCTTCCACATGGGTGCGTGTCCCTCAGCGTCATTCGGAACAGCTAGTCCGCCGGGACCCTTTCCAAATATTACGTGTAAATCTGAGGCCATAGCAAGTACGTGATCACCGGTACGCATGGAGGGCTTCTTCCGGTGATCTGCCTCTGAAATGCTTGCCTTTCTTTCGACATTGATGGCTGGTCGGGAGAAATCGACGATGGCCCAGGTACACATTCTTCCTGCATCTGTACAGGTATATACTTTTGGTGTCAGCTAAACAGTGCGTGCATGCGTGGTATCCCTTGTTTGTCTGTCCTGAAAGGTTACTCAGAGCGGGCCAATCATTGATGGTCACGAACAGCAACGCCTTTAGGTCAAATTCTTTCCCCATGTGCTCATCCCACGCGCGTACACCTGTTCCATTCCACAGCTGTAAGAGTTCTTCAACTAATGGCCTTAGGTACACATCAATATCATTGCCGGGTTGCTTAGGGCCTTGGATGAGAACTGGCATCATAATGAACTTCCGCTTCATGCACATCCAAGGAGGAAGTTTATACATACATAGAGTCACAGGCCAGGTGCTGTGATTGCTGCTCTGCTCCCCGAAAGGATTAATGCCATCCGCGCTTAAAGCAAACCATAAGTTCTTTGGGTCACTTGCAAACTCAGCCCAGTACTTTCTCTCGATTGCGACCCGTCAGCGGGTGCTCTCAACTTCCCGTCTTTCTTACGGTCCTCTCTGTGCCATCACATCGACTTGGCATGCTCTTTGTTTCTGAACAGTCGTTTCAACCGTGGTATTATAGGATCATACCACATCACCTTCGCAGGAACCCTCTTCCTGGGGGGCTCGCCCTCAACATCACCAGGGTCATCTCGTCTGATCTTATACCGCAATGCACCGCATACCAGGCATGCGTTCAAATCCTTGTACGCACCGCTGTAGAGGATGCAGTCATTAGGGCATGCATATATCTTCTCCACCTCCAATCCTAGAGGGCATACGACCTTCTTTGTTGTGTACGTATTGTCGGGCAATTCGTTATCCTTTGGAAGCTTTTTCTTCAATATTTTCAGTAGCTTCTCAAATCCTTTGTCAGGCACAGCATTCTCTGCCTTCCACCGCAGAAATTCTAGTACGGTACCGATCTTTGTGTTGCCATCTTCGCAATTGGGGTACAACCCATTTTTGTGATCCTCTAACATGCGATCGAACTTCAGCTTCTCCTTTTCACTTTCGCACTTCTCCCTTGCATAAACAATGACCCGGCGGAGATCATCATCATCATCGGGCACATCGTCTGGTTCCTCTTAATCTTCAGCAGCTTTCCCCATTGCAGCATCACCGTATTCAGGGGGCACATAGTTGTCATCATCCTCTTCTTCTTCGCTATCTTTCATCATAACCCCTATTTCTCCGTGCTTGGTCCAAACATTATAGTATGGCATGAAACCCTTATAAAGCAGGTGGGTGTGAAGGGTTTTTGAGTCAGAGTAAGACCTCGTATTCCCACAGCTAGGGCATGGACAACACATAAAACCATTCTGCTTGTTTGCCTCAGCCACTTGAGAAAATTATGCACGCCTTAATGTACTCGGAGGTGTATGCATCACCGTACATCCATTGCGGTTCATCTGCGTGCATTATATATAATTATGTGTGTCAAAAGTAAGAAAATTAGACAAGTATCTATGTAAAGTAAGATTTTATTTTTCAGAAAGAAGATAGGAACAAGAGGCTCACCATGGTGGTCCAGGCGACGAGATCGGCGTGGGTGATCGATGGCGGTGAAGACGGGGATGGGGCGTGACGGACCGCTAATATAAACCTAGACAAATCTCGGGAAAAATGGAGCTCGGAGGTCGAGCTTCGAGAGGAGAAAGCTTAACTAGTGTGGCTCGGGCATTTCATCGAACACCTCATGTGCATAGGAGGTGAGCTAGAGATCCCAATGCCCTCCCCCTCGCCGGCCAGCAAAAAACAGAGCACTGTGAGTGCTCTGCTCGTCGGCGATGGGGTATATATAGGCAACTAATTTGTCCCGGTTCATGGCTGGAAACGGGACTAAAGGTTTTTTCTGTCCCGGTTCCTGCCACGAACCGGGACCAATGGTTGTGGGCCAGGAGCGAGGCCCATTGGACGCAGTTCGTGCTAAGAACCGGGACAAATGGGCCCATTTAACCGGGACCAATGCCCACGAGGCCCGGCCCGCCCCCAGGCTCACGAACAGGACAAATGCCTCCATTGGTCCCGGTTCGTGGCAGAACCGGGACTAATGGGCTGGCCAGGCCTGAACGAAAGCCCCTTTTTCTACTAGTGGAGGCGCCCCTCGCCGCTGCGCCGCCGCTGCCGGACGGTGTCGCCATCTCCGGTCGGCGGAAGTCCCGGTGCGCCCCGCCGATCTGATCCGCCGGCGCCGTCAGGTCCGCCAAACCCTAGTCGCCAGCGCTTTTAGGGTTTACGGAATTTCTTTGTACCCTTTGTGCCCCTCTGCCATCAGGCCTATTGCCTAGGCCTCCAGCGATAGGCTGGTATACCCTTCAGAGCATATAGAAGTACATGTATAACACGATTGAGAAGATTTTCATAACAGTATACTTTCATATGCGGCGTAGAAAAATAGGACAAATACATGCATGAAAATGGAGCGAAGTCTGTCTTGATCCCTCAGGTTGTTGAGCGGGACGCAAAACAACCCCATTGTCTAAATCCCTGAAATCCATACCCTGTACTCATCGATCCCGATTAATTTAGACCCTAAATCCACCGTAGACATGTTTGGAACCACAATCCTGGCCGGGATGGGCATGCATGTTTATGTGGCAAGTACACCTCCATCTTGCTCCTGTCTGAAATTTTCTCAAACACCTTCTCTGCAACCACTGCCGCACCAGACCGCGGGCCACCGTAGCTCACCAATGCTTCCTGAGACTCCAAGCCGCTTGGAAGTAGGTTGCTTGCGCGGCTGCAAGCACGGCGGCGGTCACCCGCCACGCTCATCAAGTCGGGCCGCTCCTAGCAGATAGATGTCTACAGCCTCGCCCGTGATGAGACATCCGGGGCACCTCCGCCGTGTCCAGTCACAAGCTCCGGCTCTTCATCCTCCGCCGCAGCGCACTAGAGGTCTACAGCCTCGCCCGCGATGAGACTGCTGATCCCCGGCGTCTTCAAGTATATTCTCACCAGAGGACTCGAGAGCTGGTCGGATGTCAGCTGCATGCACGGCAGCACGACCTCGAGGCGAGCGCCGAGCGGTGGTGCCGGCAGCCGCCACGGGTGCCATGAACATGGCGCGGAGTGGCGAGTAGGAGCAATGGATGGAGTTGGTTCCGTGGGGCAGTCGTTAAGGGTGCAGCAGCAGGGCAGTTCATCTGACACCCTACGTGCAGCAGCTGATAAGCTTATACTAAAAGTTCAGTGTAGAATTCAGTTAACGAGATAGAAGCGGGACCTAAATTCAGTCAAAATATATATGTCGCCTACAAGTACAAAACAGAAATTGGGATGAATCGGTACTCTTAAATATATTAAAGATTAACACTTACCAGGAATTTCTTTGTAAAAATAGCAGGAATTTAGTTGTCTTTTACACACAGTACAAGACATCAATTTCAGTCCAGTATGCAAGTATGCAACTCCTTCAAATCCGAACCAGGAAAGCAATCTGAACTATGACATTCGGGCAAACATATAGAGCTTTTTAAGGAGCATGTGGTTACCTTCTCTTCCATGGACATTGGTCAGGACCAGATTGGTCTGATTGAACCTGGTTTGGCGTGGTGGTTTGTTGTTCCAGCTCTGCTGTTGGAGGTGATGCAATCTCTGACAGCGGTGACTCCAATGAATCGTCTACTGACCAAGTGTATCCATCGAACTCTCGGGCGGCGACAGGAGCTGGAGTTCATCGTTCTCAAAGTTCACCTCGCCGTCGGCATCAGCAATAGGGGAAGTCGGATATGTTCTGGTGGGAGGTGACTGAAATTGATGCTCGGTGTGGATCCCGCCCCCGCAATGGTTTTGGGCCTCTGTCGAATCTGTCACACCCTCATCCTCTTCTTCTTCTTGCTGGGTCCAACTGAGCTTTGGATCTTGGGAAGGGATGGAGGAGAAGCTGCCGCCGACAGGAAAGTGAGATGAATCCTTGAAGAACAACGATTTGAATGGATTGCTAATGGGTTTGAGCATACCTTAGAAGGAGTTGGGTGAGCGATTCCGCTGGGTACATCCTCATCGGCGGCCGCTCCATCACCGGACGGCAGATCTTGCGGTTTTCTTGCCGAGCTCTCGGAGCTGCGGTCAGGAAGGAAATGGGAGCCGATTCAAATTTGAATGGCTTCTCCTCCCACAAGGTGGGGTCGTGACCACAGTACAGGTATGGGCCGCCGCTCGTCTCTGAATACGTATGCGAGGGTTGGTCTCTGTATTCATCGCGTATAGGTTTGGAAAAGGATGCGAGGTGGGGTCGGAGTGAAATGCCACATGGGCTGCGGGTCCGGCTGGTGTGGATCCACACGCGCTCGCTAGCGGTTGGGATAGCCGCTGTGAACGGGATGCGAAGGTAAAAGACTTTATCGCTAGTGTGGACAGTTTGCAGCCGCTCAACATCGATCACCGAACAAGGATCAACACGTCTTGACCGTCGCATGCGTGCATGTGGATCCCCTGTCCCCGCTGCATGGGATGGGATGGGATGGACGACGGACAGTCTTGGTGGATCTCTGGCTTGCGTGCGTGCGTGCGTATGTACGGCTGGGCCTCCACGAGGCAAGGACGTTGGATGGAATGCCGTGCCACCTGTTTTTTGGTTTGAGTTAAAATAAGAGAAGAAGAAAGAAATGAAAACACGGTGGTATGTGCGTTTTCGTTTGCATCGATCGATCACCCACCCATGACTTTGATCCATCGCCGCCGTCTTGCACTGGAGTTTTGCCGCGAGCAGCTTCTGCAAGTCGGCAGCAAGCACGACCTGCTCGCTCCAAAGCTTCACCGCGTTATCAGCCACCCTCATATCCACCATCCTCTCAATGAGCCGAGCAGATGCTTCACATTCAGACCGCCGAGTGCAGGTTCAACTTCGTGACGCCTCTCGCTCGTCATTGTCGACGGCGATCCTGAAGTTCGAGTGGCGACTTCCCAGAGCTCCTTCACGGTGTCGAGCCGGGAGAGGAACGCCTCGTCGAGCACCTTGCGCACGCAGTCGCGGGAGGGGTAGTCCTTGAGGACCATCGCCACGAACGCCTTGGTGGCGGCAGGGACGGGGTGGCCGTGGATGGCAGAATGGATCAGGCCGTGCAGCATGGCCTCCGATGGTGACCTGGCGGCCGCCACGGTGACGGCGGGGGGGGGGGAGGGGGGGAGGGAGACCCTGGCGAGGAGGTCGGCGGGCTCATCACCGGGGAGGAGCGGTGCGAGGTCCAGCACGCGGGCCTCCTCCTCCTCGGACCAGGGCACGGCCTCGAGGAAGCGGATGCAGGCCTCCACGCAGGCGTCAAAGAGGAGCTATGTCAGTACTCTGGAAGTGGCGAAGGTGCGGGGAAGACAGGGAAGACGGGAAGAAGGTGCGGCGCAAGCGTAAAGTCATCCCGGGAGCGTTTAAATTCGAATGTGTGCGTGACGGGCCGTGAGCCTTGTAATGGGTGGGTCGTGGGCCGTGTGTGTGCGGGTGCCACTCGCGTGTATATAAGCGAGGCGTGTCACTGTGGATAGGCATCGAGAATTTGAAATGAAATATCCTGAGCCACAGGCTCCTTTTCCTCCTCTCGCTACCTTCTCCTAGCTTTTCTCCTCTCTGCTCGCTCTCGGAGATCTTCCCCTACCCTTCCTCACTGCCGGCGAACTCTTACCACCTCTAGGTCGTGACAATCTGGTATTAGAGCCACCTTCTCGCTCCGTCGTGCGCTGAAATTTTTTCCTGAATCGTATCCGGCAAATCCAAGGTGACGGTAGCGGATCGCCTGTGGGCTTGATCTGTGTAAATCCCGACCTGAGGTGGGTTGATTTGGGGATTAATTGGACACCACGATGACATTCAAGCCTAATCCGCAGTCGCGATTCATCACGGACGAGATGGAGGCGCTCCAGGAGCGCATGCTGAAGGAATTCGCCGAGATCAGGGCGGCGCAACGCAAGCTGGAGGTAGTCGATGGGATTTGCGCGCAGCTGGCGGCGCTCGACGCCAAGCTGACGGAGCAAACGGCGCGGCTCGATCAGGTCCAAGTGAAGGTGAATTTGTCCTGCGACACCTTGGGGCAGGTTCAGCAGAGCCAATTCCATGTCGCTCAGAAGGGGAAACCACCAGAGGTACCGGAGACCTCGTCACCTACAGCATCGGGTCGGCCAGCATCCTGGGCCCAGGGCCACCGTTCGTTGTTCAGGAGCTTCCTCGTCCTCTCCAGGTACCGCCCAATACCGCTCTGTCCCTACAAGTTGTGCAGTCAGTTCAGGAGGAGAATTCAGGAAGTAGGTTGCTTGCGCGGCTGCAAGCACGGCGGCGGTCACCCGCCACGCTCATCAAGTCGGGCCGCTCCTAGCAGATAGATGTCTACAGCCTCGCCCGCGATGAGACATACGGGGCACCTCCGCCGTGTCCAGTCACAAGCTCCGGCTCTTCATCCTCCGCCGCAGCGCACTAGCGGTCTACAGCCTCGCCCGCGATGAGACTGCTGACCCCCGAAGTCTTCAAGTCTATTCTCACTAGAGGATTCGAGAGCTGGTCGGATGTCGGCTGCGTGCACGGCAGCACGACCTCGAGGCGAGCGCCGAGCGGTGGCGCCGGCGCCGCCACGGGTGCCATGAACATGGCGCGGCGTGGCAGTAGGAGCAATGGATGCGATTGGTTCCGTGGGGCAGCCGTTAAGGGTGTGCGGAGGCATTCATCGACACCCTACGTGCGGCAGCAGATAAGCTTATACAAAAGTTCATGTAGAATTCAGTTAACGAGATAGAAGCGGGACCTAAATTCAGTCAAAATATATATATAAGCCTACAAGTACGAACAGAAATTGGGATGAATCGGTACTCTTAAATATATTAAAGATTAACACTTATCAGGAATTTCTTTGTAAAATAGCAGGAATTTAGTTGTCTTCTACACACAAGTACAAGACAGCAATTTCAGTCCAGTATGCAAGTATGCAACTCCTTCAAATCCGAACCAAGAAAGCAATCTGAACTATGACATTCAGGCAAACATATAGAGCTTTTTCAGGAGCATGTGGTTACCTTCTCTTCCATGGACATTGGTCAGGACCAGATTGGTCTGATTGAACCTGGTTTGGCGTGGTGGTTTGTTGTTCCAGCTCTGCTGTTGGAGGTGATGCAATCTCTGACAGCGGTGACTCCAATGAATCGTCTGCTGACCAAGTGTATCCATCGAACTCTCGCGGCGGCGACCGGAGCTGTAGTTCATCGTTCTCAAAGTTCACCTCGCCGTCGGCATCGGCAATAGGGAAGTCGGATCTGATTACGGTGGGAGGTGACTGAAATTGATGCTCGGTGTGGATCCCCCCGCAATGGTTTTGGCCCTCTGTCGAATCTGTCACACCCTCATCCTCTTCTTCTTCTTGCTGGGTCCAACTGAGCTTTGGATCTTGGGAAGGGATGGAGGAGAAGCTGCCACCGGCAGGAAAGTGAGATGAATCCTTGAAGAACAACGATTTGAATGGATTGCCAATGGGTTTGAGCATACCTTAGAAGGAGTTGGGTGAGCGATTCGGTGCTGGGTACATCCTGTCGTGCCGCTCCATCACCGGACGGCAGATCTTGCGGTTTTCTCGCCGAGCTCTCGGAGCTGCGGTCGGGGAAGGAAATGGGAGCCGATTCAAATTGGGAATGGCTTCTCCTCCCACAAGGTGGGGTCGTGACCCTGAAGCAGGTATGGGCGCCGCTCGTCTCTCGAACACGTATCGAGGGTTGGTCTCTGTATTCATCGCGTATAGGTTTGGAAAAGGATGCGAGGTGGGGTCGGAGTGAAATGCCACATCGGCTGTGGGTCCGGCTGGTGTGGATCCACACGCGCTCGCTAGCGGTTGGGATAGCCGCTGTGAACGGGACGCGAAGGTAAAAGACTTTATCGCTAGTGTGGACAGTTTACAGCCGCTCAACATCGATCACTGAACAAGGATCAACACGTCTTGACCGTCGCATGCGTGCATGTGGATCCCCTGTCCCCGCTGCATGGGATGGGATGGGATGGACGACGAACAGTCTTGGTGGATCTCTGGCTTGCGTGCGTGCGTGCGTACGTACGGCTGGGCCTCCACAAGGCAAGGACGTTGGATCGAATGCCGCGCCACTTGTTTTTTGGTTTGAGTTAAAATAAGAGAAGAAGAAAGAAATGAAAACACGGTGGTATGTGCGTTTTCGTTTGCATCGATCGATCACCCACCCATGACTTTGATCCATCGCCGCCGTCTTGCACTGGAGTTTTGCCGCGAGCAGCTTCTGCAAGTCGGCAGCAAGAACGACCTGCTCGCTCCAAAGCTTCACCGCGTTATCAGCCACCCTCATATCCACCATCCTCTCAATGAGCCAGAGCAGATGCTTCACATTCAGGACCGTCGAGTGCAGGTTCAACTTCATATCGCCTCTCGCTCGTCGCTGTCGACGGCGATCCACGAAGTTCGGTGGCGTACTTCCCGAGAGCTCCTTCATGGTGTCGAGCCGGGAGAGGAACGCCTCGTCGAGCACCTTGCGCACGCAATCGCGGGAGGGGTAGTCCTTGAGGAGCATCACCACGAACGCCTTGGTGGCGGCAGGGACGGGGTTGTCGTGGATGGCGGAATGGATCAGGCCGTGCAGCATGGCCTCCGAGGGTGACCTGGCGGCCGCCTCGCCCGCCGCGGTGGCGGCGGGGGGTGGGGGGGGGGAGACCCTGGCGAGGAGGTCGGCGGCCTCGTCGCTGGGGAGGAGCGGTGCGAGGTCCGGCACGCGGGCCTCCTCCTCCTCGGACCAGGGCACGGCCTCGAGGAAGCGGATGCAGGCCTCCACGCAGGCGTCAAAGAGGAGCTGTGTCAGTACTCTGGAAGTGGCGAAGGTGCGGGGAAGACAGGGAAGACGGGAAGAAGGCGCGGCGAAAGCGTAAAGTCATCGCGGGAGTGTTTAAATTCAAATGTGCGCGTGACGGGCCGTGAGCCTTGTAATGGGTGGGCCGTGGGCCGTGTGTGTGCGGGTGCCACTCGCGTGTATATAAGCGAGGCGTGTCACTATGGATAGGCATCGAGAATTTGAAATGAAATATCCTGAGCCACATGCTCCTTTTCCTCCTCTCGCTGCCTTCTCCTAGCTTTTCTCCTCTCTGCTCGCTCCCGCAGATCTTCCCCTACCCTTCCTCGCCGCCGGCGAACTCTTACCGCCTCTAGGTCGTGAAAATCTGGTATCAGAGCCACCTTCTCGCTCCGCCGTGCGCTGAAATTGTTTCCCGAATCGTACCCGGCAAATCCAAGGTGACGGTAGAGGATCGCATGTGGGCTTGATCTGTGTAAATCCCGACCTGAGGTGGGTTGATTTGGGGATTAATTGGACACCACGACGACATTCAAGCCTAATCCGCAGTCGCGATTCATCACGGACGAGATGGAGGCGCTCCAGGAGCGCATGCTGAAGGAGTTCGCCGAGATCAGGGCATCGCAACGCAAGCTGGAGGTAGTCGATGGGATTTGTGCGCAGCTGGCGGCGCTCGACGCCAAGCTGACGGAGCAAACGGCTTGGCTTGATCAGGTCCAAGTGAAGGTGAATTTGTCCTGCGACACCTTGGGGCAGGTTCAACAGAGCCAGTTCCATGTCGCTCAGAAGGGGAAACCACCAGAGGTACCGGAGACCTCGTCACCGACAGCATCGGAGGTGTCGGCCAGCATCCTGGGCCCAGGGCCACCGTTCGTTGTTCAGGAGCTACCTCGTCCTCTCCAGGTACCGCCCAATACCGCTCTGTCCCAACAAGTTGTGCAGTCAGTCCAGGACGAGAATTCAGGAAGTAGGTTGCTTGCGCGGCTGCAAGCACGGCGGCGGTCACCCGCCACGCTCATCAAGTCGGGCCGCTCCTAGCAGATAGATGTCTACAGCCTTGCCCGTGATGAGACATCCGGGGCACCTCCGCCGTGTCCAGTCACAAGCTCTGGCTCTTCATCCTCCGCCGCAGCGCACTAGAGGTCTATAGCCTTGCCCGCGATGAGACTGCTGACCCCCGAAGTCTTCAAGTCTATTCTCACCAGAGGATTCGAGAGTTGGTCGGATGTCGGCTGCGTGCACGGCAGCACGACCTCGAGGCGAGCGCCGAGCGGTGGCGCCGGCCGCCGCCACGGGTGCCATGAACATGGCGTGGCGTGGCGAGTAGGAGCAATGGATGGAGTTGGTTCCGTGGGGCAGCCGTTAAGGGTGCAGCAGCAGGGCAGTTCATCTGACACCCTACGTGCAGCAGCAGATAAGCTTATACTAAAAGTTCAGTGTAGAATTCAGTTAACGAGATAGAAGCGGGACCTAAATTCAGTCAAAATATATATGTCGCCTACAAGTACAGAACAGAAATTGGGATGAATCGGTACTCTAAAATATATTAAAGATTAACACTTATCAGGAATTTCTTTGTAAAAATAGCAGGAATTTAGTTGTCTTCTACACACAGTACAAGACAGCAATTTCAGTCCAGTATGCAAGTATGCAACTCCTTCAAATCCGAACCAAGAAAGCAATCTGAACTATGACATTCGGGCAAACATATATAGCTTTTTCAGGAGCATGTGGTTACCTTCTCTTCCATGGACATTGGTCAGGACCAGATTGGTCTGATTGAACCTGGTTTGGCGTGGTGGTTTGTTGTTCCAGCTCTGCTGTTGGAGGTGATGCAATCTCTGACAGCGGTGACTCCAATGAATCGCTCACTGACCAAGTGTATCCATCGAACTCGTGGCGGGACCGGAGCTGTAGTTCATCGTTCTCAAAGTTCACCTCGCCGTCGGCATCGGCAATAGGGAAGTTGGATCTGGTATGGTGGGAGAGGACTGAAATTGATGCTCGGTGTGGATGCCGCCCCCGCAATGGTTTCCGCCCTCCGTCCAATCTGTCTCTCCCACATACTCTTGTTCTTCTTGCTGGGTCCAACAGAGATTTGGATCTTGGGAAGGGATGGAGGAGAAGCTGCCACCGGCAGAAAGTGAGATGAATCCTTGAAGAACAACGATTTGAATGGATTGCCAATGGGTTTGAGCATACCTTAGAAGTAGTTGGGTGAACGATTCCGCTGGGTACATCCTCGTCGGGCGGCCGCTCCATCACCGGACGGCAGATCTTGCGGTTTTCTCGCCGAGCTCTCGGAGCTGCGGTCGGGGAAGGAAATGGGAGCCGATTCAAATTGGGAATGGCTTCTCCTCCCACAAGGTGGGGTCGTGACCACGATCATGGTATGGGCCGCCGCCTCTCGAATCGTATGCGAGGGTTGGTCTCTGTATTCATCGCGTATAGGTTTGGAAAAGGATGCGAGGTGGGGTCGGAGTGAAATGCCACATCGGCTGTGGGTCCGGCTGGTGTGGATCCACACGCGCTCGCTAGCGGTTGGGATAGCCGCTGTGAACGGGACGCGAAGGTAAAAGAATTTATCGCTAGTGTGGACAGTTTATAGCCGCTCAACATCGATCACTGAACAAGGATCAACACGTCTTGACCGTCGCATGCGTGCATGTGGATCCCCTGTCCCCGCTGCTGTTGGGAAACGTAGTAATTTCAAAAAATTTCCTACGATCACGCAAGACCATGGTGATGGCATAGCAACGAGAGGGGAGAGTGTCCGTCCACGTACCCTCGTAGACCAAAAGCGGAAGCGTTATAACAACGCGGTTGATGTAGTCGTACGTCTTCACGATCCGACCGATCCAAGCACCGAACGACGGCACCTCCGAGTTACGCACACGTTCAGCTCGATGACGATCCCCGGACTCCGATCCAGCAAAGTGTCGGGGATGAGTTCCGTCAGCACGACGGCGTGGTGACGATGTTGATGCTCCACCGACGCAGGGCTTCGCCTAAGCTCCACGACGATATGACTTCTCCGGCGCAGGGCTTCGCCTAAGCTCTACGACGATATGACCGAAGTGGAATATGGTGGAAGGGGGCACCGCACACGGCTAAGGAAAGATCCGTAGATCAACTTGTGTGTCATGGGGTGCCCCCTGCCCCCGTATATAAAGGAGCCAAGGGGGGGTGCGGCCAGCCTTGGGGAGGCGCGCCTGGAGGAGTCCTACTCCCACCGGGAGTAGGACTCCCCCTCTCCTAGTTGGATTAGGATTGGAGGAGGGGGAAGAGGGAAGGGGGCGCCGCCCCCCCTCTCCTTGTCCTATTCGGACTAGAGGGGGGGGGGCGCAGCCCACCTGGCCGGCCCTTCCTCTTCTCTCTTATGGCCCATTAAGGCCCATAGACCTCCCGGGGTTCCGGTAACCTCCGGTACTCCGGTAAATTCCCGATTTCACTCGGAACACTTCCGATGTCCAAATGTAGGCTTCCAATATATCAATCTTTATGTCTCGACCATTTCGAGACTCCTCGTCATGTCCGTGATCACATCCGGGACTCCGAACAACCTTCGGTGCATCAATACTTATAAACTCATAATGAACTGTCATCGAAACGTTAAGCGTGCGGACCCTACGGGTTCGAGAACTATGTAGACATGACCTAGAACCATTCTCGGTCAATAACCAATAGCGGAACCTGGATGCCCATATTGGTTCCTACATATTCTACGAAGATCTTTATCGGTCAAACCGCATAACGACATACGTTGTTCCTTTGTCATCGGTATGTTACTTACCCGAGATTCGATCGTCGGTATCCAATACCTAGTTCAATCTCGTTACCGTAAGTCTCTTTACTCGTTCCGTAATACATCATCTCACAACTAACTCATTAGTTGTAATGCTTGCAAGGCTTAAGTGATGTGTATTACCGAGAAGGCCTAGAGATACCTCTCCGACAATCGGAGTGACAAAACCTAATCTCAAATACGCCAACCCAACAAGTACCTTTGGAGACACCTGTAGTACTCCTTTATAATCACCCGATTCGTTGTGACGTTTGGTAGTACCAAAGTGTTCCTCCGTAAACGGAGTTGCATAATCTCATAGTTATGGGAACATGTATGGGTCATGAAGAAAGCATTAACATACTAAACGATCAAGTGTTAAGCTAACGGAATGGGTCATGTCAATCAGATCATTCAACTAATGATGTGACCTTGTTAATCAAATAACAACTCCTTGTTCATGGTTAGGAAACATAACCATCTTTGATTAACAAGCTAGTCAAGTAGAGGCATACTAGTGACATCTTGTTTGTCTATATATTCACACATGTATTATGTTTCCGGTTAATACAATTCTAGCATGAATAATAAACATTTATCATGATATAAGGAAATAAATAATAACTTTATTATTGCCTCTAGGGCATATTTCCTTGATCTCCCACTTGCACTAGAGTCAATAATCTAGATTTCAAAGTAATGATCCTCACACCCATGGAGTCTTGGTGCTGATCATGTTTTGCTCGTGGAAGAGGCTTAGTCAACGGGTCTGCAACATTCAGATCCGTATGTATTTTGCAAATCTCTATGTCTCCCACTTGGACTTGGTCCCGAATGGAATTGAAGCGTCTCTTGATATGCTTGGTCCTCTTGTGAAATCTGGATTCCTTTGCCAAGGCAATTGCACCGAGATTGTCACGGAAGATCTTCATCGGTCCCGATGCACTAGGTATGACACCTAGATCGGAAATGAACTCTTTCATCCAGACTCCTTCATTTGCTGCTTCTGAAGCAGCTATGTACTCCGCTTCACATGTAGATCCCGCCACGACGCTTTGTTTAGAGCTGCACCAACTGACAGCTCCACCGTTTAATAAAAACACGTATCCGGTTTGCGATTTAGAATCGTCCGGATCAGTGTCAAAGCTTGCATCGACGTAACCATTTACGACTAGCTCTTTGTCACCTCCATATACGAGAAACATATCCTTAGTCCTTTTCAGGTATTTCAGGATGTTCTTGACCGCTGTCCGATGATCCATTCTGGATTACTTTGGTACCTTCCTGCCAAGCTTACAGCAAAGCACACGTCAGTCGGTACACAGCATTGCATACATGATAGAGCCTATGGCTGAAGCATAGGAACATCTTTCATTTCTCTCTATCTTCTGCTGTGGTCGGGCATTGAGTCGACTCAATCTTACACCTTGTAATACTGGTAAAAACCTTTCTTTGCCTGATCCATTTTGAACTTTTTCAAAACTTTATCAAGGTATGTGCTTTGTGAAAGTCCAATCAAGCGCCTTGATCTATCTCTATAGATCTTGATGCCCAATATGTAAGCAGCTTCACCGAGGTCTTTCATTGAAAAACTTTTATTCAAGTATCCTTTTATGCTATCCAGAAATTCTATATCATTTCCAATCAATAATATGTCGTCCACATATAATATTAGAAATGCTCTGAGCTCCCACTCACTTTCTTGTAAATACGGGCTTCTCCAAAAGTGCATATAAACCCATATGCTTTGATCACACTATCAAAGCGTTTATTCCAACTCGAGAGGCTTGCACTGACCATAAATTGATCGTTGGAGCTTGCACACTTTGTTAGTACCCTTTGGATCGACAAAACCTTCTGGTTGCATCATATACAACTCTTCTTCTAGAAATCCATTCAAGAATGCAGTTTTACATCCATTTGCCAAATTTCATAATCATAAAATCGGCAATTGCTAACATGATTCGGACAGACTTAAGCATCGCTACTGGTGAGAAAGTCTCATCGTAGTCAACCCCTTGAACTTGTCGAAAACCTTTCGCAACAAGTCGAGCTTTGTAGACAGTTACATTACCATCGCGTCGTCTTCTTCTTAAAGATCCATTTATTTTCAATGGCTTGCCGATCATCGGCAAGTCAACCAAAGTCCATACTTTGTTCTCATACATGGATCCCATCTCAGATTTCATGGCTTCCAGCCATTTTGCGAATCTGGGCTCACCATCGCTTCTTCATAGTTTGTAGGTTCGCCATGGTCAAGTAACATGACTTCCGAATAGGATTACCGTACCACTCTGGTGCGTATTTTACTCTGGTTGACCACGAGGTTCAAGAGCAACTTGATCTCAAGCTTCATGATCATCATCATTAGTTTCCTCACTAATTGGTGTAGTTGTCACAGAACCATTTCTTGTGATGAACTACTTTCCAATAAGGGAGCAATCTGAATATCTCATCAAGTTCTACTTTCCTCCCACTCACTTCTTTCGAGAGAAACTCCTTCTCTAGAAAGGATCCGAATTTAGCAACGAAAATCTTGCCTTCAGATCTGTGATAGAAGGTGTACCCAACATCTCCTTTGGGTATCCTATGAAGACACATTTTCCGATTTGGGTTCGAGCTTATCTGGTTGAAGTTTCTTTACATAAGCATCGCAGCCCCAAACTTTAAGAAACGACAACTTTGGTTTCTTGCCAAACCACAGTTCATAAGGCGTCGTCTCAACGGATTTTGACGGTGTCCTATTTAACGTGAATCGGCCGTCTCTAAAGCATAACCCCAAAACGATAGCGGTAAATCGGAAATAGACATCATAGATCGCACCATATCTAGTAAAGTACGATTCACGACGTTCGGACACACCATTTCTCTGTGGTGTTCGGGTGGCGTGAGTTGCTAAACTATTCCACATTGTTTCAAATGTAAACCAAACTCGTAACTCAAATATTCTCCTCCACGATCAGATCGTAGAAACTTTATTTTCTTGTTACGATGATTTTCCACTTCACTCTGAAATTCTTTGAACTTTTCAAATGTTTCAGATTTGTGTTTCATTAAGTAGATATACCCATATCTGCTCAAATCATCTGTGAAGGTGAGAAAATAACGATACCCATGCGTGCCTCAACATTCATTGGACCACAAACATCAAGTATGTATGATTTCCAACAAATCAGTTGCTCGCTCCATAGTTCCGGAGAACGGCGTTTTGGTCATCTTGCCCATGAGGCACGGTTCGCAAGTACCAAGTGATTCATAATCAAGTGATTCCAGAAGCCCATCAGTATGGAGTTTCTTCATGCGTTTTACACCGATATGACCTAAACGGCAAGTGCCACAAATAAGTTGCACTATCATTATCAACTCTGCATCTTTTGGCTTCAACATTATGAATATGTGTATCACTACTGTCGAGATTCAACAAGAATAGACCATTCTTCAAGGGTGCATGACCATAAAAGATATTACTCATATAAATAGAACAACCATTATTCTCTGATTTAAATGAATAACCGTCTCGCATTAAACAAGATCCAGATATAATGTTCATGCTCAACGCGGCACCAAATAACAATTATTTAGGTCTAATACTAATCCCGAAGGTAGATGTAGAGGTAGCGTGCCGACCGCGATCACATTGACTTTGGAACCATTTCCCACGCCGCATCGTCACCTCATCCTTTGCCGGTGCTCGTCTATTCCAGTAGTCCCTGCTTTGAGTTGCAAATATTAGCAATGTAACCAGTATCAAATACCAGTGCTACTACGAGCTCTAGTAAGGTACACATCAATAACATGTATATCACATATACCTTTGTTCACCTTGCCATCCTTTTATCCGCCAAATACTTGGGGCAGTTCCGCTTCGATGTCCGATCGCTTGCGGTAAAACACTCACTTGCGTGCTTAGGTCCAGACTTGGGTTTCTTCTCTTGATCAGCAACTTTCTTGTTGTTCTTTTGAAGTTTCCTTCTTCTTCCCTTTGCCCTTTTCTTGAAACTAGTGGTCTTGTTGACCATCAACACTTGATGCTCTTTCTTGATTTCTACCTCCATGCTTTTAGCATCGCCAAGAGCTCAGAATTGTCTTAGTCATCCCTTGCATATTATAGTTCATCACGAAGCTCTTGTAGCTTGGTGGCGTGATTGGAGAATTTCATCAATGACACTATCATCCGGAAGATTAACTCCCAGCTGAATTAAGTGATTGTTATACCCGGACATTTTGAGTATGTGCTCACCGATGTAACTATTCTCCTCCATCTTGCAGCTATAGAACTTATTGGAGACTTCATATCTCTCAATCCGGGCATTTGCTTGAAATATTAACTTCAACTCTGGAACATCTCATATGCTCCATGACGTTCAAAACGTCGTTGAAGACCCGGTTCTAAGCCGTAAAGCATGGCACACTGAACTATTGAGTAGTCATCACTTTGCTTTGCCAGACGCTCACAACTTCGCTCAAGATCTGCAGCGAGGCTGTCACCCGGCGGTGCTTCGGGGCGTAATTTTTACGTGCAGCAATGAGGATAATCCTCAAATTACGGACCCAGTCCGTGTAATTGCTACCATCATCTTTCAACTTTGCTTTCTCAAGGAACGCATTAAAATTTAACGGAACAACAAAGACGAGCCATCTATCTACAAGAAACATAGACAAGCAAAATACTATCGGTACTAAGTTCATGATAAATTTAAGTTCAATTAATCATATTAAAAACTCCCACTTAGACAGACATCTCTCTAGTCATCTAAGTGATCACGTGATCCAAATCAACTAAACCATGTCCGATCATCACGTGAGGCGGAGTAGTTTCAATGGTGAACATCACTATGTTGATCATATCTACTATATGATTCACGTTCGACCTTTCGGTCTCCGTGTTCCGAGGCCATATCTGTTATATGCTAGGCTCGTCAAGTTTAACCTGAGTATTCGCGTGTGCAACTGTTTTGCACCGTTGTAGATGGACGAGAACTTATCACACCCGATCATCACGTGGTGTGCGGGTACTCTGAACTTTGGCAACGGTGCATACTCAGGAGAACACTTCTTGATAATTTTAGTGAGAGATCATCTTATAATGCTACCGTCAATCAAAGCAAGATAAGATGCATAAAGGATAAACATCACATGCAATCAATATAAGTGATATGATATGGTCATCATCATCTTGTGCTTGTGATCTCCATCGCCAAGCACCGTCATGTTCACCATCGCCACCGCGCGACACCTTGATCTCCATCGTAGCATCGTTGTCGTCTCGCCAACTATTGCTTCTACGACTATCGCTACTCCTTAGTGATAAAGTAAAGCAATTACATGGCGTTGCATTTCATACAATAAAGCGACAACCATATGGCTCCTGCCGATTGCCGATAACTCGGTTACAAAACATGATCATCTCATACAATAAAATATAGCATCACGTCTTGACCATATCACATCACAACATGCCCTGCAAAAACAAGTTAGGCGTCCTCTACTTTGTTGTTGCAAGTTTTACGTGGCTGCTACGGGCTGAGCAAGAACCGTTCTTACCTACGCATCAAAATCACAACGATACTTCGTCAAATAGACTCCGTTTTAACCTTCTCAAGGACCGGCGTAGCCACACTCGATTCAACTAAAGTGAGAGAGCAGACACCCGCCGGTCACCTTTAAGCAACGAGTGCTCGGAGCGGTGAAACCAGTCTCGCGTAAGCGTCACGCGTAATGTCGGTCCGGCCGCTTCATCTCACTATACCGCTGAACCAAAGTATGACATGCTGGTAGGTAGTATGACTTGTATCGCCCACAACTCACTTGTGTTCTACTCGTGCACATGACATCAACGCATAAACCTGGCTCGGATGCCTTTGTTGGGAAACGAGTAATTTCAAAAATTTCCCACGATCACGCAAGACCATGGTGATGGCATAGCAACGAGAGGGAGAGTGTCCGCCCACGCACTCGTGAGACCAAAAGCGGAAGCGTTATAACAACGTGGTTGATGTAGTCGACGTCTTCACGATCCGACCGATCCAAGCACCGAACGACGGCACCTCCGAGTTACGCACACGTTCAGCTCGATGGCGATCCCGGACTCCGATCCAGCAAAGTGTCGGGATGAGTTCCACAAGACGACGGCGTGGGACGATGTTGATGCTCCACCGACGCAGGGCTTCGCCTAAGCTCCGCGACGATATGACTTCTCGGCGCAGGGCTTCGCCTAAGCTCATGACGATATGACCGAAGTGGAATATGGTGGAAGGGGCACCGACACGGCTAAGGAAAGATCCGTAGATCAACTTGTGTGTCATGGGGTGCCCCTGCCCCGTATATAAAGGAGCCAAGGGGTGCGGCCAGCCTTGGGAGGCGCTGGAGGAGTCCTACTCCCACCGAGTAGGACTCCCCCTCTCCTAGTTGGATTAGGATTGGAGGAGGGGGGAAGAGGAAGGGGGCGCCGCCCCCTCTCCTTGTCCTATTCGGACTAGAGGGGGGAGGGGGGCGCGCAGCCCACCTGGCCGGCCCTTCCTCTTCTCTCTTATGGCCCATTAAGGCCCATAGACCTCCCGGGGTTCCGGTAACCTCCGGTACTCGATAAATTCGATTTCACTCGGAACACTTCCGATGTCCAAATGTAGGCTTCCAATATATCAATCTTTATGTCTCGACCATTTCGAGACTCCTCGTCATGTCCGTGATCACATCCGGGACTCCGAACAACCTTCGGTGCATCAATACTTACAAACTCATAATGAACTGTCATCGAAACGTTAAGCGTGCGGACCCTACGGGTTCGAGAACTATGTAGACATGACCTAGAACCATTCTCGGTCAATAACCAATAGCGGAACCTGGATGCCCATATTGGTTCCTACATATTCTACGAAGATCTTTATCGGTCAAACCGCATAACGACATCGTTGTTCCTTTGTCATCGGTATGTTACTTACCCGAGATTCGATCGTCGGTATCCAATACCTAGTTCAATCTCGTTATCGTAAGTCTCTTTACTCGTTCCGTAATACATCATCTCACAACTAACTCATTAGTTGTAATGCTTGCAAGGCTTAAGTGATGTGTATTACCGAGAAGGCCTAGAGATACCTCTCCGACAATCGGAGTGACAAAACCTAATCTCGAAATCGCCAACCCAACAAGTACCTTTGGAGACACCTGTAGTACTCCTTTATAATCACCCGATTCGTTGTGACGTTTGGTAGTACCAAAGTGTTCCTCCGTGGCGGAGTTGCATAATCTCATAGTTATAGGAACATGTATGGGTCATGAAGAAAGCATTAACATACTAAGCGATCAAGTGTTAAGCTAACGGAATGGGTCATGTCAATCAGATCATTCAACTAATGATGTGACCTTGTTAATCAAATAACAACTCCTTGTTCATGGTTAGGAAACATAACCATCTTTGATTAACAAGCTAGTCAAGTAGAGGCATACTAGTGACATCTGTTTGTCTATATATTCACACATGTATTATGTTTCCGGTTAATACAATTCTAGCATGAATAATAAACATTTATCATGATATAAGGAAATAAATAATAACTTTATTATTGCCTCTAGGGCATATTTCCTTCAGCTGCATGGGATGGGATGGGATGGACGAGGACAGTCTTGGTGGATCTCTGGCTTGCGTGCGTGCGTGCGTACGTACGGCTGGGCCTCCACGAGGCAAGGACGTTGGATCGAATGCCGCGCCACTTGTTTTTTGGTTTGAGTTAAAATAAGAGAAGAAGAAAGAAATGAAAACACGGTGGTATGTGCGTTTTCGTTTGCATCGATCGATCACCCACCCATGACTTTGATCCATCGCCGCCGTCTTGCACTGGAGTTTTGCCGCGAGCAGCTTCCGCAAGTCGGCAGCAAGCGCGACCTGCTCGCTCCAAAGCTTCACCGCGTTATCAGCCACCCTCATATCCACCATTCTCTCAATGAGCCAGAGCAGATGCTTCACATTCAGGACCGCCGAGTGCAGGTTCAACTTCTGCATCGCCTCTCGCTCGTCGCTGTCGACGGCGATCCTGAAGTTCGGGCTGGCGTACTTCCCGAAGCTCCTTCACGGTGTCGAGCCGGAGAGGAACGCCTCGTCGAGCACCTTGCGCACTTGATCGCGGGAGGGGTAGTCCTTGAGGAGCATCGCCACGAACGCCTTTGGTGGCGGCGGGACGGGTGGCCGTGGATGGCGGAATGGATCAGCCGTGCTGAAGATGGCCTCCGAGGGCGACTGGCGGCCGCCTCGCGCCTTGTGGCGGCGGGGTGAGAGAGACCTGGCGAGGAGGTCGGCGGCCTCGTCGCCGGGGAGGAGCGGTGCGAGGTCCAACACGCGGGCCTCGTCGCCGGGGAGGAGCGGTGCGAGGTCCAGCACACGGCCTCGAGGAAGCGGATGCAGGCCTCCACGCAGGCGTCGAAGAGGAGCTATGTCAGTACTCTGGAAGTGGCGAAGGTGCGGGGAAGACAGGGAAGACGGGAAGAAGGCGCGGCGAAAGCATAAAGTCATCGCGGGAGCATTTAAATTCGAATGTGTGCGTGACGGGCCGTGAGCCTTGTAATGGGTGGGCCGTGGGCCGTGTGTGTGTGGTTGCCACTCGTGTGTATATAAGCGAGGCGTGTCACTGTGGATAGGCATCGAGAATTTGAAATGAAATATCCTGAGCCACAGGCTCCTTTTCCTCCTCTCGCTGCCTTCTCCTAGCTTTTCTCCTCTCTGCTCGCTCTCGGAGATCTTCCCCTACCCTTCCTCGCCGCCGGCGAACTCTTACCGCCTCTAGGTCGTGACAATCTGGTATCAGAGCCACCTCCTCGCTCTGCCGTGCACTGAAATTTTTTCCCGAATCGTACCCGGCAAATCCGAGGTGACGATAGCGGATCGCCTGTGGGCTTGATCTGTGTAAATCCTGACCTAAGGTGGGTTGATTTGGGGATTAATTGGACACCACGACGACATTCAAGCCTAATCCGCAGTCGCGATTCATCGCGGACGAGATGGAGGCGCTCCAGGAGCGCATGCTGAAGGAGTTCGCCAAGATCAGGGCGGCGCAATGCAAGCTGGAGGTAGTCGATGGGATTTGTGCGCAGCTGGCGGCGCTCGACGCCAAGCTGACGGAGCAAACAGCGCGGCTCGATCAGGTCCAAGTGAAGGTGAATTTGTCCTGCGACACCTTGGGGCAGGTTCAGCAGAGCCAATTCCATGTCGCTCAGAAGGGGAAACCACCAGAGGTACCGGAGACCTCGTCGCTGACATCATCGGAGGTGTCGGCCAGCATCCTGGGCCCAGGGGCACCGTTCGTTGTTCAGGAGCTGCCTCGTCCTCTCCAGGTACCGCCCAATACCGCTCTGTCCCAACAAGTTGTGCAGTCAGTTCAGGAGGAGAATTCAGGCAAGAGGCCATGGTTGCCCAAAATGGATTTTCCCCGTTTTAATGGAAATGATGTCAGGATTTGGTTAGATAAGTGCGAGGCGTTCTTCTAGTTATACAGCATACCTGAAAATTTCAAGGTCACTTCTGCATCTCTGTATCTGACCGATAACGCTGCAAGTTGGTATCAGGCTTTTAAACAAAACAGTGCATATCACACTAAGCTGGATGAGGTTTATTTTATCTTTTTCTTGTTTCTCCAGTAGATGTCTGCTCCCCTCCCATGTACGGCGCTGCAACATCTTTCTTGGGTTTCATCAACTCTTGGATGTTTCTGCCCTCTCTTTACCATTAGTGGCGTTTGCTACATAATTTGATTCTAATTCATCTATCTACGTTACACCCTCTGCACCGCTGCGTACATGTAAGTAGTGCAGCGCCTATGATCTAGGCGTTACACTGTATTGTGTAGCGCCTAGCTTTTAGGCGTTGCACATTGACTTAGCAATTTTTAGGTATTCCGGAGTACGACGCTAGCCAGATGTGTAGCGCCTGTCAGTCAGGCGCTACACAGTGTAGTGTGACGCCTAGCTGTCGGACGCTACACCAGAGGGTTAGCGGAGTGAGATTTTTTCAAAGACAGTTCACTTTGCGAATTCTTTTTGTCCACAAGGTAAAATTTGTCTTTTTTGCGTCGGTTCGAAGCCATGGTGGGGAGTGGAGAAGGAAAAGAAACCTCACTTGCTGCAAAGTCAGCGCTTTCGCTTTCGCTCTCTCTTTTCTATTTACCTTTGCTATCATCTTGCTGCCGGTGATGGCTTTTTACGACTTGGCATGGCACACGGCGGGCACCCCTTTGTTTTCTCTTGTTGTCTTGCGGCGCTTGTGCTTCGTGGAATCGGATGCCTGATGTGTCCAGATTCCATGACGCATAATTCATCTGTCCATATATATTTCTAATTTCATATTCATCACCATTTCAAATCGGGCAAGGAGAAGTCATCGTGTTGGTTCTAGGATGGAATGATCTTTTGATCCAAAGATGCCGGTGCTAAAACCTCTTGTGTCTCTTTTAATAGGAAGTGCCAACGTTCGAGAAGGTCTCCGTTCCTTGAGAAACCGAGTAGCTTCTGTTGATCATCAGAGACTATGCAATCTACTTTTGTTCTTTATAAGGGGGGGACTACGTAATCTACTTGCATGAACACAAAGAAAATCTGGCTAATCTACTTGCATGAATACAAACAAAATCTGACGTACGGGTCTAGCAGCCAGCAACGGTATTCTAGAAAAGCAGCCAGCCGGCCATGCACGACTCTATAATAGTATATTTTTTTGAAACCGAGGCAAAAGATTTACCTAATCAATTACTAATTAAGAAGAGAATTGTCCAGTTAATTAACGGAAAACCGGACGAAAACCGATACATATAGATCACATGCGGCTACTCGCTAAGAAATAAACTCCATGACACCACGGTTAATCCAACAAACATACGTAACATGCAACAACCATAAACCCTTGCGAAATGACGTCGCAACGAAACCCTCAATGAACCACCCAACGCCACCAAATCCACAAAGGCGAGTCAATCGAAGATGGATGACGAAAAGACTGACGGACGGACTTCGGCGCCTTAGAAACAGGTGCCAAAGCACCTACCTCATCAACCTCAGCACCAACAGACGCCGCCACCGGGCCAACAACCTCAGGTGAGAGAGCAGCATCAGCCGCCAAACCTCCAAGGTCCACAAAGGCAAGCGCTTTGACTGATAGAAATGGTGCCATGCTTCATTTCCTAACCGCACATTCATTTTTTGTACTGGCGGTAGTATTCAGGCAATTTCTCTTCGTGTTGCAGTTCAGGCATTGCTTTGTACTTGTACGGTGCTAATTCAGAGAGTGAACTGTATGCTGTATTAGTGTATAGAAACTCATGTCCATTTAGAAGTACGTATATCTGAATGGAATGTCAAGGGCTTGTCGTAGTGCCATCCTGCTAACACATGCCTCCGAGAACAGACGCCTACTGAAACAACATATATTGCCTCTGCGCCGTGTTGCCATATAACCAACAGCACTATGAAAATATGCGATCTTCAAGTGTGTGTGCTTTGTACTTTCTGCAAACGGAAAACAATCTATGAAAATATGCGACCTTCAGCAGTTCCGATTCAATCCATCCCATGATGCACTGTCAGTAAATATCAGCATGCCTTACGAGTTTCAATGCTATGTTCCTGGTTTCTGCCGTTGCTATTCCATCCCGGTTCCAGGTCTGCCATGAAATCCTGGGCTTACCTCAGTTCTGCTTAATTTTCGTACAGAAATTTTCAATCATTTCGGAAGAAGATCAATGTCATTCCTCCCGCCTTAATCCTCCCCTCCCAAAAACACACCAGGCGTTGTTGTATCAGAACAACAAGAAAAATTTCTTTTTTATTATGATTATCGTGCACCTGATATTTCCGCAACCAAGAATTAGTGCATGTTGCAACCCGTCCGGCATGAATCTAAGAGTACCAGTAACAAGCTGGTTCATCCATGACGTGATTAAGCCCACTGCAGTGTTCACTACCTGGATGCAAACGCAACAAGCTTACAATGGCCGTTGCTTTCCAAGACAAAATTATATATCAGTAACTAGAGCCACCACTGCACATGCTTCGCTCTATTTACATCATCAAATGACGCATCATGACGTAGATCCTTTGCTGCCAGTGGTCATGAAAGATTCACCGCATCCACACTCCCCTTTCGAGTTCGGGTTGATGAACACAAACTGCGACCTGCAACACAAGGCACCATTACAAACCAACAAGACACATTTCAATGGAGGTGGAAACATCCTGCACAGAAACTAGAGACCACACCTCAGTGGATCGTCGACGAAGTCCATCGTGGTGCCAATCACATGCATCAGGGCCTTGCGGTCAATCAGTACTTTAACACCTTTCTCTTCAACAAGCTCATCAAACTTCCCTTTTTCTTCTGAACAAGGAGAGATTCCTTTTTAGCATGGACAGCAGAAAACAAACCATGGAGAATGTAGAAGCTAGTTCAATCTGCACAATAATAGGATGATGCTACAGTGATATTTATTCTGGTCTTGGGAAATTTTAGGTTCAAAAGATTGATCTATCTATGGATAAAACACCAGTACCCCATTAATTTGTACCAACATCTGACTAATGCTACAGTTGATCTGTATTCTTGGTTTGGGAAATTAAGCTCAATAGATTGATTTATTTATTTATTTTAAAATGTGGTCCATGCTGGGCACCAATAGATTGCACCGAAAAATATGTTAACAATTAAGCATCAAGTCATTTAGCATATATTTAGCCAGTGCAGTCCAGTATCTTCTTATCCATGATTCCAACAAAAGCAGGAACCAACAGCCAAACGGTAGCAGCAATTTAGCAAACATAAAAGTTCAGTTAGAGAGAAAGGGAGGAAGAGGAAATCAGCAGCCTTCCATTAGATAGAATTCTACAGGAGAGTGGGGGGAAGGGGACCGGGGAAAGAAGCCCACCACCGGCACCACTAATTTGTAGCATATATTTGAGATGTATTGGGGACGTATCTGGAAAGAATCTGTATTGGATACGGTATTCAATACAAATATGCTGGTTGCTAGAAGTATCGGTGTTTTCTTGCTGGGCACGGCTCACTAATCTGTACCAACATCTGAACAAGGCTGCATAATTGTACATAAGGGCAAGGGTTTTTATGACACAGGCTGGGCAAAAACATTAGATCGGCGAACTAATAATCGGAGAAATTGTTCAACCAGATGTTACTAGAAAAACAAAAAATGGTATGAGTTGAACAGCGCAGCCTACATATCAAACGGAAGTTCAGAATACTAAACATCATGGCTTAACCATAAACATAACAAACATTTTAGCAAACAAAATATACAGCATGGAACCCTGCAAATTAGATGTTGGAGGATGGACTATGGTGGCAGGGCTAAGCAATATAACAGCGATTTACATTTAACTTACGAATATTTATGTTCACTTTCTCTCCTCCTGTACTTATACAGCAATCTCAAGAAATGGTATGCCAAGGAGAGATTACCTGACAAATCAATTCACTGGCCATTTAATTCACTATGTTTGGCCAGATTATGTGGCCATTAATTCACTAAGTTTAGACAGATTATCTGGCCATTTAATTCACTAGGTTTGGCGTGTATCTTGCTGTAACATTGAAGAGTTTCTGCATAATACTGTATTTTGCAAGATGCAAAGCATGGTAGCTTCATACCTCTGAAACGCTGAACTAATTAACTTGAAACTCACGCATTGGAACAGCAAAACCGGGCAATACATATCAGTTTAACATATGAATATGTCCACTTTCCCCCCTCTGAAACTTGCACAGCAGACTAAGGCATAGCCTAGTGGTGGAAAGGGGCTGATGCCTTCTCACCCACCCAGGTTCTAAGGCATGGTACTTGCAATTTGGGTTTGTTGCACCAATTATACTGTAAGGGGTTCCCTTACAGTCTTTCTGTCAAAAAAAAAAAAAAAAACTTGCACAGCGATCTTGCTAAATGGCATGTGAGGATTCAATTACCAGGCAGGCCAGTTAATTTCACTAGGTTTTGTGTAACATTGCAGAGCTCTCTGAAGAAAATTCGCAAGATGCAGGGCATGGTAGCTTCATCCAAACACCAAACCAATAGAAACAAGGTAATTTCAACATGAAACAAATACGCTGGAAAGAGCGAAGCTAGCAGCATACCGGCATAATTCAGCGTGTAGGACAGGCCGTTGCAGCCGCGCGCCTTGACGCCAAGACGCAGGTAGGGCCGCTGCCTGAGGTCGAGGAGGTGGCGCACCCTGGCCGCCGCGGCCTCCGTCAGGGTGAGCGCCTGCTTCCGGGCGGCCGCCCCCGCCCTCTGCCCCGCGGCCTCAGCGCGGACGACGACATGGTTCGCCGGCGCGGCGGCAGGCGCGATTCGTCTCGGCATGAGGGAGGAGCCTTGCGCGGCAAGATTACGCCGGGGCGCCCTGGATCTTCTTCGTCCTGCTCTCCTTCCGAGGCCTCCGATCGACGGACGGACGGACGAATTGGGATGGACGGAGGCGTCTGGAACTCAGGTCATCGCTTCCTCTGGGCCAAACCCATTCGGCCCATCAACTTGGATTTCGTCTTTTTTTTAGCTGCCTGTCACCTTATAGTTTTTTTGTTTTCTTTGTCTAAAAAAAAACTTTATAGTTTTTCTTCAACATTTCTATCGTGCCAGAAATTCATAGGAGAATCGGTTTGACACGCTCACCATATTTAGCTGTCTTGGCGTCTCAAGCTCCTTCTCGACGAGTTTGCCTTCGCCACTGGCTTAAATATCACTCCCCTCATTTTAGTGAAAATCAAGTTTGACCACCTGTTTAACAAACAAAGGTGGGCTATGTGCCACAAAAGGTATACTTTTTTTTTGCCAGTTATACTACTACCATCAAATCTGTATTTACTGATAGCTACGGAAGTAATTTTGCTTCTTTATGATGTCATGTGTCGGGAGAAAGGAGCGAGCATGATTCTCGCGACCGCGGTCGTCCCCGCGTGAGCGCGCGGCCGCCGCCGGCCGGATCTCCATGCTCCGGCCACCCCCGCGTCTGCCGCTCTCAGATCCGGCCTTCACGTCGTCTGCTCCCCCCTTCTCTCCTGCCAGGATTCAGGTGTTGGAGCTGTGCCCCGGCGACTCTGCACCGTCTCTCCCGTCTTCACCGGCAGCTCCCCATCGGCCACCCCCAACGCTGGTCCACGCCCCAGCGAGCGCGCTGTCGCCGCCTCCCGCTGAGATGTCTGCTGGCTCCGCACCGCGCGTCGTCCCGCAGCCAGCCCCGTCTGTTGCTCGATCCCATCTGGATCAGGCCCCGCCGGCGCTGGGCCGCTCCGTCCAAGCTGTTGGCGGGTCTGGGAAGGTGTCGGTGGTGTCTCCGAGCAAGTTGGTTGCGCCTGTGCGTGCGCCCGCGCGGCTGCCCGTGCAGGCCTCTGCTGCGTCGATCTGTGTCGAGGGCCCGGTGGGGATGTGCTCTCCCGTCGCCGCGCCACCGCATCTCGGCTCGGGTCGGCCTGAGCCCGAGTCATGGACCTCTCTCGCCGCTGACGGCGACGACGACGATGAAGAGGAGCTGGCCCCTATGACACCGCCTGCTGCCAAGGCCCCGGCCCCGGCCGCTGCTCTGCCGGACGTGGTGGTGAAGGCGAGCAAGGGATGGCAGGAGGTGTTGCCCCGGCGTGGTCCGCGTCGCCCGACATCGCTAGCCCCTGCAATGGCTCCCCATCCAATCCCTGATTGGCTGCACGGTAGATGTTGCAGATGCTTCGCTCCTGGGCATCGTGCGGCCGACTGCAGAGGTCAGCTTTCGGTGCTCCCATTGCTTGGAGAACGGTCACCGTGCGCGCGGATGCCGCAATCCTTGGCGTCCTCTAAGTTCTTTGGCATGCCTTGCCATGCCGCCGGTCCACGGTTCCATGCGCCATCCTGCTCTAGCTTCATGTAAGGGTGCAATGAAATCCGTGCTCCCCTCCAAGGCGCTTCACCTTGGGTCTTGGGCGTCTATCGTCTCTGCTTCCGTTGGCTCAGCAACCCCACCCGATATGATGTTGCGGTCCTCTCTGGCCGATCAGACAACATTGTTGCAGAGTTGTCTGGCACGGGTTCAGAGCTTTCTTGAGCGGGCGGAGGCTGCTCTTAGCAGGCTCTCCCTTGCACCGGCTAGGTTGTAGACCACTCCGATGTCATGCCCCTCTGGCGTGGAAGATGTTGGCTCTATGGAGGAAGGGAGGCAAGAGTTATATGGATGTTTCTTCCCTCATGTTGAGAACGGTTCATCGTCACTCTCGGGCGAGTCCATTGTCGTGCTTGATGCTCCGGTGTTGCAGGTCATGCCCGAGCTACGAGAGCTATGTCTTAGCCCTGGTTCGCCTCTCTCTGTAGAGCATTTGGAGGTGGTCTCATCGGCAACCTCGTGTGAGGGGCATGTGTTGCCAAAGTCATGTGAGCAACTGGAGGTGCCTGAGTCCATTGCATTGGCGGTTCCTGTGGTCGATGAGGTTGCGTCGGTGGTTCCTTTGGTTGAGGTTGTTGATGCGGTCAGTGTGTTGAAGCCTGCTCTTGGCGGCGTCTTGGTTGATGACAACGAAACTAAGAAATTCAATGAGTTTTATGATTTTCTTGACAAATGGGTGGCTCATCGGTAGGCATCCGCAAGACAAGTGACCCTCCAAAGAAGAAGTCAACTAAGGAGAAACCAAAGAAGAAGAAAAACAAGAAGTGTGGCGCCATCCGAAAGGCGTCTGTGGTTTCATGATGGAGGGTGGTCATTTTTCGTTGGTATGCTCGCTAGGAGTTTCATTGTGTTCTACAAGTATTGAGGGTTGCCACTACTAGAAAAACCCCTACTAATGGCGCATTTAGTATGGCTATTAATGGCGCATCTGTAGTGCGCCATTAACAAAGACGCCATTAGTAATTTTACTAATGGCGCACCACTAGTGCGCCATTAGTATCTGATATACTAATGGCGACCGCTGGTGCGCCATTAGTATAGGCAGTGGTGCGCCTTAGTATGCCTCCCGAGGCCATGTATACCAGTGCTTTGGCATACTAATGGCGCACCACCGGATGCGCCATTAGTAATAGTGGCATACTAATGGCGCACTACCCGATGATGCGCCATTAGTATGCCTTTGTCATACTAATGGCGACTGTCATGTGATGCGCCATTAGTATGAATATTAGGTTTTTTATTTTTTATTTTCTGTTTTTGCACAGGTTATAAAATGTATAATTTGACAAAATATAGACAAGACACATCAACAACAGATTCATCAAATACAATGAAGATTAGTCTTTGAATACGATTCATCATATTAGTCTCTGAATACAATTCATCATATTAGTCTCCGAATTGAAAAGACCGAACAAAGATAGAACATTATATTACAAGTCTCGAGACCGCGAGTAGCGAGTTTGTCTTCACATGACAAGTCGATATCGATCATCTAAACTACCATCACATAGAAGAGAGCTGCGGTCATCACGATGAAACTCGTCTTCATCCGGTTCCTCCAACGCTCCCTCCCCTCTCCCGCTAGATAGCGGGCGTATCTAGATTCGCCTCGGACCTAGTGGTGTACCCTTTGTAATATTATCGCTGAATGGGTGAACTGTCTCCGACACTCCTCCCGATCATCGAGACTCCGAACCTTACCCTTGTACACGACATACGTCGGCATCGCTATGCACTAGCCAAACGTAAACGTTAGTACCAATTCACAGACAATACATAAGCAATATATAAGTATGCAATGTAACGATCGGAAGAGAAAAGCAAGACATTAATAGCATCGATTACATCTAAGTTGAACGACTCTCAAACCAAAGAGACATACTACAAGTTCATTAAAGTTTAATTACAACATGAGCCAATCGATGTTTGAGAACTAGACAACTCGACTCAAGGGACGGAGCGTGGATGAAGCCGCCGTCTATCGTGGGAGTCATGAAAGAACAGGCGTTGTCATCCTGCATTTGTAGCATTGTGTCGATGTCACCGTTGGACGGTTGATTTCGAGGTAGAACTGCCCGAGGTACGAAGGACATCTTGATGGATGATTTCCGCAAACTCCGATTGGATGCGAAAGAATTCTTGTCTGAGGTCCGCGCCTGGATTGCCGACACGCCGCGGCCCAATCTTGGAGTTTACTCGGTAGCGAAGTTGATGATGGTCCCGCACGATCGCCGCATGTGATGGATGGCGTAGTAGGCACCCTTCGATCGCAAAGCGGCTGCTTGACGCAGCAGAACGTCAGATTGTGGGAGAACACGTGCTTGCCATACTTACGAATAGGCTGGTGAAGGTGCCTCCAGATTTGGCGAGCCGGGAGAACATCATCAAGAACCTTCTTGACATTTGTGTAGTCTACGTTCAATCGACGGTCCGGTCGAAATACGTGGCCATGGAATATTTGGGGCTTAGGAGGATGAGCGTGCAACGTGTGTCACCGCAGAAAACACGAAATGTTAAAAGAAAACGATCGAAATGTAAGAATTCATATGTTACGGGCGGTTGAGGGAGGACTTACTCGGAAAGTAAGGCACAAGGAAGTTATCCTTATCTTGGTTTGCGAATGGCGCCGAGGTAAGAACTCGCGACTTTGCGGTCCCAGCACTGCCCAAGATCTTGGCACGCATGTAGAAGGGGTCGACTATCACGATGTCCGGTCTTGTCGCGAATGATCCGCATCTCCATACTCAAATGAAAATAGCCGAACGAAGGTGTAGTGCAGCGGATGAAGGTTCAACATAGCATGGATGTCATCAAAACGCGGGACGATCGACGCCCGATGGAGTTATCCACAAAGCCCTTGCCCTCTGGCACCTTGGCCGCGAAAACCGGTATGCCACATCCTTCTCCCCGAGACGCCGCTTCTCCAAAGAAAGAACACTGTCATGCAGACTCCGCATAGCACGGTTGCAGATTGAGCATATTTGTCGGTAGCATCGCCCTACCCCCACATGCACCCTCCTCGAGATATCCACGGTGAAGGTGGCCCGCCCCGAGCACGGATCGTACTCGGTGCGGCTGGCTCGCACCCTTCTTAGTCTTTCTTTTGCGTGCCTTCTTCTTCTCTGTAATGGGACCGAGTTTTGCTCACAGACCGCCTTCTTGAGTGTGTTGGGGCTGATAATATTTCGCACCTCGCCTATCCGAGGCTCGGTGAAGTCGGCAATGGAGGCGTCTCGAGAGCTGAACGCCAGACGGCGCTGTTGTAACTTGGCTTCTCCACGGCACGAGCTAGATCGCACACGTCTTTTGTTGGGTTTGGTTCTTGAGAAGGAGGCCCCATGAAGTCGCCATCGCACCCATGCTCGGCAAAATCTTGATCGACGTTGCCAAATGTATCATAGTCGCGTCGTCGTCGTTGCTCGATCCTGTGCCATATGCATGTTTGGATCGATGGCATAGGGATGTCCGGCACCGTTCTGGCGGTCTTGCCATGGGGCCGACTTGGCGCCGCACGATCTGGCGGTGTTTTCTTTGGGTGGTGTCCCCGCCCCAAACGAATCTGGCTCTTCGCCAAAGAGGGCCAGCTCAGCAAAGCGCCGAGGGTCATCACATCATCATCGTCGGCCCGATGGGTCGATTCGAGGTAACAAGTCGTCGCAGACTGGCAAAGCACCGAACCAGCTTGAACCCTAAACAAGTTGGGTGGCATCACGGGTAGCGTGGAACAAGGGTTGCCGGTTGAGCGATTTTGCCCTTGGCGACATCGACCAACTCGTTGTTCACGAAGTGGAGGAGAGTGCACGGAACGTCGGCGGCGCCCTGCGAAAACATGTAGGGCGTCGGGGATGCCCGATCAAAGGCAAGGAGATGAAGTCCTCGGCGAGAGAGGCTTAATTAGTTACCGTGATGATGGCGTCGAGCTCGGCTAATGTAGAGGCACCGCCAACGGCGGGCATGCGATTGACGGAGGGGCCGCTTCTGCAGAGGTGCGGCGGCGTACACCCGGTGCATTAAGCTCCGTGCGGCGTCGGAGACACCAATGCCGCCCCGCCGGAGGCACCAATGGCCCCGCCATCGCATTATGCGAGTTCTTGGCCGTGAAGCTAGGAATCGGGCGGCCCTGTTGGTCGCCCGCAATCCACGACTCAACCCCGAGATCAAGGTAGGCACAAAGGCGGTGATCGTCGCCCGAGTCGTTGTTCCACTTGCTCTTGGACAATCTCCGGAATCCGCGCCCACGTGCCTTGAGTTCTTGAACCTCTCGCTACTGGCTTTCCGAGCTGGTCTTTTCTCCTTCCGCACACCAGCCGTATAGTATGACCCCATTTTGTCGACAAGCCTTTGCGGCCACACACGACCGGTGACGTCGGACATCGAGCTTATCCTTGTTCTTCATTACATTCAACCCCTATTTAGAGTGGTGTCCCAAGGGTTGCTCTGAGTCGACCCCGCCTCGCTTTCGATCGCTGCGGAAGGAATGTGAACCATTTAGAAATTGGCTTCATTAATTAGAATGCAACCATATGGAGCTAATTACGCGGGGTGTATTCCTTACTGAGAACAAGCTCAAGCTGCTGGTCGAGGCGGCGGGCAGCGTCGACGATGGCGGGCAGCGGCGTCGGGCGGGGTCGAGGCGTCGAGGCGGCGTCTGGGCGGCGTCGAGGCGGCGTCGGGCGGCGAGGCAGCGTCGGGAGGGGGCGGCCGGAGAGGAGAGGGGAAGGGATCTAGGGCGAGGAGAGGCGAGGGAGAGGGAAGGCGAGAGAGGCGAGGAGGGAGAGGGCGGGGCGAGGCGGCGGGTGGGTGTGGAGCGGCGCGGGCGGTGGATCGAGAGGGAGAGGAACCGGCAAGGGGAGAGGAAGGGGATCGGGCGAAGGGGGAGAGGGAAGGGGATCGGGCACAATACTAATGGCGCACCTCACCGTGGTGCGCCATTATCATCCATACTAATGGCGCACCTCACCGTGGTGCGCCATTAGTATTTTTTTTTTCAACTCGAGCCAACAGGTTATGTACCACAGGCTGATCCACATCAAGCCCACTCTACTAGCTCGATTGGTCAGCAGCAGTTCTCACACCAGAGGTCCTGGGTTCGACTCCCGTGCTCCACAAATTTTTTAGCATTTAAAAGCTGTTTGATACTTATTTGTGTTTAAATATGTTCAAACTTGTTTAAATAATAACAATAATATTTTTTATAAGACAAGTAGCATTTAAAAGCTGTTTGATACTTATTTTTTATAAGGCAGGTGCTGGGTGCGGGGGTCGGCGGCGGTTGAGTAGGGGAATCGAGGGTGCGGGGGTCATGGGTGGGCCGGTGGACTGGGGTGCTGCATGGCGAGCTAGGGGACCAGATCTGGCGAGGTGGGATAGCGATCGAGATGGAGGGGATCGAGGTGGGCTCCACAAATTTTTTAGCATTTAAAAGTTGTTTGATACTTATTTGTGTTTAAATATGTTCAAACTTGTTTAAATAATAACAATAATATTTTTTATAAGACAGTAGCATTTAAAAAGCTGTTTGATACTTATTTTTTTATAAGGCGGTGCTGGGGTGTGGGGGTCGTGGGTGGCGGTTGAGTAGGGGAATCGAGGGTGCGAGGTGGGATAGCGATCGAGATGGAGGGGGATCGAGATCGAGTGTCCATGAAATTTAAAAATATTCATGATAGTTCAAAAAGTACCAATGAAATACAATCGAGAAATGAAGGCTACGATTTAAATACAATCGATCTTAGCTAGCTATCTGTTCACAATCTTCTTGCCCTTCTTTTTCGCAAATGGAGTTCTTCCGTGGAGCAGACGTCCTTTAGGTAGGGTGGTCCTGCTTCTTCTTGTGGTGTATCTGCTACTTCATCATCGTCATCATGTTCGATCCTCGGTCGCCGTACTTGTCAAGTCTTGCTCATTGGCTACTCCATCCATTCCGATGATCTTCCTTTTGCCTCTCCTCACGACAACACGACCGGGCTTTGGCGGGTCGGTAATGAAGAAGCATTGGTCCACTTGGGAAGCCAGTACCATGGCTCATTTTTGCGGTGACGTTTGCGCCCATGGTCTTGGATTTGGCCGGGTATAACCATGGTGGTGAAATACGGTCTTCTTTTATGACGTTCTTGGCCCATCGACACGGAACATCGGGACCTTCTCTCCGGCGTAGCTCAGCTCCAGATCTCCTCGATCCTTCCGTAGTATCTGTCCTTGTCGTTACCGGTGTAGGATTCCATCGTTACCCCGGAGTTCGATAACCATCGCTCTTCATGTCCTTGGCCTCGGTGTAGAATGTGTAGCCGTTGATATCGTGACGCCTCATAGGTCATCAGGTTGTGCTCGGCGCCTGTGACAAGGCGAATATGAGTTGTTCTTCCGCGGAAGAATCCTCATGTAAAGGGTACGACGAAGCTTCGCTTGAACCAACGCGTGAAACATGAGTTGTGCTCTTTGAGTGTATCTCCGTCCGTCCTCTGTTGGCCTCGGTCATTGTACGTCTTCTTAATAAAGGTTTTGTGCTCTACCACCCAAGGATCGACCACGTCTATGTGTTGTAGCGCGACTAGGTTTGTGTTGGGGAACGTAGTAATTTCAAAAATTTCCCTACGCACACACAGGACCATGGTGATGGCATAGCAATGAGAGGGGAGAGTGTCTGTCCACGTACCCTCGTAGACCGAAAGTGGAAGCGTTATAACAACGCGGTTGATGTAGTCGTACGTCTTCACGATCCGACCGATCCAAGTACCGAACGTACGGCACCTCCGAGTTACGCACACGTTCAGCTCGATGGCGATCCCGGACTCCGATCCAAAGCAAAGTGTCGGGATGAGTTACGTCAAGACGACGGCGTGGTAGCGATGATGATGCTCCACCGACGCAGGGCTTTGCCTAAGCTCATGACGATATGACTTCTCCGGTAAGAGGCTTCGCCTAAGCTCATGACGATATGACCGAAGTGGAATATGGTGGAGGGGCACCGCACCACGACTAAGGAACGATCCGTAGATCAACTTGTGTGTCATGGGGTGCCCCCTGCCTCGTATATAAAGGAGCAAGAGGCGGTGCGGCTAGCCCAAGGGGCGCTGGAGGAGTCCTACTCCCACAGGAGTAGGACCCCCCTTTCCTAGTTGGAATAGGATTGGGGAGGGAAGAGGGAAGAAGCGCCCCCCCTCTCCTTGTCCTATTAGGACTAGAGGGGGGGGGCTTGTGCCTGCCTGGCGGCCCTTCCTCTTCTCTCTTGTGGCCCATTAAGGCCCATATACCCCGGGGTTCCGTAACCCCGGTGTTCGGTAACTTCCTGTTTTCATCCGGAACCCTTCAAAGTCAAACATAGGCTTCCAATATATCAATCTTTATGTCTCGACCATTTGAGACTCCTCGTCATGTCCGTGATCACATCGGGACTCGAACAACCTTGGTACATCAAAACTTATAAACTCATTATGAACTGTCATCGAAGCGTTTAAGCGTGCGGACCCTACGGGTTCGAGAACTATGTAGACATGACCTAGAACCATTCTCGGTCAATAACCAATAGCGGAACCTGGATGCCCATATTGGTTCCTACATATTCTCGAAGATCTTTATCGGTCAAACCGCATAACGACATCGTTGTTCCCTTTGTCATCGGTATGTTACTTACCCGAGATTTGATCGTCGGTATCAATACCTAGTTCAATCTCGTTACAGTAAGTCTCTTTACTCGTTCCGTAATACATCATTTCACAACTAACTCTTTAGTTGTAATTCTTGCAAGGCTTATGTGATGTGTATTACCGAGAAGGCCCAGAGATACCTCTCCAGACAATCGGAGTGACAAAACCTAATCTCGAAATCGCCAACCCAACAAGTACCTTTGGAGACACCTGTAGTACTCCTTTATAATCACCCGATTCGTTGTGACGTTTGGTAGTACCAAAGTGTTCCTCCGTAAGCGGAGTTGCATAATCTCATAGTTACGGGAACATGTATAGGTCATGAAGAAAGCATTAGCAATATACTAAGCGATCAAGTGCTAAGCTAACGGAATGGGTCATGTCAATCACATCATTCTCCTAATGAGGTGATCTCATTAATCAAATGACAACACATGTCTATGGTTAGGAAACACAACCATCTTTGATTAATGAGCTAGTCTAGTAGAGGCATACTAGTGACTATCTGTTTGTCTATGTATTCACACATGTATTATGTTTCCGGTTAATACAATTCTAGCATGAATAATAAACATTTATCATGATTTAAGGAAATAAATAATAACTTTATTATTGCCTCTAGGGCATATTTCCTTGATCTCCCACTTGCACTAGAGTCAATAATCTAGTTTACAGTAATGATTCTAACACCCATGGAGTCTTGGTGCTGATCATGTTTTGCTCGTGGAAGAGGCTTAGTCAACGGTCTGCAACATTCAGATCCGTATGTATTTTGCAAATCTCTATGTCTCCCACTTGGACTTGGTCCCGAATGGAATTGAAGCGTCTCTTGATATGCTTGGTCCTCTTGTGAAATCTGGATTCCTTTGCCAAGGCAATTGCACCGATATTGTCACAGAAGATCTTCATTGGTCCCGATGCACTAGGTATGACACCTAGATCGGAAATGAACTCTTTCATCCAGACTCCTTCATTTGCTGCTTCGAAGCAGCTATGTACTCCGCTTCACATGTAGATCCCGCCACGGCGCTTTGTTTAGAACTGCACCAACCGACAGCTCCACCGTTTAATAAAAACACGTATCCGGTTTGCGATTTAGAAGCGTCCGGATCAGTGTCAAAGCTTACATCGGCGTAACCATTTACGACTAGCTCTTTGTCACCTCCATATCGAGAAACATATCCTTAGTCCTTTTCGGTATTTCAGGATGTTCTTGACCGCTGTCCGATGATCCACTCTGGATTACTTTGGTACCTTCCTGCCAAGCTTATAGCTAAGCATCGTCAGTGTCGGTACACAGCATTGCATACATGATAGAGCCTATGGCTGAAGCATAGGAACATCTTTCATTTTCTCTATCTTCTGCTGTGGTCGGGCATTGAGTCGACTCAATCTTACACCTTGTAATATAGGTAAAAACCTTTCTTTGCTCGATCCATTTTGAACTTCTTCAAAACTTTATCAAGGTATGTGCTTTGTGAAAGTCCAATTAAGCGTCTTGATCTATCTCTATAGATCTTGATGCCCCATATGTAAGCAGCTTCACCGAGGTCTTTCATTGAAAACATTTATTCAAGTATCCTTTTATGCTATCCAGAAATTCTATATCATTTCCAATCAATAATATGTCGTCCACATATAATATCGAAATGCTCTGAGCTCCCACTCACTTTCTTGTAAATACGAAGCTTCTCCAAAAGTGCATATAAAACCATATGCTTTGATCACACTATCAAAGCGTTTATTCCAACTCGAGAGGCTTGCACGGACCATAAATTGATCATTTGGAGCTTGCAAACTTTGTTAGTACCCTTTGGATCGACAAAACCTTCTGGTTGTATCATATACAACTCTTCTTCTAGAAATCCATTCAAGAATGCAGTTTTACATCCATTTGCCAAATTTCATAATCATAAAATGCGGCAATTGCTAACATGATTCGGACAGACTTAAGCATCGCCACGGGTGAGAAAGTCGATCGTAGTCAACCCCTTGAACTTGTCGAAAACCTTTTGCAACAAGTCGAGCTTTGTAGACACAGTTACATTACCATCAGCGTCGGTCTTCTTCTTAAAGATCCATTTATTCTCAATGGCTTGCCGATCATCGGGCAAGTCAACCAAAGTCCATACTTTGTTCTCATACATGGATCCCATCTCAGATTTCATGGCTTCCAGCCATTTCGCGGAATCTGGGCTCACCATCGCTTCTTCATAGTTTGTAGGTTCGCCATGGTCAAGCAACATGACTTCCGAATAGGATTACCGTACCACTCAGTGCGTATTTTATTCTGGTTGACCTCTGGTTCAGTAGCAACTTGATCTGAAGTTTCATGATCAACATCATTAGTTTCCTCACCAATTGGTGTAGTCGTCACAGGAACCGTTTCTTGTGATGAACTATTTTCCAATAAGGGAGCAGATACAGTTATCTCATCAAGTTCTACTTTCCTCCCACTCACTTCTTTCGAGAGAAACTCCTTCTCTTGAAAGGATCCGAATTTAGCAACGAAAATATTGCCTTCAGATCTGTGATAGAAGGTGTACCCAACAGTCTCCTTTGGGTATCCTATGAAGACACATTTCTCCGATTTGGGTTCGAGCTTATCGGTTGAAGTTTCTTCACATAAGCATTGCAGCCCCAAACTTTAAGCGACAACTTTGGTTTCTTGCCAAACCACAGTTCATACGGTGTCGTCTCAGCGGATTTAGATGGTGCCCTATTTAACGTGAAGCGGCCGTCTCTAAAGCATATCCCCAAAGCGATAGCGGTAAATCAGTAAGAGACATCATAGATCGCACCATATCAAGTAAAGTACGATTCTGACGTTCGGACACACCATTTCTCTATGGTGTTCGGGTGGCGTGAGTTGCTAAACCATTCCACATTGTTTCAAATGTAAACCAAACTCAGTAACTCAAATATTCTCCTCCACGATCAGATCGTAGAAACTTTATTTTCTTGTTACGATGATTTTCCACTTCATTCTGAAATTCTTTGAACTTTTCAAATGTTTCAGATTTGTGTTTCATTAAGTAGACATACCCATATCTGCTCAAATCATCTGTGAAGGTGAGAAAATAACGATACCGCCCGCGTGCCTCAACATTCATTGGACCACAAACATCGGTATGTATGATTTCCAACAAATCAGTTGCTCGCTCCATAGTTCCGAGAACGGCGTTTTAGTCATCTTGCCCATGAGGCATGGTTACAAGTACCAAATGATTCATAATCAAGTGATTCGAAGCCCATCGGTATGGAGTTTCTTCATGCTTTTACATCGATATGACCCAAACGGCGATTGCCACAAATAAGTTGCATTATCATTATCAACTCTGCATCTTTTGGTTTCAACACTATGAATATGTGTATTACTACTATCGAGATTCAATAAAATAGACCACTCTTCAAGGGTGCATGACCATAAAAGATATTATTCATATAAATAGAACAACCATTATTCTCTGTCTTAAATGAATAACCGTCTCGCATTAAACAAGATCCAGATATAATGTTCATGCTCAACGCGGCACCAAATAACAATTATTTAGGTCTAAAACTAATCCCGATGGTAGATGTAGAGGTAGCGTGCCGACCGCGATCACATCGACTTTGGAACCATTTCCCACGCGCATCGTCACCTCGTCCTTAGCCAATCTTCGCAATCCGTAGTTCTGTTTGAGTTGCAAATATTAGCAATGAACCAGTATCAAATACCCAAGTACTCTGCGAGTATTAGTAAGGTACACATCAATAACATGTATATCACATATACCTTTGATCACCTTGCCATCCTTCTTATCCGCCAAATACTTGGGGCAGTTCCGCTTCGGTGTCCGGTTTGCTTGCACTAAAACACTCAGTTTCAGGCTTAGGTCCAGACTTGGGTTTCTTCTCTTGAGCAGCAACTTTCTTGCTGTTCTTTTGAAGTTCCTTCTTCTTTCCTTTGCCCTTTTCTTGAAACTAGTGGTCTTGTTGACCATCAACACTTGATGCTCTTTCTTGATTTCTACCTCCGCTGCTTTTAGCATTGCGAAGAGCTCGGGAATTGTTTTGGTCATCCCTTGCATATTATAGTTCATCACGAAGCTCTTGTAGCTTGGTGGCGTGATTGGAGAATTTCATCAATGACACTATCATCCGGAAGAGTAACTCCCGGTTGAATCAAGTGATTATTATACCCGGACATTTTGAGTATATGTTCACCTTGTGAACTATTCTCCTCCATCTTGCAGCTATAGAACTTATTGGAGACTTCATATCTCTCAATCCGGGCATTTGCTTGAAATATTAACTTCAACTCTGGAACATCTCATATGCTCCATGACGTTCAAAACGTCGTTGAAGACCCGGTTCTAAGCCGTAAAGCATGGCACACTGAACTATCGAGTAGTCATCAGCATTGCTCGCCAGACGCTCACAACTTCGGCGCAGCTCTGCAAAGAGGTTCGGCACCCAGCGGTGCTTCCGGGGCGTAATTTTTACGTGCAGCAATGAGGATAATCCTCAAGTTACGGACCCAGTCCGTGTAATTGCTACCATCATCTTTCAACTTTGCTTTCAAGGAACGCATTAAAATTCAACGGAACAACATACGAGCCATCTATCTACAAATAAACATAGACAAGCAAAATACTATCGGTACTAAGTTCATGATAAATTTAAGTTTAATTAATCATATTAAAACTCCCACTTAGACAGACATCTCTCTAGTTATCTAAGTGATTACATGATCCAAATCAACTAAACCATGTCCGATCATCACGTGAGATGGAGTAGTTTCAATGGTGAGCATCACTATGTTGATCATATCTACTATATGATTCACGTTCGACCTTCGGTCTCCGTGTTCCGAGGCCATATCTGTTATATGCTAGGCTCGTCAAGTTTAACTGAGTATTCTGCGTGCGCAACTGTTTTGCACCCGTTGTATTTGAGCGTAGAGCCTATCACACCCGATCATCACGTGGTGTCTCAAAGACGAAGAACTTTCGCATAACGGTGCATACTCGTGGAGAACACTTCTTGATAATTTTTGAGAGATCATCTTATAATGCTACCGTCAATCAAAGCAAGATAAGATGCATAAAGGATAAACATCACATGCAATCAATATAAGTGATTTGATATGGTCATCATCATCTTGTGCTTGTGATCTCCATCGCCAAGCACCGTCATGATCACCATCGTCACCGGTAGCGACACCTTGATCTCCATCGTAGCATCGTTGTCGTCTCACCAACTATTGCTTCTACGACTATCGCTACTACTTAGTGATAAAGTAAAGCAATTACATGGCGCTTGCATTTCATACAATAAAGCGACAACCATATGGCTCTCGCCGATTGCCGATAACTCGGTTACAAAACATGATCATCTCATACAATAAAATATAGCATCACGTCTTGACCACATCACATCACAACATGCCCTGCAAAAACAAGTTAGGCGTCCTCTACTTTGTTGTTGCAAGTTTTACGTGGCTGCTACGGGCTGAGCAAGAACCGTTCTTACCTACGCATCAAAACCACAACGATAGTTTGTCAAGTTGGTGCTGTTTTAACCTTCGCAAGGACCGGGCGAGCCACACTCGGTTCAACTAAAGTGAGAGAGACAGACACCGCCGGTCACCTTTAAGCAACGAGTGCTCGAGCGGTGAAACCAGTCTCGCGTAAGCGTCTGGCGTAATGTCGGTCCGGGCGCTTCATCTCACAATACCGCTGAACCAAAGTATGACATGCTGGTAAGCAGTATGACTTATATCGCCCACAACTCACTTGTGTTCTACTCGTGCATATGACATCAACGATAAAACCAGGCTCGGATGCCTTTGTTGGGGAACGTAGTAATTTCAAAAATTTCCCACGCACACACAGGACCATGGTGATGGCATAGCAACGAGAGGAGAATGTCGTCCACGCACCCTCGTGAGACCGAAAGCGAAGCGTTATAACAACGCGGTTGATGTAGTCGACGTCTTCACGATCCGACCGATCCAAGCACCGAACGACGGCACCTCCGAGTTCGCACACGTTCAGCTCGATGACGATCCCCGGACCGATCCAGCAAAGTGTCGGGATGAGTTCCGTCAAGACTGACGGCGTGGGACGATGATGATGTTCCACCGACGCAGGGCTTTGCCTAAGCTCCATGACGATATGACTTCTCCGGCGCAGGGCTTCGCCTAAGCTCATGACGATATGACGAAGTGGAATATGGTGGGGGGGCACCGCGACACGGCTAAGGAACGATCCGTAGATCAACTTGTGTGTCATGGGTGCCCCTGCCCCAGTATATAAAGGAGCAAGGGGTGCGGCCAGCCCAAGGGGGCGCGAGGAGTCCTACTCCCACGGGAGTAGGACTCCCCCTTCCTAGTTGGAATAGGATTGGGGAGGGGAAGAGGAAGAGGCGCCCCCTCTCCTTGTCCTATTCGGACTAGAGGGGGGAGGGGGGCGCGCGGCCTGCCTGGCCGGCCCTTCCTCTTCTCTCTTGTGGCCCATTAAGGCCCATATACCCCCCGGGGGGTTCCGGTAACCCCCCGGTGTTCCGGTAACTTCCTGTTTTCATCCGGAACCCTTCCGAAGTCCAAACATAGGCTTCCAATATATCAATATTTATGTCTCGGCCATTTCGAGACTCCTCGTCATGTCCGTGATCACATCCGGGACTCCGAACAACCTTCGGTACATCAAAACTTATAAACTCATTATGAACTGTCATCGAAACGTTTAAGCGTGCGGACCCTACGGGTTCGAGAACTATGTAGACATGACCTAGAACCATTCTCGGTCAATAACCAATAGCGGAACCTGGATGCCCATATTGGTTCCTACATATTCTACGAAGATCTTTATCGGTCAAACCGCATAACGACATACGTTGTTCCCTTTGTCATCGGTATGTTACTTACCCGAGATTTGATCGTCGGTATCCAATACCTAGTTCAATCTCGTTACCGGTAAGTCTCTTTACTCGTTCCGTAATACATCATTTCACAACTAACTCTTTAGTTGTAATGCTTGCAAGGCTTATGTGATGTGTATTACCGAGAAGGCCCAGAGATACCTCTCCGACAATCGGAGTGACAAAACCTAATCTCGAAATACGCCAACCCAACAAGTACCTTTGGAGACACCTGTAGTACTCCTTTATAATCACCCGATTCACGTTGTTGACGTTTGGTAGTACCCAAAGTGTTCCTCCGTAAACGGAGTTGCATAATCTCATAGTTACAGGAACATGTATAGGTCATGAAGAAAGCATTAGCAATATACTAAACGATCAAGTGCTAAGCTAACAGAATGGGTCATGTCAATCACATCATTCTCCTAATGAGGTGATCTCATTAATCAAATGACAACACATGTCTATGGTTAGGAAACACAACCATCTTTGATTAATGAGCTAGTCTAGTAGAGGCATACTAGTGACTATCTGTTTGTCTATGTATTCACACATGTATTATGTTTCCGGTTAATACAATTCTAGCATGAATAATAAACATTTATCATGATTTAAGGAAATAAATAATAACTTTATTATTGCCTCTAGGGCATATTTCCTTCAGTTTGCTCTTTCAAAGTCGGCGAGTCGACCCTCGAAGTCGACATGCATTTCGCGGCGACCCTCACGGTGACCCCATCCAGCGAGCCTGCCGAGGTGCCTGTTGACGGGCAGACCAACGGGTTCTCGATGCCTAGATAATTCGTGCAGTAGGAGATGCACTCTTCGGTCAGAAAGCCCCTGGCTATGCTTCCTTCTGGACGTGACATGTTGCGAACGTATCCTTTGATGACACCATTCATCCTTTCGAACGGCATCATGCTTTGTGCAGGAACGTCGGCCCGAGTTGGATGATATCCTCCACTATATGGACCAGCAGATGCACCATAACGTCAAGAATGCGGGCGGAAGTACATCTCAAGCTCGCATAGTATCACCACGATCTCTTCTCGTAGCCTTCGAGTTGCCTCACGCCAATTGACTTCGAGAGATGACGTCGAAGAAGTTGCATAGGCCAAATAGCGTTTCCGACGGACGTGCGCGTCCATGATCCCCAGTGATTGTAATGGAAGTATCTGCGTCATCAAGACGTGATGGCGGTCGTGAGACTTCATCCCGCTGAACTTCTGCTTCGCTGGGTCTAGGTATCTACTTATCTTCCCCGCGTAACCGTAAGGAAGTTTTACTCCTAGGAGGCAGGTGAAAAACTGCTCGATCTCCTCCTGACTTAGAGTGAAGCACGCGGGAGGGTAGTCATTTCCGGTCTTCTTGGCCTTTTTGCCTTTGCGACGACTTTCTGTGTCCTGCTTCGCCTCATCATCATCATCATCATCATCATCATCATCATCATCATCATATATAGCGTGAAGCTCCTGCCTGATGCCCATTGATTTCAAGTCTGCCCTTGCTTTCGGCCCATCTTTGGTCCTCTCTGGCATGTTGAGCAGGGTACCAAGCAGACTCGCACACGTTCTTCGTGATATGCATGACATCAAGGCTGTGAGGCACACGGTGGATCTTCCAGTACGGCAAGTCCCAGAAAACAGACCTCGTTTTCCATACCTTCAGCAGCGGCTCTGGCGCGCTTTCGCTTCTTCCCGGCTCGCGCCTTTTGCTTTTTTCCGGCGGTGGGCAGTCTTTCCAATTTTTCAACAGCTTGTCTATTTCCTCGCCGCTCCTCGTACAGGCGTTTTGGGTTCGGTTTCACCATCGAACAGATCCTTGCGTTTCCTCCACGGGTCATCGTCACGAAGCCACCTTCGATGTCCCATGAACACGGTTTTCGAAGACCCGGGTGAAGGAAATATGCCCTAGAGGCAATAATAAAGTTATTATTTATTTCCTTATATCATGATAAATGTTTATTATTCATGCTAGAATTGTATTAACCGGAAACATAATACATGTGTGAATATATAGACAAACAAGTATGTCACTAGTATGCCTCTACTTGACTAGCTTGTTAATCAAAGATGGTTATGTTTCCTAACCATGAACAAGGAGTTGTTATTTGATTAACAAGGTCACATCATTGGTTGAATGATCTGATTGACATGACCCATTCCGTTAGCTTAACACTTGATCGCTTAGTATGTTAATGCTTTCTTCATGACCCATACATGTTCCTGTAACTATGAGATTATGCAACTCCGTTTACGGAGGAATACTTTGGTACTACCAAACGTCACAACGTAATCGGGTGATTATAAAGGAGTACTACAGGTGTCACCAAAGGTACTTGTTGGGTTGGCGATTTCGAGATTAGGTTTTGTCACTCCGATCGTCGGAGAGGTATCTCTAGGCCTTCTCGGTAATACACATCACCTAAGCCTTGCAAGCATTACAACTAATGAGTTAGTTGTGAGATGATGTATTACGGAACGAGTAAAGAGACTTTCCGGTAACGAGATTGAACTAGGTATTGGATACCGACGATCAAATCTCGGGTAAGTAACATACCGATGACAAAGGGAACAACGTATGTCGTTGTGCGGTTTGACCGATAAAGATCTTCGTAGAATATGTAGGAACCAATATGGGCATCCAGGTTCCGCTATTGGTTATTGACCGAGAATGGTTCTAGGTCATGTCTACATAGTTCTCGAACCCGTAGGGTCCGCACGCTTAACGTTTCGATGACAGTTCATAATGAGTTTATAAGTATTGATGCACCGAAGGTTGTTCGGAGTCCCGGATGTGATCACGGACATGACGAGGAGTCTCGAAATGGTCGAGACATAAAGATTGATATATTGGAAGCCCATGTTTGGACTCCGGAATCACTCCGGGTGAAATTGGGAATTTTACCGGAGTACCGGGGGGTTACCGGAACCCCCCGGGGGGTCAATGGGCCTTGATGGGCCTTAGTGGAAAGGAGAAAAGGGGGCCCAAGTGCTGATCGCACCTTCCCCTTCCCTAGTCCTATTAGGACTAGGAGAGAGGGGGCCCTCTCTCCCTTCCCACTTGGGAAACCTAGTTGGACTAGGATTGGGGGAATCCTACTCCTAGTAGGAGTAGGAAACCCTGGTGCGCCTCCTCTCTCGGCCGGCCAGCCCCTCCCTTCCCTCCTTATATATCTGGGGCAGGGGCACCCCAAGACACACAAGTTGATCTACGGATCTTTCCTTAGCCGTGTCGGTGCCCCTTCCACCATATTCCACTTCGGTCATATCGTCATGAGCTTAAGCGAAGCCCGCGCTGGAGAAGTCATATCGTCGCGGAGCTTAGGCGAAGCCCTGCATCGGTGGAGCATCATCACCGTCACCACGCCGTCGGTCGACGGAACTCATCCCGACACTTTGCTGGATCGAGTCCGGGATCGCCATCGAGCTGAACGTGTGCGAGAACTCGGAGGTGCCGACGTTCGGTGCTTGGATCGGTCGGATCGTGGAGACGACGACTACATCAACAGCGTTGTTATAACGCTTCGCTTTCGGTCTCACGAGGGTACGTGGACGGACACTCTTCCCTCTCGTTGCTATGCCATCACCATGGTCTTGCGTGATCGTGAGGAAATTTTTGAAATTACTACGTTCCCCAACAATGGCATCCGAGCCTGGTTTTATGCGTTGATGTCATATGCACGAGTAGAACACAAGTGAGTTGTGGGCGATACAAGTCATACTGCCTACCAGCATGTCATACTTTGGTTCAGCGGTATTGTGAGATGAAGCGGCCCGGACCGACATTACGCAGACGCTTACGCGAGACTGGTTTCACCGCCCGAGCACTCGTTGCTTAAAGGTGACCGCGGTGTCTGTCTCTCTCACTTTAGTTGAACTGAGTGTGGCTACGCCCGGTCCTTAAGAAGGTTAAACGGAGTCTATTTGACGAAGTATCGCTGTGGTTTTGATGCGAGGTAAGAACGGTTCTTGCTCAGCCCGTAGCAGCCACGTAAAACTTGCAACAACAAAGTAGAGGACGCCTAACTTGTTTTTGCAGGGCATGTTGTGATGTGATATGGTCAAGACGTGATGCTATATTTTATTGTATGAGATGATCATGTTTTGTAACCAAGTTATCGACAATGGCAGGAGCCATATGGTTGTCGCTTTATTGTATGAAATGCAACGCCATGTAATTGCTTTACTTTATCACTAAGGAGTAGCGATAGTCGAGAAGCAATAGTTGGCGAGACGACAACGATGCTACGATGGAGATCAAGGTGTCGCGCCGGTGACGATGGTGATCATGACGATTGCTTGGCGATGGAGATCACAAGCACAAGATGATGATGACCATATCATATCACTTATATTGATTGCATGTGATGTTTATCCTTTATGCATCTTATCTTGCTTTGATTGACGGTAGCATTATAAGATGATCTCTCACTAAAATTATCAAGAAGTGTTCTCCCGAGTATGCACCGTTGCCAAAGTTCAGTAGTACCCAGACACCACGTGATGATCGGGTGTGATAAGTTCTATGTCCATCTACAACGGTGCAAAACAGTTGCACACGCGAATACTCAGGTTAAACTTGACGAGCCTAGCATATAACAGATATGGCCTCGAACACGGAGACCGAAGGTCGAACGTGAATCATATAGTAGATATGATCAACATAGTGATGTTCACCGTTGAAACTAGTCCGTCTCACGTGATGATCGGACACGGTTTAGTTAAATGGATCACGTGATCACTTAGATGACTAGAGAGATGTCTGTCTAAGTGGGAGTTTTTAATATGATTAATTGAACTTAAATTTATCATGAACTTAGTACCGATAGTGTTTTGCTTGTCTATGTTTCATGTAGATAGATGGCTCGTCTTTGTTGTTCCGTTGAATTTTAATGCGTTCCTTGAGAAAGCAAAGTTGAAAGATGATGGTAGCAATTACACGGACTGGGTCCGTAATTTGAGGATTATCCTCATTGCTGCACGTAAAATTACGCCCCGCAAGCACCGCTGGGTGACAGAGCCTGCTGCAGATGTTGAGCCGAAGTTGTGAAGCGTCGGCAAAGCGTAGCTGATGACTACTCTATAGTTCAGTGTGCCATGCTTTACGGCTTAGAACCGGGTCTTCAACGACGTTTTGAACGTCATGGAGCATATGAGATGTTCCAGAGTTGAAGTTAATATTTCAAGCAAATGCCCGGATTGAGAGATATGAAGTCTCCAATAAGTTCTATAGCTGCAAGATGGAGGAGAATAGTTACGTCGGTGAGCACATACTCAAAATGTCTGGGTATAACAATCACTTAATTCAGCTGGGAGTTAATCTTCCGGATGATAGTGTCATTGATGAATTCTCCAATCACGCCACCAAGCTACAAGAGCTTCGTGATGAACTATAATATGCAAGGGATGACTAAGACAATTCTGAGCTCTTCGCGATGCTAAAAGCTGCGGAGGTAGAAATCAAGAAAGAGCATCAAGTGTTGATGGTCAACAAGACCACTAGTTTCAAGAAAAGGGCAAAGGGAAGAAGAAGGAAACTTCAAAAGAACAGCAAGAAAGTTGCTGATCAAGAGAAGAAACCCAAGTCTGGACCTAAGCCTGAAACTGAGTGTTTTACTGCAAGCAGACCGGACATCGGAAGCGGAACTGCCCCAAGTATTTGGCGGATAAAAGGATGGCAAGGTGAACAAAGGTATATATGATATACATGTTATTGATGTGTACCTTACTAGAGCTCGTAGTAGCACCTGGTATTTGATACTGGTTCCGTTGCTAATATTTGCAACTCAAACAGGACTACGGAATAAACGAGCAGCGGCAAAGGACGAGGTGACGGCGGCGTGGGAAATGGTTCCAAAGTCAATGTGATCGCGATCGGCACGTTATCTCTACATCTACCTTCAGGATTAGTTTTAGACCTAAATAATTGTTATTTGGTGCCGCGTTGAGCATGAACATTATATCTGGATCTTGTTTATTGCGAGACGGTTATTCATTTAAATCAGAGAATAATGGTTGTTCTATTTATATGAATAATATCTTTTATGGTCATGCACCCTTGAAGAATGGTCTATTCTTGTTAAATCTCGACAGTAGTGATACACATATTCATAATGTTGAAGCCAAAAGATGCAGAGTTGATAATGATAGTGCAACTTATTTGTGGCACTTGCCGTTTAGGTCATATCGGTGTAAACGCATGAAGAAACTCCATACCGATGGACTTCGGAATCACTTGATTATGAATCACTTGGTACTTGCGAACCGTGCCTCATGGGCAAGATGACAAAACGCCGTTCTCCGGAACTATGGGCGTGCAACTGATTTGTTGGAAATCATACATACCGATGTTTGTGGTCCAATGAATGTTGAGGCACGCGGGTATCGTTATTTTCTCACCTTCACAGATGATTTGAGCAGATATGGGTATATCTACTTAATGAAACACAAATCTGAAACATTTGAAAAGTTCAAAGAATTTCAGAGTGAAGTGGAAAATCATCGTAACAAGAAAATTAAATTTCTACGATCTGATCGTGGAGGAGAATATTTGAGTTACGAGTTTGGTTTACATTTGAAAAATTGTGGAATAGTTTAGCAACTCACGCCACCGGAACACCACAGAGAAATGGTGTGTCGAACGTCGAATCGTACTTTACTAGATATGGTGCGATCTATGATGTCTATTTCGATTTACCGCTATCGTTTTGGGGTTATGCTTTAGAGACGGCCGCATTCACGTTGAATAGGACACCGTCAAAATCCGTTGAGACGACGCCTTATGAACTATGGTTTGGCAAGAAACCAAAGTTGTCGTTTCTTAAAGTTTGGGGCTGCGATGCTTATGTGAAGAAACTTCAACCAGATAAGCTCGAACCCAAATCGAAAAATATGTCTTCATAGGATACCCAAAGGAGACTGTTGGGTACACCTTCTATCACAGATCTGAAGGCAAGATTTTCGTTGCTAAATTCGGATCCTTTCTAGAGAAGGAGTTTCTCTCGAAAGAAGTGAGTGGGAGGAAAGTAGAACTTGATGAGATAATCAGTATCTACTCCCTTATTGGAAAGTAGTTCATCACAAGAAATGGTTCTGTGACAACCACACCAATTAGTGAGGAAACTAATGATGATGATCATGAAGCTTGAGATCAAGTTACTCTTGAACCTCGAGGTCAACAGAGTAAAATACGCACAGAGTGGTACGGTAATCCTATTCGGAAGTCATGTTACTTGACCATGGCGAACCTACGAACTATGAAGAAGCGATGGTGAGCCCAGATTCGCAAAATGGCTGGAAGCCATGAAATCTGAGATGGGATCCATGTATGAGAACAAAGTATGGACTTTGGTTGACTTGCCCGATGATCGGCAAGCCATTGAAAATAAATGGATCTTTAAGAAGAAAGGCGCCGATGGTAATATAACTGTCTACAAAGCTCGACTTGTTGCAAAAGGTTTTCGACAAGTTCAAGGGTTGACTACGATGAGACTTTCTCACCCGTAGCGATGCTTAAGTCTGTCCGAATCATGTTAGCAATTGCCGCATTTTATGATTATGAAATTTGGCAAATGGATGTAAAACCGCATTCTTGAATGGATTTCGGAAGAAGAGTTGTATATGATGCAACCAGAAGGTTTTGTCGATCCAAAGGGTGCTAACAAAGTGTGCAAGCTCCAACGATCAATTTATGGTGCGGTGCAAGCCTCTCGGAGTTGGAATAAACGCTTTGATAGTGTGATCAAAGCATATGGGTTTGTACAGACTTTTGGAGAAGCTCTGTATTTACAAGAAAGTGAGTGGGAGCTCAGAGCATTTCTAATATTATATGTGGACGATATATTATTGATTGGAAATGATATAGAATTTCTGGATAGCATAAAGGATACTTGAATAAAAGTTTTTCAATGAAAGACCTCGGTGAAGCTGCTTACATATTGGGCATCAAGATCTATAGAGATAGATCAAGACGCTTAATTGACTTTCAAAGCACATACCTTGATAAAGTTTTGAAGAAGTTCAAAATGGATCGTGCAAAGAAAGGTTTTTACCTGTATTACAAGGTGTAAGATTGAGTCAGACTCAATGCCCGACCACAGCAGAAGATAGAGAGAAAATGAAAGATGTTCCCTATGCTTCAGCCATAGGCTCTATCATGTATGCAATGCTATGTACCAGGCCTGACGTATGCTTAGCTGTAAGCTTGGCAGGAAGGTACCAAAGTAATCCAGGAGTGGATCACTGGACAGCGGTCAAGAACATCTGAAATACGAAAAGGACTAAGGATATGTTTCTCGATATGGAGGTGACAAAGAGCTAGTCGTAAATGGTTACGCCGATGTAAGCTTTGACACGATCCGGACGATTCTAAATCGCAAACCGGATACGTGTTTTTATTAAACGGTGGAGCTGTCAGTTGGTGCAGTTCTAAACAAAGCGTCGTGGCAGGATCTACATGTGAAGCGGAGTACATAGCTGCTTCGGAAGCAGCGAATGAAGGAGTCTGGATGAAAGAGTTCATTTCGATCTAGGTGTCATACCTAATGCATCGGGACCGATGAAGATCTTCTCGTGACAATTGGTGCAATTGCCTTGGCAAAGGAATCCAGATTTCACAAGAGGACCAAGCACATCAAGAGACGCTTCAATTCCATTCGGGACCAAGTCCAAGTGGGAGACATAGAGATTTGCAAAATACATACGGATCTGAATGTTGCAGACCCGTTGACTAAGCCTCTTCCACGAGCAAAACATGATCAGCACCAAGACTCCATGGGTGTAAGGATCATTACTTTGTAATCTAGATTATTGACTCTAGTGCAAGTGGGAGATCAAGGAAATATGCCCTAGAGGCAATAATAAAGTTATTATTTATTTCCTTATATCATGATAAATGTTTATTATTCATGCTAGAATTGTATTAACCGGAAACATAATACATGTGTGAATATATAGACAAACAGTATGTCACTAGTATGCCTCTACTTGACTAGCTTGTTAATCAAAGATGGTTATGTTTCCTAACCATGAACAAGGAGTTGTTATTTGATTAACAAGGTCACATCATTGGTTGAATGATCTGATTGACATGACCCATTCCGTTAGCTTAACACTTGATCGCTTAGTATGTTAATGCTTTCTTCATGACCCATACATGTTCCTGTAACTATGAGATTATGCAACTCCCGTTTACGGAGGAATACTTTGGTACTACCAAACGTCACAACGAATCGGGTGATTATAAAGGAGTACTACAGGTGTCACCAAAGGTACTTGTTGGGTTGGCGTATTTGAGATTAGGTTTTGTCACTCCGATCGTCGGAGAGGTATCTCTAGGCCTTCTCGGTAATACACATCACCTAAGCCTTGCAAGCATTACAACTAATGAGTTAGTTGTGAGATGATGTATTACGGAACGAGTAAAGAGACTTTCCGATAGCGAGATTGAACTAGGTATTGGATACCGACGATCAAATCTCGGGTAAGTAACATACCGATGACAAAGGGAACAACGATGTCGTTATGCGGTTTGACCGATAAAGATCTTCGAGAATATGTAGGAACCAATATGGGCATCCAGGTTCCGCTATTGGTTATTGACCGAGAATGGTTCTAGGTCATGTCTACATAGTTCTCGAACCCGTAGGGTCCGCACGCTTAACGCTTCGATGACAGTTCATAATGAGTTTATAAGTATTGATGCACGAAGGTTGTTCGAGTCCCGGATGTGATCACGGACATGACGAGGAGTCTCGAAATGGTCGAGACATAAAGATTGATATATTGAAGCCCATGTTTGGACTCGGAATCACTCCGGGTGAAATTGGGAATTTTATCGAGTACCGGGTTACGGAACCCCGGGGTCAATGGGCCTTGATGGGCCTTAGTGGAAAGGAGAAAAGGGGCCCAAGTGCTGATCGCACCTTCCCCTTCCCTAGTCCTATTAGGACTAGGAGAGGGGCGCCTCTCTCTCCCTTCCCACTTGGGGAAACCTAGTTGGACTAGGATTGGGGGAATCCTACTCCTAGTAGGAGTAGGAAACCTGGTGCGCCTCCTCTCTCGGCCGGCCAGCCCTCCCTTCCTCCTTTATATACGGGGCAGGGGCACCCCAAGACACACAAGTTGATCTACGGATCTTTCCTTAGCCGTGTGCGGTGCCCCTTCCACCATATTCCACTTGGTCATATCGTCATGAGCTTAGCGAAGCCTGCGCGGAGAAGTCATATCGTCGCGGAGCTTAGGCGAAGCCCTGCGTCGGTGGAGCATCATCACGCGTCCACGCCGTCGTCTTGACGGAACTCATCCCGACACTTTGCTGGATCGAGTCCGGGATCGTCATCGAGCTGAGCGTGTGCGAGAACTCGGAGGTGCCGACGTTCGGTGCTTGGATCGGTCGGATCGTGGAGACGTCGACTACATCAACAGCGTTGTTATAACGCTTCGCTTTCGGTCTCACGAGGGTGCGTGGACGACACTCTTCCTCTCGTTGCTATGCCATCACCATGGTCTTGCGTGATCGTAGGAAATTTTTGAAATTACTCGTTCCCCAACACCGGATCTCTATCTAGCTGGCGATCGTTGTGTCATCCATGCACCTTACGCATCCGAAAATCCGTGGACTACCTGCCCGCGAGATATCCGTGAATCGAGATAGTCGTGCACCGCCGTGAGCGGTGCGGCTCTCATAGGGAAATATTCTTTCTCTGCGGCGCCCCACGATTGGTGGCGTTTTCCTGGCGTGTCAAGCTCCTCTTTCAGCAGCCCCGATCTGGTGATGTCGTTCCTGGTTGTTTGGCCCTTCAATTAGCATACTCATGTGAATGTACTTCCTCTTCATGCACAACCAGGGGGAAGGTTGTACATCCACACAAACACAGGCCAGGTGCTATGTGTGCTTCTCACGGCTGCCAAACGGATTGACTCCATCGGTGCTCGCGCCCAAAGACGATGTTCCTTGGATCGTTCCCAAATTCCGAGTCTTCAAAGTTCAACGCTTACACCGCTCGCATCCTTAGGGTGACTCAGCATCTTGTCTTTTTATCTATCTCCGGATCATTTGCGTCATCTTTCGCTTCTTCTCCTCCCTATCCGCGTGCCAACGCAGGAGCTTTGCTACCTTAGGGTCCGCGAAATAGCGCTGCAGACGAGGTGATCGGAAAGTACCACACCACTTTTCGAGGAGCTTTCTTCCTCTTCTTGTATCGAGTGACGCGCACACCGGACATATGGTAGACTCGCGTGCTCGTCCCGATAAATGATGCAATTGTTCATGCACACATGGTATTTCACGGCGGTAAATCGAGAGGACACACGATTTTCTTCGCCTCCTCAAACTGGTCGGGCACTTGTTCCCCTTGGGAAGACGTTCTGCCGAATGACATGTTCTCGTCGAAGCGCGTCGGTCATTTTGTGTTTTACCTTCATCTCGAGCCATGAGCGTTACTTTCAAAGCGGTATCCTCGGGCCTGCATCCTTCATACAATGGAGTAACCGCGTCTAACTCAAGTTGATCCATCTTGGCTTTCTCTCGGCGGCAGCTCTTGCGTTATCCGTCCGCTTGAGAAGCAACTCTTGAATATGAGGGTCCTGCACCCAGCCCATCGATGGTCCAGCGTCGTCGCTCCGCCCGCATCATAATCTTCATGATCATGCCCGTCGCCTGCTCGGCATCTTCCTCATCATCATGACCTGCATCTTCTACATGATGATCTGTGTACAGCATCACCGCCGTGATCATCTCACCGGGATTCTTCGTCTTCTCGCCGCCCGAGCCGCGGTGGTTGTCTTGCTGCCCTTCCTCATTTCTTGCCCGCCCGCATGGACGACTTCGTAGTCATCTTCATCACCTTGCCACCGATAGCCATCCATGAAACCACGCAAGTGCAGGTGGTCCCCACCTGCCCGAATCCGGGTCCGCAATAAGGCTCTTCACTTGCATCTTCGACACGGACATCTTATCTCCGTCTCGTTCTTTTGAAGCATCTCGGCCTTCGGACCTCAAAACCTATTCACGATGTCTTGGTCATCGTGCGGACCATGGTGCTTTGTGGGGTAGAGCAAAACGATATTTTAGAACCAAACAAAAATTTGGCATGACTTTCCCTAAAAATAGGACCAAAAGAATGCTTAATGCCAAAATTCTCATGAAACGGAAATGAATCAACATTCCGCAAAATATTGGCAACTATCGATTTCAAATACCGGTACACCTCCAAACACAAACACATATGCAACACCACAAACATATGCAACACCACGAACATACATAGATCTAGCTAGGCCGTAAAAAGTGCATGTGCACATTGTTGTAGGAGAACAACATAAATATAGCTTCCCCTTACTTACCTATTAAAACAAGGTAATTTAACCACTTAATTTGAATGAATCTATGGTGGAAATGAGGTGAAAAAGAGGAGGCACCCGAGACAAGGAGGAGGTGGAGAGAATGAAGTGGGGAGAAAGTGAGTGTGGGTAGGAGAGGCTGTCCCAAATATCTTGTTGCTGCCCACTTACTAATGGCGCACCTCTTGCATGGTGCGCCATTAGTAGTTACAACTACTAATGGCGCACTTCATCTGGATGCGCCATTAGTATGTTTGGACAGGCGCAGTAGTTCAAAAAAAAAGTTTCTATACTAATGGCGCACCCGCTGCCTGGTGCGCCATTAGTAGTTATAACTACTAATGGCGCACTTAAGCAGGATGCGCCATTAGTATGTTTGGACAGGCGCACTAGTTCAAAAAAAATTCTATACTAATGGCGCACCTGCAGTGCGCCATTAGTAGTTACAACTACTAATGGCGCGCCGGCGGGATGCGCCATTAGTATGTTTGGACAGGCGCACTAGTTCAAAAAAAAATTTTTGATACTAATGGCGCACCCTTTGCATGGTGTGCCATTAGTAGTTTAAACACTAATGGCGCATCAGAAGGTGGTGCGCCATTAGTATATACTAATGGCGCACCATCTTTCTGGTGCGCCATTAGTGTCAATCCCATCTATAGCTCTTTTTCTAATAGTGTGCGGTTGTTGCTTGTTTAGAGGGCCGCTTGAGCAGTTTTGGTGTTTCGTACTTTGCAAACATCCGTGGGAATGATGTTCTTGTGCGCAAGATTGGCTCGGGTGTTGAGCCGATCCTTAAAGAGGAGCCAGGTGAAGAATTTAATTTTGCGCGGAACTTTGGACTGCCAAATGATGGGAGCAAGAGGATCGCAATCCGGCCGTGCCATGAGGGTGTCGTACGCTTGCTTGGTGGAGAAGGCAAGACCCCGAACTAGGAACCTTTGGTCTTCCGCAGCCGAGGGGACAAAATCCTGCAAAACAACCATCAACGCAACAAACTCTTGCTCTGCCAGTAGGGAGAGACGGTTACGGAGGTTAGCTTCTAAACCATAACGAAGCACGTTAGCCACCTTAACCAGCTGTAAAGTGGAGTGGGAAAATAGGTTAGGGTAAGTGCGGGCTAGAGGTGTTGGAGTGAGCCAGGTGTCGTGCCAGAAGTAGGTGTGCGTCCCACTGTTAGTCAGGACGAAGGTGATGGGCTGGAGGGTGGGAATTTGCTGGGCTATGGTGCGACAGAGGAAGGAGGTTTGGGGTGGGGGTGAAACTAGAGCATTTGGGTGTTGAAGATCCAGCCATTCCATCCAAGGGGAGGAGGAGGAGGTGAGTGCCTTGGCTGCAAATTTCATGAGCAGACAATTATTCTGAAGATGCAAGTTTTTGAGCCCTAAACCACCAAATTTTTTTGGAATGCAAACATTTTTCCATGCAACGAGGCATTGAGTGCCTGAAACTGAATCTTTCTCCTGCCCAGAAGAAGGCTCTACGGATGGAGTCAATGTTTTTAAAGAGTTTTTTGGGAAGGCGAAAGACAGACATGAAATAGGTAAGGAGGGAGTCAAGGACTGCAGAGATTAGAATGAGGCGGTCACCTTTGTCAAGTAACTTAGCACGCCAGGCAGACAACAGTTTGCGTGAGTGTTCTAGGATGGGGTCGAAGGCATTGGAGGGAGGTTTCGTAGGGGAGAGAGGGAGGCCGAGGTAGGTTTGGGGGGAGGAGGCGCGAGAGCACTCCATGGCAAGGGCAGCGTCGTCCAAGTGGAGAGCGGCGATCGTCATTTTGGAGAAGTTTATGCCTAAGCCAGTGGCGTTGGCGAAGCTGTCTAGTATTCCTTTTAAGGCGGCAGCGGCATCAGTTGAGGCGGCGGCAACGATCAGAGTATCGTCTGCGTACTGTAAAACGGTGGGTGGTAGATGAGAGAAGATAGGGTGGTGGAGCGAGGCGTGGGGCGTTTTGAGGATAAGCTGTTGGAGCAGGTCTGCCACGATCAGGAAGAGATAGGGGATATAGGAGGTGGAGCTTTGTCCATGTGTCGTCAAAGAGATGGGCACATTGCGCATGATGGGCCAAATCTAATGCCCAACTTATATTACATACTTCCTCTGTCCCAAAATAAGTGTCTCAACCTTAGTGTAAATTTGTACTAAAGTTAGTACAAAGTTGAGACACTTATTTCGGGACAGAGAGAGTATTATTCAGTGTTAAATTTATCATTTTTTTATCTCAAGCATTGTTTCGAATTTTGGTTTGAAATTTAACGACGACAAACATTGATGTTGTGTGAATATGCTCAATTCTTTTTCACATTTTAAACTATGCTATGGAGGTCCGGTGCACCAGGTATTTCCCCTGGGGAGGACACTTCCCCTCCTGCCTCTCCGTCTTGGGTCACTGCATCTCTCGAAGCACAAGAACAATGTTGTTTTTTAACCCAACCTTGTTCTATTAAAGAAAAAAGAAAGTATGTTTTTGGTCCCTTAAGTTTTCAAAAAGTATAGCCTTGGTCCCTCAAGATTTTCTGATAGACATTTGGTCATTCAAGTCTCAAAACCGGATAAGTTTCATCCAAAACCAGATTTTGAGCATGTTGACCAGGTTTTGACCGATGAACAGTAAATAAAAAAAGAGTAAACAAATTCAAAAAAATCTGAAATTTTGTGACAACCAAGATTCTTGGGTGCGCTAGGTGTGTGTAAATTTTTGTGGTCAAATAACATATGAGGATCTCTAGAAAAAAACAAAATTTGTCCTTTTTTTGTGAGCTAAAATTTTCACGCACCTAGCGCACCCAAGCATCTTGGTTGCCACAAAATTTCAGTTTTTTTGATTTGTTGCTATTTTTTGAATTCATCGGTCAAACCTGGTCAACATGGTCAAAATCTGGTTTTGAACGAAACTTATCCGGTTTTGAGACTTGAAGGACCAAACATCTAGCAAAAAAAAATCTTGAGGGGCCAAGTCTATAATTTTGAGAAACTCGAGGGACCAAAAACATAATTTTCTCTAAAAAAAAAGAACCCGCAAGTGCCTTCGCTCCTACGTAAGGCATGTAAAATTGTGTTCTCTTACGAGTGTCGTGTAGGATAAATGCTGATATGGAAGAAAGAGAAACTAGTAAAAGATGCCAATTACTCCGTAAAGAAATATAAGATCTTATATTTCTTTATAGAGGGAGTACATCTTATCTGTAAATATCAGTCAAAGCAGAAGCATTCAACAAACAAGTACCCCTTGCACTTTCTTTGAGGGAAGCCATGTTACTACTGCAAAAACGTCATACATTTAGGAAAAAAGGTAGTACTTGTCAATTACATCATATCTGTAAATATCAGTCAGAGCAGATCCGATGTATAGTTCAGCATTTAGCAAACAAGCACCCCTGGCACTTCCTTCTTGCCGCTGCCGAATAATAATAATATAGGTGTTCAGGCTTCAAACATCAAAGGAGACGGGTCACTAAAGCAATCGTCCGGTTTGCAAAACAGCAGTCAGGGGGTAAAAATGAACCGCCGTTTCTAATCCCCAGTATGAACTAGGATATGTAGTTTACTGCAGGCATAGCATCAAATGGAAAATAAACCCTGTCAGTGGAAAATGCATCTTCTGCTAATCTGATTGTGAAGCTCTTGAGTATCGACAATCATGAATTCATGAGTCTGGGAGCTGCCGCTGAAACAGAATTGGTCAGTACAGCAAGCTCGGGCTTTCGCCACAGACAAGAATGCGGGCAAACTTCACATTACCTGGGTGACTAGGTAAGGAGTGAGACTTTGAACTCCAGCTGACTTAGCCAAACGTGCATGGTGTTAGGCCCTGGGTAACTTCTCAATTAAAGCAAACTATTCAGAGTGCCATTTTGCTGTCAAAGAAAATGCAGAAGGATACTGGTGTTGCTGTTCAAAGTATTACTTATGGGGAATCAATAAACCATGTATCTTTAACTTGTTCAGTTAACTGCAATTGAGCGCCTTGCATTTCAACATTGTCGCATTGTCATGCATATAATGCCAATGGTCCTTGAAAATCTGGTATGGAGGTTTACTGACTTGATTTTTGATATAATCAGTGCTGCCAAACTGAAATAGCCATGCTTAGTCAAATTTCTTAGACTTAAACAAATATTGACTTTATTATCTGCTAAGAGATCCACACATGCAATAAACACAGAGTAAATTGCTTACTGTTTGTGTGTAACGCCCCGGATTCGATGCGCCAGGTGTCTGCCAGTTATTCGCCGTCGTTGTTATGTCATGTGCTTGCGTGTTGCACTTTGCCATGTCATCATCTGCATTTTTATCATGTCATCATGTGCATTTCTTTTTGCATACGTGTTCGGCTCATGCATCCGAGCATTTTCCCCGTTGTCCGTTTTGCAATCCGGCACTCCTATGTCTCCCGGCGCCCCCTTTTACCTTTTTTCGTGTGCGGGTGTTAAACGGTCTCGGAATGGAACGAGGTTTGTCAAGCGGCCTTCGTATAGCACCGGTAGACCGCCTGTCAAGTTTCGGATCATTTGGAGGTCGTTTGATACTCCAACGGTTAACCGGGTAACCGCAAAAGCCTCTTTTGTATTGCAGCCCAACACCCCTTCCAAAGTGGCCCAAAACCCAGCAAACTCCCCTCCATGCTCTCCGCCGTTCGATCACGATCGCGTGGCCGAAAACCGCACCTCATTTGGACTCTCCTAGCTCCCTCTACCTATAAAACTAGACCTCCCCGAAATTTTCGGATCATTCTACCCCAAACCCTAAAAAAATCTCCCTCCGCGCCGCCGGACATGTCCGCCCGGCGGCCGGACACGTCCGCCCGCGCCCCACGACCAATCGGATCTCGCCACGTGGCCTCCCGCCGCCCGCCGCAGCCGCCGGCCCATGGGGCCGTGTCCGCCTTGCAGCCCGCTGCCGCCGCCGCCCGCGCCCTGGCTGCCTCCCCGCCGGCGCCCTCGCCGCCCGGCGCCGCGAAGCTCCGCCCGACCGCGCCCCTCCGCCGCGCGCCTCCTGCGGCGCGCGCCCTCCGCCCGCCCGGCCGCGCCCGCCGCTTCGCGCTCCTCGCCGCCTCGGCCGGCTCCGCCGCCGCCCGGCCGTCTCGTGCCGGCTCGGGCGCTTGCCTGCGCCGCCCTCGCCCGGCAGCGACGCGCCGCCCTCCAGCGCCCCAGGCCGGCGTCGCCTTTCCGCGCCACCGCGCACTTCACGGCTCCTCGCCGCCGCCGTGCCCGCCCCAAGTCGCCTCCTCAAGGCCTCCAACCCGGCCGCCGCCCTCGCCGGAGACCTCGTCGGCGGCCGCCCCGCTTCGGATCCGGTCGGGTGGGATGAGATCCACCCGACCACTGATCCAAACGCCCCGCGCCCTGGACCTCCTCATCCCGAACCCCTTCGTCCATTTCGGCGAGGTGGTTAATTTCACTAAGTCCCAGATTTTGTATATTTTCATGCCATGTTCAACCTGCCATAACTCTCTGCATATAGCTCCCTTTTGCGTGTGTAATATGTCAAATTGTTTGCCTCAAAGAGTACATCATTTCATTCCATTGCATCATTTTCATTTGAGCTTATCTTGATGCCCGAAATGCTGTTAGAAATGTGATATGTGATGTTAGTTTCTGATTCTTATCAGAACATGCACTTTTATCATTTTTGCCATGATTGATGTGTGCATCCCATGAACTTGAGTCCTACATGTGTTTTGTAATATGACATGCCATCTTTCCAGGGGTGTATGCCATGTATTTTTGTGATCTCTGTGGTGACTAGCACAAGCATGCAAACTAGGCTTCTTGATGTTGCTGATTTCAGCCCTATTCTGCTGATATTTTTATGCCATGTTAACTTGATGCTACAGAGAGTTCCATGCATATTTTGAGATATTTCAGTAAGGATGTTTTGTTACATGTCTTGCTCTATCCATCCATGCCCTTGTTTGCAATTATGGAGTGCCATAGCTTGAGTCAATCGAGCTCTACTTTTGCTATAAAATGTTTCCTGGCAGGTTGTTTACATGTTATTCAATTTTGCCAAGGTTGTTGTTGTTGATCCGTGTATGCTATGATGTTGTTCTTGCCATGTATAGCTTCTATGCCATGTCTTCTTACTGTGAGTTGCCTTTCCATGCCATGTATTGCTCTGTGCTGAGTGGTTCAAGCTCACCAACATGCCTACTTATTGTTGTTCCTGCCATGTTTAAATCTGTAATATAACTTGCCATGTTTACATGGGTGCCATCATATTTTCTGATCCTTTTTGGCTCATGGTCAGTAAGGGACTTTTGTTCTATGCTTTGAGTAGATTCATGCCATGCCTTGTTTTGCTATTATAAGTTCCTGTAGCATGTTGTTTACTTGCTCTGAACATTGCAACCTGATGTTATTTCTGCTAAAGTCTGAAACTGTTATTACTTGCAATCTTGTCATGTCATTTTGAGCATGTTCTAGTGATTTCTGGAGATAGCTCAGTGTTCATGTTTTGTAATGCTTTACCTGTACCTCATGCCCATGCCTTTTGTTTTCATATTGTGGTGCTGTAGCTTAGTGTTTTGATGCTTGCAATATGCCTAGTTGCTGTTTTGGACAGTTTGTTGTCATGACTTGTATAGAGTGTATGTGTTGCACCGTTGCTCCGTTTTGAGTGTGCTCTATATGAAACTTGCTTGATTTTGCATGTAGTTTCATATTATCATGTTGCATCCTTGTTTTGAGGTGTTTTCTTGATGTTTGTATGCATTTTGCCTCAATGCCATGTTTATCTTGTTTTGCTCATATCTTCTAGGCCGTAGCTCCGAATCTAATGAACTTTATATGTAACTTGACTAGATTTTCGTGTAGATCATCGTGGTGCATCTTAACTTGCTGTTTAACAACTTGAACTGAAGGTTTATTCAGATCTGGACCAATTTCGAAATTTGCATATGAGGACTTACCGGAATTGTGATATGTTGTTTCCGGCCTCATTAAACTTGCCTTGATGTGTTGCTCTTGTTTGCATCATCTCTTACCATGAGTAGCTTCATGTAGCTTTGCCATGCATCATGCTTGTTTGTGCATCATGTCTTGTCTATGTGTGGTGTGTTTACCTTGTGGTGTGCTTCTTCTTGTTAGTTCCCGTTTCGTTGCGATCGTGAGGATTCGTTCGTCTACGCTTGGTTCGTCTTCGTGGCTTCATCTTCTTCATGGACTCGTTCTTCTTCCTTGCGGGATTTCAGGCAAGATGACCGCTACTCTGGATCTCACTACTATCATTGCTATGCTAGTTGCTTCGTTCTATCGCTATGCTGCGCTACCTATTACCTGTTTATCAAGCCATCCCAATTTGCCATGTCAGCCCCTAACCTTTGACACATTCCTAGCAAACCGTTGATTGGCTATGTTACCGCTTTGCTCAGCCCCTCTTATAGCGTTGTTAGTTGCAGGTGAAGATGAAGTTTGTTCCTTGTTGGAACATGGAGATGTTGTTCCTTGTTGGAACATGTTTACTTGTTGGGATATCACAATATATCTTATTTAATTAATGCATCTATATACTTGGTAAAGGGTGGAAGGCTCGGCCTTATGCCTGGTGTTTTGTTCCACTCTTGCCGCCCTAGTTTCCGTCATATCGGTATTATGTTCCCGGATTTTGCGTCCCTAACGCGGTCGGGTGATTTATGGGACCCCCTTGACAGTTCGCTTTGAATAAGACTTTTCCAGCAAGGCCCAACATTAGTTTTACCATTTGCCTGACCTATTACCTTTTTCCCTTGGGAGTCGCGCATCCCAAGGGTCATCTTTATTTTAGCCCCCTCGGGCCAATGCTTGTCTAAGTGTTGGTCCAAACTAGAGCCACTTGCGGTGCCGCCCCGAGGCAACTTGGGGTATCGTCGGTTGCCGTACGTACTGCTCATCCGGTCGTGGTCTGAGACGAGATACACGCGGCTACTATCAGGGTGTCGGCACGCCGGGAGGTCTTGCTGGTCTTGTTTTATTGCTGTCGAAATGTCTTGTAGCCGGGATTCCGAGACTGATCGGGTCTTCCCGGGGAGAAGGAATATCCTCCGTTGATCGCGAGAGCTTATCATGAGCTAAGTTGGGACACCCCTGCAGGGTATAAACTTTCGAGAGCCGTGCCGGCGGTTATGTGGCAGATGGGAATTTGTTAATATCCGGTTGTAGTAAACTTGAAGCAAACTCTTCTAAAATACACCAACCGTGTGCGTAACGTGAGTGTCTCTTTTCGGGTTGATCGAGAGGAGAACACGGTTTCTGGGTTATGTCTGACGTAAGTAGGAGTTCAGGATCACTTCTTGATCATTACTAGTTGACGACCGTTCCTTTGTTTCTCTTCTCGCTCTCATTTGCGTATGTTAGCCACCATATATGCTTAGTCGCTGCTGCAACCTCACCACTTTATCCCTTCCTTCCCCATTAAGCTTTGCTAGTCTTGATACCCATGGTAATGGGATTGCTGAGTCCTCGTGGCTCACAGATTACTACACCACCAGTTGCAGGTACAGGTTTCGCGATGATCATGACGCGAGAGCGATGTTTATTTGTGTTGGAGTTCTTCTTCTGCTTCTTCTTCGATCAGGGGATAGGTTCCAGGTCGGCAGCCTGGGCTAGCAGGGTGGATGTCGTTTGAGTTTCTGTTTATGTTTCATCCGTAGTCGGATGTTGATCTTGTATATGATGTTGATGTATTCTTCTGGCATTTGTGCCTTGTGTATGTATCCCCATCTATTATGTAATGTTGATGTAATGATATCCACCTTGCAAAAGCGTTTCAATATGCGGGTCTATCCTTGATGGGACCGTCGAGTTCCTTTTGGATAGGGTCGCATATTGGGCGTGACATTGTGTCTGTAGTGCTTGTCTACGAAACCTGATGTGTCAGACCAACAAGAAATTGACATGATCCGTCATCTCTTTCATGTTCCGCTTTTAGCCAAGGATATCCTATCTTGCATGCCAGCACAGCATGCTTATCACAAGGGTGCTCCTATAAGCAGCATGTACAGTCTTCCTAACTAAATCACTGCCAAGTCTCAGACATCACTGCTCGAGGGAAGACCCTGCATACATATGTGACTGCATTCCATACTAAGCAACTTATGTTTTTTCTTCGTGTGGAATTGGGTCCATATGCCCTGATAGTAGAATGCCTGAAAATCATTGAATCACATCACATCTGGTCATAAGTGCATTTGGTATCAAGGTTGCAAATTTGAGGTCCTGACATCCAAATGTGCATGTACACTTCAAATCTCTGATATCCACCATAAATGAATGCAACAGAAAAGCAAGGATGCTCTCTACCAATAATCATTGCATGAACATTGGCCACCCTCGAAATGATGAAATCGGGTTCTGTCTCTTATAATCACTAACCGGTTATAAACACCAGAAAATACCTTTGTGAAATTGTGGCAATCTACACAAACACGAAGATTCTTTGCCAGCCGTATTGGTCTACGTTGTGGCATCACAAGAAGAGCAAAAGCGATTGCTAGCTTTTCATTGTGATAGGTCAGGGCACATTCCTTCCCCTCTGAATCCAAATCATGCAACTCAGAAGACACATTTCGAACATAACCAGCAATTCTTAAGTGTCTGTTTATCTCATCAAGCTTCCCATAAATCTCAGTCTTTCTTGGATGTGAATCATCATCTGCAATAAATTCATGGAGCTCACCATTAAGCTCTACTGTTGTGCAGCCAGGAGTAGTTTGGATTCCATTCTCCTTCATCAACTTCCTAACTTCCGCTACCTTTATCCAATCCCCAACCGCCGCATAGGTATTTAACAGTAGAACATAATCTCCAGCTTGCTGCGCTTTCAGTTCAATTAGATGACTGATGACCTTCTCTCCAAGATCAACATGACCATGAACTCGGCATGCACCAAGAAGAGTTCGCCAAATCGTTGCATCAGGTGCAACCTTCATCTCTTCAACCACAAGATGGTATGCCTCATCAAGCAACCCCGAAGCCATTTGCTGCGAATCCAGAGATCATCGCACTCCATGTGACCACACTCTTCCGAGGAGTCCCACAGAAAACCTGGTACGCCTTCTCGACACACCCGCACCTCGTGTACATCGTGATCAATGAGTTGCGCACCTTCAGCTCGCCACCATAACCATGTTCCACCGCGTACTCCCAGATCTTCTCCCCGAAGTCGAGGGCGCCCAGGCTCGTGCATGCCTGGATGAGTAGAATGCAGGTCACCTCATCCGGCCCCGCCTCGCTGTCCCCTTTCCTCATCTCATCGAAGAGCCGCAGCGTATCCTTCGTCCTCTTATCCATCGCGTAGCAAGTGATGAGAAGGTTCCACGCGACGGCGTCCTTGACAAGCATTTCGTCGAACACCTTGCGCGCGCTGTCCCCGGCGCCGCAGGTGGCGTCAACGAGGTGGCCAGGAGGGCGTCGCGGAGGTAGCCCTCGGCCACGACGTTGGCGTGCAGGTGCAGCTGGCGCGCGTGCGTGAGGGTGCGGCAGGGCTTGAGGATGATGGCCAGGGAGAAGGCGTTCCCGCGGCGCCCGAGGCCGCGCATGCGGCGGAAGAAGCCGAGGGCATCGGGCTCCGAGAGGGAGCGGAGGATGGAGTTGCAGCACAAGGTGGAAGGGACGGAGGACGGGGTGAGGTGGTGGTGGAGGACGGCGAGCGCGCGGAGGGGCGGGAGGGAGGAGGCTGCGAGGTAAAGGAACGCGGAGGCGGCGAGGTAAAGTTTATATTTTTTTCTCCAGAAAAATGCCATGTTTGTCAACCTCGTGTGAACTAAAGTTGCCATCAAATTCAAATTCAGACACATATGCATGATAGGACATCAGTTCTTTTCATTTATCTCTTCATTCACCTCCAGCAAATCATCATCATCGACGTGCCTACCCATTCCCATACACGCATGGGAGATCAATGGGAGCAAGCACTTCCAATCAGCGATACAATCAACCAACCAATGGGGCTGAACACAAGTTTTTTTCTCTCGCATAGGCGGGGCTCAGTTCTTGAGCTCCGGGAGCAGCACATGCCATTTGCACCACCGGTGTTTCGTTCCCGGCAAAACTTCAGCAATAGCCAACTCCATTGCACGGCATTGGTCTGATATTATAGATATGGTCAGTACTTGAGAATGAAGGTACAAAAATTATTACATGTTTTGGGTTGCAACCCTTGCACAAGTATTTACCTGCTAGGATAGTTACCGGTGGTTTGCCGCCCATCAATGACACAAATTCCTTTAATACCCACTCGAATGATTCTTGCTTCTCGTTTCTCATCAAAACACCTCCCAATATAATGCTCTGAAAATGATGGTTGACCCCCACAAATAGGCCGAATGGCATATCGTACTGGTTTGTACGATATGCTGTGTCGAAAGTGATTGCATCGCCAAACATTTTGTATTGGTATCTACTCCTTCCATCGGTCCACATAAGAGCCTGAATCTTGCTGTCACAGTCAACAAGAACACTGTCAGCAAACATTGGGTCATTCTTCTTAAGTTTAGAGAACAGCTGAACTGTCTTCCTGATGTCGTCATCTGCAGTCTCTTGGTTCATCCTCTTGCACATGTACTTGAGAGATCTCTTGTTGAATGGTACACTCTCCATTGATTCAAAGAAGCTTGCGATGACACAAAAAACCTTGGTTATCCCAATGTTGTTGCTCCTCAAGTACTTGACAATATCTTTGGTGTGTGTGTCAATGTTCCTGTGTGATGGCCAATGTAGTTTCCCGCCACATGATGATGACAAATGGTGGTTGTGTTCAGGTCTGAAATCGTGTATATACCATCCATTGTCCGCTATGCGGTGAAGCCTGATCAAGGCTTGGCAGTTGCAGGCTACTGACTTTGTGTTTTCTTTCTTTGGCCTTCCCTGAAATTATGACGCGACTACAAGATTAGTATTTTTATTGAATAACCAGCACTCATCGGCAGAATCACTTGATGTTGTTTATACTCACCGCACAACCGCAAACGATGTCTTGAACAGTTCTGCTCTTCTGTGCATTTGTCCTAGATTGACCATATCGGATGCCAAAGCCAATCTCCCAAGAATAAAGATTGTAAAATTCAAATGCCTCTGCAAGTGAGTCGAACTCTCTTCCAATCTCAGGGGCGACCACTTGTCCAGACTTCCTTTGAACAAAGTCACGCATTGCTTTTTCGAGCGCACAGACCCTTCCCTGTTTAGGCTGACGTTGATCTGGTATTTTCCCACGACGTATCCTGCAAAAAATTGAATGTAAACTTCTCAGGGAAAGCCTCAGTTCTGTGAATAAGCTCTGCATTTTCAAAATCTGTCAGACCACATGATTATTCAGATATAAAACTAACCAGACAGCACCTACAGCAGTATTAAGTTACTGGGGTTCAGCTCTAATTCATTAGATATGGTTACTGGATTATACGAGATATTCAGATAAGCTTATACTAAAAGTTCAGTGTAGAATTCAGTTAACGAGATAGAAGCGGGACCTAAATTCAGTCAAAATATATATGTCGCCTACAAGTACAGAACAGAAATTGGGATGAATCGGTACTCTTAAATATATTAAAGATTAACACTTATCAGGAATTTCTTTGTAAAAATAGCAGGAATTTAGTTGTCTTTTACACACAGTACAAGACAGCAATTTCAGTCCAGTATGCAAGTATGCAACTCCTTCAAATCCGAACCAAGAAAGCAATCTGAACTATGTCATTCGGGCAAACATATAGAGCTTTTTAAGGAGCATGTGGTTACCTTCTCTTCCATGGACATTGGTCAGGACTAGATTGGTCTGATTGAACCTGGTTTGGCGTGGTGGTTTGTTGTTCCAGCTCTGCTGTTGGAGGTGATGCAATCTCTGACAGCGGCGACTCCAATGAATCGTCTACTGACCAAGTGTATCCATCGAACTCTCGCGGCGGCGACCGGAGCTGGAGTTCGTCGTTCTCAAAGTTCACCTCGCCGTCGGCATCAGCAATAGGGGAAGTCGGATCTGTTCTGGTGGGAGGTGACTGAAATTGATGCTCGGTGTGGATCCCGCCCCCGCAATGGTTTTCGCCCTCTGTCGAATCTGCCACACCCTCATCCTCTTCTTCCTCTTGCTGGGTCCAACTGAGCTTTGGATCTTGGGAAGGGATGGAGGAGAAGCTGCCGCCGGCAGGAAAGTGAGATGAATCCTTGAAGAACAACGATTTGAATGGATTGCCAATGGGTTTGAGCATACCTTAGAAGGAGTTGGGTGAACGATTCCGGCGCGGGGTACATCCCTGTCGGCGGCCGCTCCATCGCCGGACGGCAGATCTTGCGGTTTTCTCGCCGAGCTCTCGGAGCTGCGGTCAGGAAGGAAATGGGAGCCGATTCAAATTTCGAATGGCTTCTCCTCCCACAAGGTGGGGTGGTGACCGCAGTACAGGTATGGGCCGCCGCTCGTCTCTGAATACGTATGCGAGGGTCGGTCTCTGTATTCATCGCGTATAGGTTTGGAAAAGGGGGTCGGAGTGAAATGCCACATGGGCTGCGGGTCCGGCTGGTGTGGATCCACACGCGCTCGCTAGCGGTTGGGATGGCCGCTGTGAACGGGACGCGAAGGTAAAAGACTTTATCGCCCCTCCTTCTCCTTGGACCCGTTAGACGTCGTCGTCATGCCGTCCGTTCAGCAGGTGGAGCCCCACGTCGGCAAGCAGCAAAACTAGCAGCAGTATGTGCTTGTGCAGCAGGCCGACAGCACGTCCGGGTTGTGAGCTAGCGTTCGGTGCTGCGCGCCGTTGCCGTACGTCGTATGCGTGCGTACATGGCGCCGCTGCCCTAGTTCTCGCTCATCTCTCTCGTGAAGCATGCAACTGCAGGTGACTGGTGTCTAGCTGGTGGTACTGTCCATCGTCCTCGGCACCACCAAGTTTGGCTTTCCTCCCACCAAGTCTTGTTTGCGTCGTGCTCTACAATCTCATGGTTTAAAATATACTTCATTCCATGAAAATGGGACAATTTTTTCTTTATTGTTGGGCCAAATTTTTTTTAGCTTGCAAGTCAACCTATTTTTGAACGACAATTTACAGATTCGTCGCCAATATTCATAGGAATATATTTTATTTTTTTGAAACCTAAAAAATAATCATTTTGAATTTTTTTTGAAATAGGGCTACATGTAGCCTGGCCTACACAACTTTGCTTCCAAACAAACAACTATATTGGCCCGGTTCGTTAGAGCAAAAATACTAGTAGAGCCAATTCCTGGCTGTGTTACTGTCACGTCATTTATACCTGATCTAAGAGAAACTACTCCCACCGTTCCGATATACTAATCATGGTTTTAGTTCAAATTTGCACTAAAACCACGACAAGTAAATCGGAACGGAGGGAGTATATAGCAGAGTCGCCATCGCCATCAGTCATATATATGGAGCGCGCTCTCTATATAGAGGTCGCGGTGACTGTGCTCAAACACAAAGTCGCCATATCTCAGTCCTCATAATTACTTTTTCAGTTTTCTCATATTCAAACACTTTGATTCCTTCCAAAATTAAACGTTTGGCACTTCAAGCAATGGACATAGCTTTTGACAAGTTGCATAAATAAAAACATTAACCAGCGGCGTGCCCAGATCTCATGCCGTTGTTGTGTGCACCGTCCCCTTTGCTGGCATTTGCACCGTTCCGTCTTCTAGCGTGTGCATTGTGCTCTTCTTCGAGGTTCCTTGAACGACGATGCATGATATTAGGCGCCTTCGTCCAAAATTGTTGAGCCACTGAATCCATTGTGCTCGTATCCATCACGATGAACTGATTTTGGTTGGTCAGGCGATGATCTCTCGTCCTGGAGCCTACATGAAGTTGGACGCCCTCACGAATCCATGAGGGCATGAGCTGCCCAGGCTTGCCGCTTACCTAGGATCCGGACATGGGCATCATCCGCAGCCTTGTCCTTCACATGCTTCTCCAACGCGGCGTGGTGCGACTCTTCCTCCGCGGCTCAATGCACATTCACCCTCTCACGGCAGGCATGCCGCGCCTCGATCTCGGATTTGCCGCCGCAGTTGGGGTATCCGGAGCATCCATGGCCGACCGCATTGGTGGCATTGACCTGGGACTCAGAGCCCGAGTTGCAGGGACAAAGACCTAACGGTGGAGTTGCTCGGACGCCAGGGGGGGTTCTCAGAGGCACGCCTGTACCTCTTGCCGCGGCTCGCCAGATCCGAAGTAGACATCTTCCTCGAGCCGCCGCTCCTTGACTCCGGATTTGGAGCGAACACACACGTCTCGAGCCGCCACTCCTCAACTCCAGTTTGGAGCGAACACACACGCCTCGAGCCGTCGCTGCTCCCCGACTCCGGATTTGGAGCGAAACACACGCCTCAAGCCGCCGGAGGTGCAGACACTCCTGGCCCTCTGATCGGCACGCCTTGGAACTCCATTCACCGCGAGCTTACGGCAATGGATTCATGCAAAGAGACAGCCGAAGTTGGGCATCCTCCCGAGACCGGCGGAGAGACAGCCGGGGCTTGGGTATCCTCCCGGAACCGACGGAGAGCCGGGATAAAATCATAAAATCCAGCCGAAGCTCCATATACTATTTGTCATGGAAGATCTTCTCTTTGGTACGTTAATCCACAATCCAATCATCATCGTTCAGTCACTCTAACCGCCGGGCCGGCATAAAATTCTTAGCCCTGCGACCATTAGCCACCAAATGAAACAACTTTGTGTTCGAATTCGAATCACCATCTTGCAACCATCGAACCCAATCATCTTAGTAGCCGAAAACAAACAGGAACAGCCACGAAAAAATAATGCAGTCGAGACCATCGTCAGTCTACAATCATTTAGTAGTTCAAGCAATGCAAGGTCTGCACCACGCGCTGTTACCTACTTCTCCCATCTTGTCTAGGTTAAAAGTCCCGCTACACCGAGACCGAGAGTGCGACGATGACTCTACATTCATGCAACCAGCACGAAACCGCATTAGCCGAATCTCCAGCATCATCGAAGAAATTGCTTCTCTAACAAACTGCAAAAGAAACAAACAAACATATTGGACATGTCAGCATTTATACGGATAGATCAGAACTGTATAAAAAGAGCATTTTATATAGTATACTACAAAACTGCTGATCGATGAGCCTAAGGGGGCTGACTGACAGACCGAGGCAAGACAAGCAGAAACTTTGCAAAGAGCATAGGATTCAAGACAACAAAGAAAACCATCCTGACAGTTTCTACGAGTACATCTCCGATATTGACCGATCAGTTTGGGCATTTGGCAACAGAGAAGTCCCAGACTTCATGAATAAACTGCAGCCCCACAAGTGCTAAGAACGATGCGGTTTGGAAATTCCTGGATATGTGGCATGCTATCGACCGCCTCGACGAGAGTTTTGATGAATGGCACGCCGGGAGCGAGGGCTGCGTCAGGGCGATCCTTTATCGCCATTGATGTTTATATTGGTTATGGAGGGCCTGCACCATATGTTCAAGTACGCTGGATCGCATGGGATGTTCACTCCGCTGGCCAGAAGGGGCCTAAAGCACCGCCTGTCATTCTTCGCCGACGACGTAAAGCCAAACACAGTGGACGTGGCGCTCTGCTCGGCCATCCTACAGGACTTCGGTGAGGCCTCGGGCCTCAAGATAAACCCCCCAAAATGCACTGTCACACCTATTCGGTGCTCTGTGGAGCAGGCTGATCAACTGAAGTTAGGGCTCGGTTGCCCATTGGGATCGTTCCCCTGCCGGTACCTCAGTCTGCCGCTAACAATCAGAAAATCAACGGCGATGCAATTCCAGGAAGTAGTAGATGGGATGGCCAGAAGGTTGCCAACGTGTAGCGGTGGCCGGTGGAGGGCGGCATACATGGACAAATCTGGAAGACTCGTGCTTGTGCAATCCGTTCTTTGCGCAATGCCGATTCATATGATGATGGCACTAGATGTGCCACTTGAGGTCTTGACGAGCATGAACAAGATATGTCGGGGCTTCTTTTTGGCAGGGAGCTGACACCCACGAAGGGAAGTGTGCCGTGGCTTGGCGCATCGTTTGCACGCCGAAGTGGGCTGGAGGACTAGGCCTGCCAGATCTTAAGTGGATGAATGCCACCTTGAGGGCTCGATGGCTGTGGGTGCAGAGGGTAGACCAGGAGAGATCATGGACTGAGTCCGAGATCAATGTCTCAGCGGAATTGCTTGCTGTTTACTGCACGGCCGTATTCGTCGATGTGGGCAACGGTGCAGGCTCGTTTTCTAGGAAGACCGTTGGCTACAGGGAAGATGCATTCAGGAGATTGCTCCTCGGCTCTACAATCGTGTCCATCCCAGGATTCGGAAAAGCAGGACAGTTGGGGACGCTCTGGCTGGGGCTTGGCCTTTGGATGTCGGACCGCGGCTGAGATCTACGAGTACCTAAACCTATGGGAGTTGGTTATCGAGGTAGAGCTAAATCCGGGTGTGGTGGACAAGGTCAGGTGGGCATGGGAGACCTCGCGAGCCGAGGAGATCTGCCTACACGAGTCGATACTTTGGACGTGAAAAAGACCTGGCTGCCACAGTAGTGTGGGACTCCAGAGCGCCGTTGAGATGCATGATGTTTGCCTGGCTTGCCTATAAGAATAGATGTTGGACCTTGGATCGCCTCGCGAGCCATGGTCTTCCGCATCAGGAGGCCTGCCCGCTTTGTTGCCAGTTGCCGGAGACGATCAGCCAACTATTGGTATCCTGTGTTTTCGCACGATCAGTCTAGCATCAGGTGCTTCTTGCTTGGGGACAGACAACTTGCTATCTTGGAGTGCTTCGATGCAACCACAGGCAACCGTACGGAAAGATTTCCACACAATTATCTTGCTCGTCTATTGGCAGATATGGAAACACCGCAATGCTATTGTGTTCGATGGGGCAACTACTTCAACTGTTGCCGTTCTACAAAGGATTCATGAAGAGGGTAGGACTTGGCAGTTAGCGCGGATATTTGGGTCGGACATGTCTTCTTTCTTTCATAGGTTGCATATAGGTGGAACTTGAGTGAGTAGTTGAGTGTAACTCCGGTTAGTAGCCATCTTGTAGACATGTGGATGGGTTTCTCACCCTTTTCTTTTATGAATATATGATACGCATGCTTGTGCATATTCTAGAAAAAATTAGCTAGCATAAGTAACAAAATAAGGTTGCGATGCTCGAAATCTCAAACCAATAGGGAAATGGGAGAAAACGGCCAGTGCGTTCCGTGAAAAGATCTAACTCCAGTGCTGGAAGTGCAGTCATGTTTGTTCATAACTCATAAGCAAGTGGGGTTTTTTATCAGCAAACCGAGCTTAGCCAATTATGAAATCGGTGCATGAGCTTAGCCAATTATGAAATCGGTGCATCGGCAAAGATTAAAGAAATATTGAGTTCCAAGTATTCAACCTAGGCAAACAATGGTAAGAACAATGTACCTGCACTCCGATCGAACATTGTGTGGGAAGCACACATCTTCATTACTGTTCATCCTCAGAGTCATCGGAAGTTTCGTTGCTTTCATAGTCTGGGTTTGCTCTGAAAATGTAGACCTGCATCATTTACATAACCAATGAGGTTGTACAATATGCACTTAGCAGTGAGATAAAATGGCCTCCTCATGAGTGGGCCTTAAAAGAATCCCTTCCATCATCTAAAAGATATAACTGGACAACCAAAGGCCTATGAATGAAATAATTCCTAGAGGCCCTTCTAGATCTGGCTGGAATGAAGGTATGTACAGTAGAGAATCTGAGCAATAACAACGTTTCCTGCAAACTGTGTGTAGAATTAATTGGCAGTCCAAACAGGCCGAATTTCTCATCTATGAATAAGCAGACACAGCCCACCAGTCTCAATTATGGATATCGCATATAGCCCACTTTATAATTTAAACATAAGACATACAGAAAATATTGAAGTTTGATACTACGAATGACTCTAGTACGTAGTCTAGTCATTATGTAGACATAACAGGTTTTTCTCATGTATATAAACTTAAAGACCATTGTTTCGACTGACGAACGCATTAACGAGTACGAGACCACCAAGCAACTTTCAGGAATGTTTAAGCAACGCAAGGCCGCATTTGGAACAAAAGGAATTCCACAGAAATTACACATGAAAACAAGTTATATATGCACTCGTATATAACCCACTTTATAATTTAAACATAAGACATACAGAAAACATTGAAGTTTGATACTACGCAATACGTAGTCTAGTCATTATGTAGACATAACAGGTTTTTTTCATGTATATAAACTTAAAGACCATTGTTTCGACAGACGAACACATTAACGAGTATGAGACCACCAAGCAACTTTCAGGAATGTTTAAGAATAACAAGGCCGCATTTTGAACACAAGGAATTCCACATGAAAACAAGTTATATATGCACTCAAACTAAATGTGGTGGAGTTCCTAAAAGTAAAAGTAGAGCGTTTTTACCCATGGAATGGAGGGCATGCTGAATCTCACCTTGAACTTTGCGCTCTCTATCAGCTGGAAAACCAAGCAATCGCCGTTTTCAAGGTCATGGTGGACGGCAAACTCTCTCCACCCCTTTCTGAGGTAGCAGATGCCCTGTTTGCTGGCATTGCACAGCATGTGGAACTCGTCATCCGCCTCATCCACCAAGACGACCGCCTCATCGTGCGCCGGGAGGTGCTCGATGAAGTGCTTCGGGATCATCTGCCACAACAAATATAATAACCCCCAGAAAAAAAAAATCAACAATCGTCCGATCCAAGAACCACATTGCCTCACATCGAGTGGAAGCTTTTTTCTTGCTCCAATACAATACCATCAGTTTTGCCCTGCTGGCGCAGACGTGGGTCAAGGTCTTGACGAAGGCGGGCCGGCGAATGCGGTGGATCCGGCGCCGGAGCTCCTCGGCCTTGGCGACGGCGGCGGCCCTCTCCTCGTCGGTCGGTCCTTTCCAAATACGAGCGTCGTATGCGGCGTAGACTCCCTGGTCGTCGCGCTGCTGCGCGCCCTCGAGGTAGTCGGGCTGCTCCGGGAGGCCGGCGACGCGGACGGACCGCCGGAGATCGCCGGGCTCCGGGGCCTTCCGCTTCTGCGGCACCGAGGCGGCGGACGAGTCATATACACGGGAGAAAAGGAGACGGAAGACCGACCGGAGGCAAGGAGGAAGAAGGGAGAGGATCTGACGGACCGGCTTGGGCTTGGGCTTGGGGTTGGGCTTGGGCCTGGCGGCGGCCTCGCGGACGGCGGCGGAGAGGTGGTGCAGGCGCAGCTCATCCAGCTTCCGGCGGTTCTCCTCCATCTGCCGCCGGCGCTGCTCCTCGTACGAGTTGGATTCCGCCATTGCCTTCCTTGTCGATTCTTCTTCCTCTTCCGCTTCTTGGGTCTTTTTGCTGCCGCCCTGTGTGTGTTTGGGAGGTGAACTGGGCTGGGCAGGGAATGGGGAAAAGTAACGTGGCCCTAGAGGCCCGCCTTTCTTCAACCACCTCGCCTCCTATCGCAGAGATATCAATTACATCCAACTTCTGCAACAACACAATGTCGTAAAGACATTTACGGATGCATACAGCCAAAAGACAAAAATAAGATGAAGAAGACGAAGAAGAAGAAGAAGAAGAAGAAAGGAATATCCTCTACAGTAATCAATTACTCGTAGTTGCAACACGAACCACCACCTAGACAACACCCGAATTCCAAATTCTTCAAAAGTGACACCTCCAATAAGGAAGCAGTGCACAAGCACCGTCATCGCTCGATTACATATCTTAGGTTTTCACCCTGAAGAAGATCCGCGCTCTCAAAAAGAATGCCTTCAACAAGGTCATTGCCAGGCACAACCAATTAAGGCAAGACCTTGAGTTTTCACCCTGAAAGCCAAGACTCTGTACTTCACCTGTGTTACCACCCCAACTTGCCGATGCTGCTGCTGCTGCTACGAGTCACGAATCACCAGGCAAAGTCCTCATCGCCACGAAGACTCGACCCGCCATTACAAGGCCTCAGACCTCAGCCACCATGACGTCCACCTGAAGCCACTCGGGCTGAAATAGGGGTGCACACAATTGGATCCCATCCGATCTAGCAATCTACAAGCGTCAAGCATCCAATGAAGATCTCTGGCGAAGCATTCCAGAACTCATCAATAGCTAGATCCACGAAGGCCATCAATTGATAGAACACTATCTTAGAGGAAAAAGAACCCAAGGACGGTGCCACCTGCCGGTTCCCTACAGTAGGCCGGAGACCTCAGCGGGCACCACCGCCGCCATGCGTAGATGAATAGCCGAGCTACACCGAGCCCCCGGACCACTCGACGTGCCGCCCTCGCGGCCATAGCGGCAGTCGAGGTCGCCGAAGAAATCCAGGCCGTCGCCCAGGCGTCCATCTCCACCGAATGAACCATGACGTCCAAGGCCACCATGAATGTCCGACCGGAGATCCCGCAACACGAGAAATGATGGGGCCCCACCGCCATTAGTCGCGTGAGAAGGATGAGGACCCGCCACCGCCGGCAGCCTCGCGGCCTTTGACCAGAGGCGTCCCTCGGCGGCGGGGGAGGGGGGCAGGATCGAAGAGGGAAGGGATGGCGGCTGCGCTAGGGTTTCGCCCGAGTCGCCTATTTTATAGGCTCTCTACATCGATCATATGGATAATAAGAATGTGTCAATATCAAATCATGGCTCACAAAGGCTCTATCATAAAAAGAATACGAGGGGCGAACCTCAAAGCAGGGATGGATTGCATCGGGAAATGGCCGCGCCGGGAAACTGGAACCCCCCAGCATAAATGGCTCGACAATGTGCGTTGTACCTGGTTCGCTCGGAGCCCACGCGGGCCTTCCCAAAGGACCCTCCGAGCCGCCAGGTAACTAGGCGTGTCTTATACCGGGTCAGCCTCGTACCTTTCCGTATGGTCATGGTGCGTGATTCTCCCGGCTCCCATTCAAGGGTCAATTCATCTCCTCCTGTTCCTCGCCATCTGCTTCATCGCAAACGAGCGACCGGGCACGAGGCCGACTAGCCTGCCGCCGCCTCAGGTTTTGTAAGTATCACGAGGCAAAGGGAATTGTATGCGATAACAAAAAGTTCACTCGATAAAGATCTTCGTTGGTATGTGAGAACTTTTATAGGTGTCCAGATCCCGCTAATAATTATTGATCGGGAGGTGTTTCAGACATGTCCGCATATTATCGAACCTGCAGGTTCACACACTTAACGCCTAGTGGTAGTATTTAAGAGAACTAGGAGCTATAGAGAATGAAACAAGAGTTTCTCAAAGTGTTCCAGATGATCCCAAAAGTGGTTTGGTGATGTCAAAAAGTGTCTTGAAAGATAACGCAAGCTTCTGGTGAGATGTTGTTTGGCGAATTCACTCTCCCGTGTTAAACCGCGGGCGCTGTCACCTTGTTGGCATTATGGTTTTTGCACCAGGGGGCATTTGTGGTGTGGGGGGTCGAAATTCTAAAACTGAAATTTCAAAAGTTTCAAATTCCGAAAGCCGACACACAAATTTCTGAAAATCCGCACCACAAATTCCAAAAGTTCCCAAAAAAGAAAACTTTCTAAAATGATACTCCCTCCGTCCGAAAATACTTATCATCAAAATGAATAAAAAGAGATGTATCTAGAACTAAAATACATCTAGATACATCCCCTTTTATCCGTTTTGATGACAAGTATTTCCTGACGGAGGGAGTATGTTCTTGTTTTTAGCTGATGTACTCCCTCTGTTCCAAAATACTTGTCGTGGTTTTAGTCCAAAGTAAAAAAGAGCATACCAGCGCAGCCCCGAGTTAACCATGTCATTTCGGGGTATTTCATAGGGTATGGGGAGTCTAGAAAAGAAGGTGCTCTGTACGCGAGAAATTAACTCTCTCTAAAATTCCCACTACTAACTGCGATGAAACACTAAACATGGGTTCCTGACAAATAAACAACTTCTCAATCCTAATCCACCAACGAACTCATACCCTTGAACTCACATTTTTCCTTCCTGTAAAAAAAAAAGAAATCGCTTCTGGATCTAAGGCTCCAAGGAGCCCGTTTTTTGAAAACTTAAAAATATTTTTTTTTTAAAGAAAAAAACTTTGAAGTTTCAAATTGTGAAAACAAATAGACATGTACGTAGGGATTTACACTACATGTATGTGAAGTTTCATGATGAAAAATCATGCATATCTAGCCAGCGCACTATTCACTATGGAAGTTCATGATTTTGTTTTTATTTTGTGTAGCTCACATCATAACGTATCTCATCATGAAAACTTACAGACATGTAATATACATCCATATCTATGTGTATATTTTGTTTCAGATTTTTCTGAAACTTCAAAATATAATGATTTTATATGTTCAGCAACCACCCGAGCATGTGCTCGCGGAAGAGAAAACCCATCCCATCTGTGACACAGACAAAGGCACCTCAAACAAACAGGAACAGTCACGAAAAATGCACTCGAGACCATCATCATCAGGCTAGAAGCATTTGGTTCATTTGTTCAACCCATACAAGGTCTGCACCACGATCTGCTACCTACTACACCTATCTAGGTTAAAAATCCTGCTACACTGAGACCGAGAGTGCGACGACTCTACACGCAACCAGCACGAAACTGCATTAGCCGAGTCTCCAGCAATCATCGAAGAAATTGCTTCTCTAACATCTCTAACAAACTGCAAAAGAAACAAACATATTTGAAATGTCAGCATTTATATGGATAGATCAGAACTGTATACACGAGAATTTTATTTAGTATACTTCAGAACTGCCGATCAAGTCTAAGGGGTCTGACTGACGTAAAGACAAACAGAACCCTTGCGAAGAGGAGCGGATTTAAGAGAACGAGGAAAACTATCCTGACATATCTAAGAGTACATATCTGATATCGATCGATTAGTTTGGGCATTTGGCAACACAGAAGTCCCAGACTTCATGAATAAGCTGCAGCTCCCCATGTATTTTCATAGCTAGCATAAGTAATAAAATAAAGTTGCCATGCTCGAAATCTCAAACCAATAGGGAAATGGGAGAAACGGCAGTGCGTTTCGTGAAAAGATCTAACTCCAGTGCTGGAAACACAGTTATGTTTGGTCTATTGGTCATAACTCATAAGCAAGCGGGTTTGAATTTTCTTTTATCCGCAAACTGAGCTTGGCCAATTATCTAATCGGTGCTTAGGCAAAAGACGAAGAAATATTGGATTCAAGTATTCGACCTAGGCAAATAATGTTAAGAACAATGTACCTGCCCTCCGATCGAACATTGTATTGGAAGCACACATCTTCACTTCTGTTCATCCTCAGAGTCATCCGAAGTTTGGTCGCTCTCATAGTCTGGGCTTGCTCTAAAAATGTAGACCTGCATCATTTACATAACTAATGAGGTTGCACAATATGGCACTTGGCAGTGAGATAAAACGACCTCCTCATGATTAGGCCTTAAAAGAACCCCTTCCATCTAAAAAGATATAACAGTGGACAATTAAAGGCCTGTGAATGAAATAATTCCTAGAGGCTCTTTTAGATCTGGCTGGAATGAAGGTACATACAGTAGGGATGCTGAGAAATAACATCATTTCCTGCAAACTGTGTGCAGAATTAATTAGCAGTCCAAACAAGCCTAGTTTCTCATCTACGAATAAGTAGACACAGCTCACCGGTCTCAATTTCGGATATGGCAGATAACCCACTTTATAATTTAAACCTAAGACATACAGAAAACAGGTCTGATACTATATGGCAGATATAGTATCAATGTTTGATACTACGCAATAAGCTAGTAAGGAGTCTAGTTATTATGTAGACGTAACAGGTTTTTCTCATGTACTACCTCCATTCCTAATTTAAACTGCCCCAACGTCTTATATTTAGGAATGGAGGTAGTATATAAACTTAAAGACCATTGTTTCGACAGAAGAACGACATTAACGAGTATGAGACCACCAAGCAACTTTCAGGAATGTTCAAGAATCACAAGGCCGCATTTGGAACACAAGGAATTCCACAAAAAATTCACAGAAAAACAAGTTATATATGCAATCCTACTGAATGTGGAGTTCCGAAAAGTAAAAGTAGAGCGTTTTTTACCCATAGAGCCGAGGGCATGCTAAATCTCACCTTGAACTTTGCGCTCTCTATCAGCTGAAAAACCAAGCAATCGCCATTTTCAAGGTCATAGTCGACGGCAAACTCTCTCCACCCCTTGCTGAGGTAACAGAGTCTGCCCTGTCTGCTGGCATTGTACATCATGTGGGACTCGTCATCCGCCTCATCCACCAAGACGACTGCCTCATCATGCGCCGGGAGGTACTCGGTGGCTTGCTTCGGGATTGTCTGTCATAACACGATGCATATAACCCACCAAATGAAGATCCATCCGATCCAAGAACCACATTTGCCTCACATTCAGTGCAAGTTTTCTTGCTACAATACCATAAAGTTTGCCCTGCTGGCGCAGGCGTGGGTGATGGGCTTGACGAAGGCGGGCCAGCGGATGCGGTGAATCTGGCGCTGGAGCTCCTCGGCCTTGGCGGCGGCGGCGGCCCTCTCCTCGTCGGTCGGCCCTTTCCAAATTTCATCGGCGTACAGTCCCTGGTAGTCGCGCTGCTTTGCGCCCGCGAGGTAGTTGGGCTGCTCCGGGAGGCTGGCGACGCGGCCGGACCGCCGGAGCTCGCCGGGGGCCGGGGCCTGCGGCTTCTGCGACACGGAAGCGGCGGACCGGTCATACATACGGGAGAAAAAGGAGATGGGAGACCGGAGGCAAGGAAGAAGAAGGGAGAGGATCTGACGGACCGGCTTGGGCTTGGGGTTGGGCTTGGGCCTGGCGGCGGCCTCGCGGACGGCGGCGGAGAGGTGGTGCAGGCGGAGCTCCTCCAGCTTGCGGCGGTTCTCCTCAATCTGCCTCCGGCGCTGCTCCTCGTACGAGTTCGATTCCGCCATTTCCCCTTCCTGATTCCGCTAATCTGCTTCCTCCCCTTCTTTCTTCTTCTTGGGTGTTTACCTGCTCTTGCTCTGTTTGGGTGGAGAACTGGAACGAGGAGGAAGGGAATGGGGAAAAGTGACGTGCGTTGAGGGCCGCATCGGCGGCCTCGGTCCTCTGCTGCGTCCTCGGCCTGCCACTGCCGGTCGTCTGCTGCGCCGTTAGGGTTACAAGTGTAGATCGGGATTACTGCTCCTGCGCTCAAGTTTTGTGTGCGAACAATCAGTATTGTCCTGGGCCATCGATTAGCGATGAAATTACGATGTGTGTGGCGCTATTAGGGCCTTCCGGCCCGCTGGCTTCCTCTGTCATTAACTAACGTGTAGGCCTATTCTACGATGTGCTCCAAAATTGGGGCCCCAACCACCTGGAGGCCCTGCGCCCGGGCCTGTCCGCAACCGACTCCAACGTGTTTTTGCTGGTCCTACATGGATCCATTGAGCGGTTTGGGCGCGCTTTTTTCCAGCAAAATGGAGACAAAGTCGGGGTTTTGCGGGCGTAGGCTAAAGCGGGAATCACGCAGTGCTTTAATCAGTGTCGTCTACGTAGGAATTAATACGAAGTTTAGTCGGGAATCCGATTCCAGAGCATCATAACTTGTGGCAGAAAGCAAAACAAGGCATGGGCGTCGAATTGGGTGATGTCACCTCCGCCGTAGCAAGATTCCGGAGCATCAGAATTTCTAGGAATCAGCGCCGTCTGCCAGCTGTCGGCTCGGACGCAACACCTGCAGGGCTTCCGCCAACGCGGGTGGCGGCAGGGCCCACAGCACCAGCAACGACCGCCCCACACCATGGCGGCAGGGCCCACCGGAACTTGTCCGTTCCGTCGCGGCGCGAGCGATCCCCGACGTCCTGTTATAGCCAAGAGGCCGCCTCTCAGCGTGGCGGCAGGTCTGGTCGCCACCGTGCGTGGTGGCAGGCTACATGTGTCGCCCGGCACGCCTGCCGCCACGGCTGGGGCGGTCCTTTCTGTCAAATGCTCTCAGAGGTGGTCTTTTTTGACAAATGCACTGGACAAGTGGTCCTTTTGAACAAAAAAAAAATCCAAAGAAGGTGGTTACGGCGGTGCCTCGGGCTCGAGGGACGCCGTATCCGAGGAGGAGCGCATGGCGAGACAGCAGCCATGGTACGATCGGCGCAACGCCGCTCGCCGCTCCACGTTTGCCAAGTCCGACGCGACACATGAAGGGGTCCACAACAACCCGGTCTAGCCTCCGTCGGGTCCTCGACCGACCCGTCACCACTATGGAGATGGCCACTCGCCGTCGCCGCCTTGACGGCGGGCTCGCCAAGATCAGCGAGGAGTAGCCTCTTAGCGACTCCTCCATCACCCCCGGCTGCGGTAAGGCCGCCGATGGAGCTCCGCAGGCGCCGTCTTCTCTAGGTGCGATGGCCCTCCACACCGCGCAGGAGGAGGCAAAGCGGCTCCTCCGCGAGCGCCAGACAGCCACCACACAAGTCTGTCCCGGTCCTCTAACGCCCTTTCGCCGTTGGTGTGACAACAACAGCGATGGTGATGACAACATGAATGGCGACGGTCGTGTGGCAGGATAGGGCGGCCACACGTACAAGGTGGTCGTCCGGTGTACGTTTTAGTTAGTTTTTACTTAAACAGTCGGAATATCGACTGCTTTATGTAAATTATGTCAGAGCTTTAATGAAATCCTCGTGTTTGCATGAATTTCGTCCGGTATAGTTGAACCATATTTGAAATGTATGCCGGTAGTCTTGGATGGCTGGTTCCCGCATCCATGTCCGCGAACTGATCCCCGTGTTCGCGGACGGACGTGGGAGAAAATTTGCGGGTTATCGTTGGAGATGCCCTTAGGCCTCCTTCGGTTCATAGGATAGGATTATCATATGAATAGAAAATTTGTAGGAAATGAGATGACATGTATCTCAAACTCTATGAGTAGAATGGAAACAGAAATATCATTTGGTTCACATCATATGAATTCTTTCATTGAGTCTAGACTCATGTTTTTTTCTTTTGAAATGTGATGGATTGGAACCAATCCTATGTACAAATAAAACTCCATTCCTATGAACCAAAGAACTCTAAAGAAAAAAAATATTCCTCTAAGAATCCTATCCTATATCCTATAGAATTCCTATGCTTCAAACTAAGAAGGCCTTATTTCGAATGGGGAATGGGGAAACACCTTTTGTGTGTGTGTGTGTGTGTGTGTGTGTGTGTGTGTGTGTGTGTGTGTGTGTGTGTCGTATATGGAGTTTGAGTTAGACAAATCAAAATCTTGTGTCATATTTGACGCAGGGAAAGAATATATCTTTTGCATTCTTATTCACTCTCGGCTTAACCTAACTCACATCCCACATGTAGTTGTGCCCAACTTTAAACTTCAATGACCTTCTTCGCCGGCGTTGTGATTGCCAACCCTTTCTTGTTCTTATAAATGGGTCGATGACCTCAATGACCCATAATTCATCTATTCTTGCAAACTAGTCACTTTGTTTGCCGTTAAATCTTCTTCTTCTTCTTTTTCTTCTTCTTCTTCTTCTTCTTCTTCTTCTTCTTCTTCTTTTCCATCCTACAAGTAGTATTGTAGGCAAGGATGATAGTAGTATAAGTAACGAGACTGAAAGAACTATTATTGTGTACAACACAATTTTGCAAGAATAAATTATCTAGAGTATGGGCAGATTTTAGTTCTCTTGAAACTTAGACATATTTTAGCATAAGTTAATAACAAGCAATACAACCTACACATGCATATCTAGAGTATGGGCAGCGGAAATTAAAGAACATGCAAGTATACATCTTAAAGATTTTTTTTTTTGCAAACGAAGGTATACTCGAAGATTTATTCTGTGGTTCCAATAGATGGTGCAATCATACATCCACATTTATGGAGGTATACACTACTGGAATCTGGCAATTTGCCGTCAGCCACATCTTTGCCGTCTGCCAGCTGACGCCAAAGAGGCTCTTTGCCGTCCGCTTCCACGAAGCTGACGACAAAGAAAGGGTTGATGGCAAAATGGGTATTTGCCGTCAGCTGATTCTTTGCCGTCAGCCAGCTGACGACAAAGAGCTGGAAGGCGGACGGCAAAGGGCCAGGTGGGCCCCACAGGGCACGACGTGGCTAGGTCAGGTTCTTTGCCGTCTGCCAGCGGACGACAAAGAGGAGACGTAGGCCAGCCCTAAACGGCCGCCCTCTTTGCCGTCTGCTAGCAGACGGCAAAGAAGGCCCACTTAACGGGCCGTGTCGTCTCCCCTCTCTCTCTTTCTCTGTCTCTCCCCTCCCCCGCGCGCCCGCCTCTCTCCTTCCCTGCCGTTGCCGCCATTGCCGCCCCATTGCCAGCCCGCCCGGACCCAGCCCCGCCGCCCAGCCCTCCCACCCCCCCGCGAAGAGGAACCCCCGCGCCCGTCGCCGGAGAGGCAGCGTCGGGCCACCCGGTCCGGACCTCCTCATGACCTGCATGCGCCTGCTGCCTGCCGCCCTCCTCCTATGACCCTTCGTCGCCCGCCCCATCGGCCGACCTCGCCCTCCATCGGCGATCCCCTGCATGTTTGCTCTTCCCCCTTTTTTTAGTTTCTTTTAGTTTAGTTCTAGTTTTAGATTTATTTTCAGTTTAATTTTAGTTTTAGTTATTTTATTTTAGTTTATTTAGATTAGTTTTAGTTTTAGTTTAGAAGAAGAAGAGGAGTAGAAGTAGGAGGAGGAGGGAGGAAGAAGAAGAAGAAGAAGAAGAAGAAGAAGAAGAAGAAGAAGAAGAAGAAGAAGAAGACCTAAATAGCAAGTATCGTCGGTGCGAGATACATGTGGCCGTCGGTGTCAAACACTACATCCACGTCCCACAAATGACGCCAACATCCGGCGTCCGAAAGCGCCGGGCGCCGGCTTCACTTGTGGGATGTGGATCTAGTGTTCAACGTCGAGCGCCACATGTATCTCGCACCGATGATACTTGCTATTTAGGGTTAATTATTAGGGGGTTAATTAGGAGGTTCCTCGGTGTCGATGGTACCCTAAATAGTAAGTATCGTCAGTGCGAGGTACGTGTGGCCATCGGTGTCGAATACTACATCCACGTCCCACAAGTGACACAGGGTTCCTGCGTCCAGCAGTAACAGTTCTCGGCGTCGATGGCGGTCGAACACCATTGCAAATTTGTCTGGCAGCCTCAGAGATGACGATTGAAAGCTAAGTGTTGAAACTTGAAACACCCAAACTAACTCAAGTCGGTTTGGTTGTTTGAAAATTTCAAAACTTGGCTTTAATCCTCATCGTAGAGGCTGCCAGACAAATTCGCCAAGGTGTTCGACCATCATCGGCCACCAGAACTATTGTTGCGGGACGCCGGGCGCCGGCTTCACTTGTTGGATGTGGATGTTAGTGTTCAACGCCGACGGCCTCATGTACCTTGCACCCATGGTAGTTGCTATTTAGTTTACCCGAGGACGAGCGGGTTAGAGGGTTCCTCGGTGTCGATGGTACCGTAAATAGCAAGTATCGTCAGTGCGAGGTACATGTGGCCGTCGGTGTCGAATACTTGCTATGTTACTCATCTTTCGATTTAAATATGCAGTTATTTCGTTGTTGCGAGGGTCTAGTGTTCGACGAGCTCCGCCCCTGCGTTCTTTGGTGAGCACAAATGACATCTCCTCCTCCCCCCTTCATTTGCTCTGTTCCGGTCTTCGTGCCGATGAAACTTGCTAGCTATAGGTGTCAATCATCAGTATGCATAACCACTATGCGTCTCCCATTCGAAAGGGTTACATCTATAAATATGCATGCATTTGAATATTTATAATCGTGATTCTTTCAAATTGTCCAACGTTATCCATGGACAGCCCGAGTATGTGTAGATTGGGTTCGTTTTCCCATATGCTCAGCTCCGGATCCAATGCAGAATTTCGCCAGTGCCTTCCTGTTGTTCTCTGGGTACACATCCTCTCTGCTTATTGCCGAGACGTGTATCAGGAGAAAAGCGGGGAGGTGCTGCTGAAATTTTGCGTCGGATCCGGAGCAGAGCATGGGAAAACGAGCCCGATCTACACATACTCGGGTGGGATTAGGACCTATCCTCACCTATTAGCGTGTAGGTTGCATGGACGTAATAAAACTAACAAACTCCATTGACTGATGGATATGGTTTGCCTAATTATGTATATATTTCTTGTGTGTCCAGTAGGAAGTCAATATGAGTGATCGTGCATGGATGTACACTGGTTACACTAGTCAGTATGTTTGGACCGAGGAATGGTTAACAAAAACTAAGGGGTTTGTTAGAGCCGCATTTGCAAATGGCCAGGAATTTAGCTGGTGCCCCTGTGCCCGGTGCGACAACTATAATCAGAGGGACGAGCTTCAAATGAGTAAACACCTGCAGAAGTATGGTTTTACGTCTGGTTACATGGTCCGGACATTACATGGTGAGTCTGCCCAACGTGCCAGAGCCGAGGTGGTTCGTCGTCGCACCGACGAGTATGGTACCGGGACCGCAGACATGGTGCAAGACTTTGACGATGCTCGGGACTCGGACGAGGAGATGGAGGAATCTGCAAAGGCCTTCACAGAAATGTTGGAGTCCTCAAAACGTCCTCTCCACGAGCACACTGAGCTTTGTCAGCTAGATGTATCTCACAAATAATGGCTTTGAAGGCTCAATTCAACTTGGGCAGAGAATGCTACGACGCGATGATGACAATTTTCGGACGATTTCTACCCAAAGGCCATGTGCTACCTCCAAAACTGTACCAGTCAGACAAAATCCTCCGTGCTCTTAAGATGCCCTATGAGAAGATACATGCCTGTGAGAAAGGATGTGTCATATTTAGGCTTCAGTATGAGGACTTGAACTATTGTCCTATTTGCAATCCTTCCAGGTATGTTGTGGTAGACAACGGTATGGGTGAGAAGACGCAGACCAAAATACCCATTAATGTTCTTCGGTATATGCCAATCGTACCAAGACTTCAACGTATTTTCATGGTCGAAGAGACGGCCAGACAGATGACATGGCACAAAACGGGCAAAAGAACCGAACTAGATGCAGATGGGAATGTGATGATGGTGCACACATCGGATGGTCAAGCATGGAAGTGCTTCGATGCATTACATAAGGAAAAAACGACTGATCCAAGGCATCCTCGAGTCGCCGTTGGCACAGATGGGTTCAGTGTGTTTGGTCAGATGGCAGCCCCATACAGCTGTTGGCCCATGTTTGTCATTCCACTCAATCTTCCCCCGGGCAGATTATGCAAAGAAAGAATATTTTCCCGACGTTGATAATTCCAGGGCCCAACTATCCGGGGAAGAATATGAATGTGTACATGCAGCCTCTTAAGGACGAATTGCAAGAAGCTTGGGATAATGGGTTCAAGACATACGACGCCTTTAGCAAACAAAACTTCATAATGCGTGCCTGGTACATGTACTCGACGCATGACTTGCCGGCGTATGCGCTATTCGTTGGCTGGCGTGTGCATGGAAGGTTCCCGTGCCCCACATGCAAGGGAGCTCTTGAGTTTTGTTGGCTGACGGCGGGGCGCAAGTATAGTTGCTTCGACTTGCATAGACAGTTTCTAGATCCTCGCCATAAGTTCAGGAAAGACAAGAAGAACTTCATGAAAGGTAGAGTTGTCAAACACTCTGCACCACTTGCGTTGACAGGCCAACAGACCCTAGATCAGATAAACGCTCTCGAGCCAGATCCAGAGCGTCCGGTGTATTTCAAGGGGTATAATAAGGAACACGCATGGACTCACAAGACATGCTTCTGTGATCTGCCTTACTTCAAAGACCTCCTTTGCCCACACAACATCGACGTGATGCACACTGAAAAGAATATCGCCGAAGCCATTTTTGGTACATTGTTCGGTATAGAGGGGAAATCAAAGGATAATACTAAGGCTAGAGACGATCTAGAGGAGCTCTGTGATAGACCGTTATAAAACATGCAAGAACCGAAAGGAAAGCGGAACTGGAAGAAGCCAAAGGCATGGTTCAATCTTGGAAGGCTAGCTATGAAGGAAATTCTTTTGTGGGTGAAAATGCAGTTGATATTCCCCGATGGGTATGCAGCAAATCTAAAGAGGGGAGTGAATCTTGATAAATTGAAAATATTTGGTCTAAAAAGTCATGATTGGCACATATGGATAGAGCGGATAATGCCAGTGATGTTGCGTGGCTTCATCCCTGAGGATGAATGGCTAGTACTAGCAGAGCTGAGCTATTTCTTCCGTGTTCTTTGTGCGAAAGAGCTATCGCCTGGCCTCCTAGAAGAAATGGAACAGTTGGCGCCGGAGTTGATCTGCAAGTTAGAGATGATCTTTCCGCCAAGCTTCTTTAATCCAATGCAACACTTGATTTTGCATCTCCCTACCGAGGCATGATTGGGGGGGGGGGGGTGGGGGCGTGCAAAATCGTTGGTGCTACTCAACTGAGAGGATGCAGAAGACACTTCGAGCAAAATGTAAAAATAAACGTAGAATAGAAGCATCGATGGCCGAGGCATTCATCACTGAGGAGGCGTCAAACTTTGTGACAGCACACTACGAAGCCAAAAAACATCATTTGCATAATCTGAAGCCTCGGTACAATGCTAACGAGCCTACAAAGAGTCAATCCAACCTCAGCCTATTCAAAGGGAATCTCGCACCATCCAGTGCTTGGAAACCAGTATCGTTGGATGTTGAAGAATGGCGGACCATTTTGTTGTATCTCTTTAACAACCTAACAAAAGTGCGGCCGTACATCGAGTAAGATCTCGTTACATTGTTTCACAACTTCTAATTTCTTTGAACTGCTCTTATTCCTGGATATTTGATGCAGTCGATACGTCGCCATATTCTCATTTGGAGCGGTGATCCAAAAGGATTCCGTCGAAGAGTATGAGCTTCTGGCAAATCAAGGAGGCGAATATCCCGGTTTCATCTCTTGGTTCAAAAAGGGTAATTTCCATTAGACCCTTTCATTTCTTTGGCTAATTTGCGACTAATGCAACAATCCTTTCTTATTAAACTTGTAGGCTAATTCAGAGATTATGGATGCCGAATTGAGACAAGTAGCTAATGGTTTTGACTATAAGGTCCGTTCATTTGACAATTACGACATCAACGGGTATCTCTTTCGTACCTATGGCAAAGAGCTATCTATGGCCGATCGAAAGTCTACAAATTGTTGTGTCTCTGCTATCGGCGAAGGAGGTGTCGAGTATTATGGAAGAGTTGAAGGAATTTATGAACTTCAGTTGTATGGTGATAACCCACCAAACGTCTTACTCTTCAGATGTTATTGGTTCCAGCCTAGGTAGACTAAAAGGACTCATGAACATATAGGGCTAGTGGAAATCGAACAAAGCACCCATTTGGATGTTCCCGATGTCTATATTACGGCTCAACATGCAACCCAAGTTTTCTATCTACTGTGGGCTTGTCAAAGTGATCCAAATCTCAGTGGTTGGGATGTCGTTTATGAAGTGCCGCCACATGTTAGACCACCTCCCCCCAATGAAGAGGATTATGAACGTCACGTTAACCAAGACACATATGACGAAGGAGAATTCTTCCAAGAAACATGTCTTGCCAAAAAAACGTTTCAAGAAACGCTCTACTCCACCCGAGAACATTGAAGTAGACAACGATAGTGAATCCAACCCTGAGCCGGAACAAGAAGAGCCGGAAGAAGAAGAAGTTACTGCTGCAGATGACCTGTTAATGCTTGAACGATTACGTAAAGGTGGCCTTCCAGATGATGATGCATTTATTAATGATGATGATGAGCACGTCATTACCGATAGTGATGACGATGCATTTATTAATGATGATGATGAGCACGTCATTACCGATAGTGATTCTTAGGTATTCAAATTTTTATGTTGTACTTTGTATGATTTATATAGTTGGTATGTATAATTTTCTTACTTTGTATGCTTGTTTCTTATACATAGTGCCATGGTCTTGATTTCCGTCCCCGTCGGCCCTCGCCCGCTTTATGATTCGGACGTGGTAAATTCTTTTTCATAACTATTTGTTGTATTTCGCATTTATGACAATTATGGCCATCAAGTTGACATAGAGATATTTTAATCTAGGAGGTATGTGAACCCGAATTTGAAACCGACCCTCTCGTCGAGAAGTTAAATTTAGTTGAAAAAGAAAATGAGTATTTGAAAGAAAAAATTAAAAGAACTGAAGAAGAGAAGATGACATTGGAGTTGTATGTTGCCGATGTCATCGATGATCACAAGATGAAGATGAATGCAATGCGCTTGAAGATGGATGCAATGCGCCTAAAGCTTAAGAAGATTAGAAAATATGCCATTGATAATGAGGCTTGGTATCATTATGCCGTTGGATCAATTGTTACCTTAGTTGTGATCTTCATCATATTTGTTGCGATGAGGGTAAGTTTTCTCTAATGTTTTGCTTTAAAATGGATACTTAGCTTATTTTCCTCCTAAATGACATAATTACCTAAGTTACATAAAAAATGAGCTATACTTAGCTTATTCAGTTCATTTATGACATATTTAGCATACTTAGGTCAAAAATGGCATGATAATCTTTCTTACCTCCAAAATGATATAGACTTAGCTTATTTTCCTTGAAAATGACATAATAACCTTACTAAGCTCCAAAATGACCTATTTACCTAGCTTAGCTCTAAAATGACCTACACTTAGCATTTCTTCTTCTACTTCTTCTTCTTCTTCTTTTTCTTCTTCTTCTCCTTCTTCTTCTTCTCCTTCTTCTTTCCTTCTTCTTCTCCTTCTTCTTCTCCTTCTTCTTCTCCTTCTTCTCCTTCTTCTTCTCCTTCTTCTTCTCCTTCTTCTTCTTCTTCTTCTAACTTTCTTCTTTCCCTATTTGCAGATTTGCTTTAGATGAGGAAGCTTGCGTCGATGGAGTCTACTCTTCTCTTTATGCTTCCTTTTTGTTTTGATTTTGTAGGATGAACAATGTGAAACTTGCTACCTATATATGCATGTATGGATGAAACCATTGTATGCTTGTTGTTGGATATGTTGGCTAGCTATATATGTTGCATATGGACTTTTGATTTGCTATGTATATGTGTTGGATGATCATATCCATATGGCAGGAATATGATTTGGTATGTATATGTGTTGGTATGCTTGTCAAAAGTATTTTCATATGTGTGTGTGTGTATATATATATATCTGTGAAATTCTGTGAAATAGAATGAATTTAAGAAAAAACAAAAAAAACAAGGGCTATACAGGATCTTTGCCGTCAGCTAGCAGACGGCAAAGCTCTTTGCCGTCAGCTAGCAGACGATGAAGCTCTTTGCCGTCAGCTAGCAGGCGACAAAGAGGACACGTGGCAGTCACCTGTGCAAACTGGCAACACTGGCTGCCTATTTGGTCATTTTGCCGTCTGCAAGCGGACGATAAAGTGACCAAATAGGCCTGGCAAACAGGGCCATCTATGTCGTCTGCTGGCAGACGGCATAGCTGGCCACGTGGCAGCTTCCCATTGCTACCCTAGCTAAGCTCTTTGCCGTTCGTTAGCGGACGGCAAAGAGCGCCGTTAACCCCCTAACGGCTCTCACCCCACACCACTGCCATCCGTCATCGTTGCCGTCTGCTGGCCTCGGATGGCGAACGACACAATCATTTACCGTCCGTTTCTACGAAGCGGACGACAAAGAAGGCCTTTGCTGACACGTGTTCAGCCGGACGGTTTGCCATCCGCTGGCTGACGACAAAGGCTTTTGCCGTCTGCCATGGCGGACAGCAAAGAAGCTGATTCAGTAGTGATACACGAGATTACTATTATGTAGATGCATCCTAATTTATTTATTTTTGTTCTTTTAGTTTTGGGAAAGCAGACACTACGACTTGGAAGGTCAGGAAACCATGTCGTTTTTGTCACTTACACTAGTAGAAAAAGGACCTAATGTGAGACACATTAGTCCGGTTCGATTTTGGCCCGGTACTAATGGTACCATTAGTGCCGGTTCGAACGGCTATGCATTAATGTTGGTTCGTTTTGAACCTTTAGTATCGGTTCGTGCCACGAACCGGTACTAAAGGGGTGGTGGCAGGCTGGCGTCAGGCCGGGGCCCCGCGATCACCTTTGGTACTGGTTCGTGGCACAAACCGTACTAAAGGGCTAACCTTTAGTACGGTTCGTGCCACGAACCGATACTAAAGGGTTTGACCTATAGTCGGTTGGAGACACAAACCGGGACTATAGGGCAATTTTCAAACTCTACCCCGGTGTATCGCCATTTCAGTTTTGAAAATACAAAAGAAAATGATAAAAATTCAAAAATAAAATTCTTGAGATGTAGTTATATTACTACATCTACTAGTTAGGAAAATTAAAAACTTAAATTTGGACATGTTTTGCAAAAAGTGTAGGGAAATGTAAAACGGCTATAACTTTTGCATACGATGTCGGAAAAAACGTATAATATATCAAAAAATTCAGCACAAAAATCTGCATCCGATTTTGACCGCCTACGACCTGTTTGCAATTTTTTAGAATCCTCAAATTCCAAAAGGAAAAAAAGATATGCTCAAATTTTAGTTTTTCTTTTTATAATTTTGGTTAAATCTGGTCAAACTATGGTCAAACTACTTATTCAAGAAGTATTAATGTTGCTACATAATTATTCAAGAATATTAGTGTTACTAAATAATTATTGCAATTTTTTGTATTTTGGTCAAAATTGGTCAAACTATGGTCAAACTGTGGTCAAACTATAGTCAAACTATGGTCAAACTTATTCAAGAAATATTAGTGTTACTAACTGTTTTTTAGAATAATAGTTCCAAACTCAAACGGTGAAACGTGTGACCTAATGCTCAAGCTAAACTGCTGAGGGTTAATAGGATTGACAGCTTACATTTGTCAGGAAAACAACAAGTGCAGACTTGGAAAGTAGGTGGAATAGAACTCTGAAGTTAAGCGTGCTCAGACTGGGGGAGTGAGAGGATGGGTGACTGATGACCCCCAAGTGTAGGGGATCTATCGTAGTCCTTTCGATAAGTAAGAGTGTCGAACCCAACGAGGAGCAGAAGGAAATGATAAGCGGTTTTCAGTAAGGTTTTCTCTACAAGCACTGAAATTGTAGGTGATAGATAGTTTTGTGATGAGATAAATTGTAACTAGTAACAAGCAATGAAAGTAAATAAAGTGCAGCAAGGTGGCCCATTCCTTTTGTAGTAAAGGATAAGCCTGGACAATTTCTTATAATGAGAAAAGAGCTCCCGAGGATACATGGGAATTACCGTCAAGCTAGTTTTCATCACGTTCATATGATTCGCGTTCGGTACTTTGATAATTTGATATGTGGGTGGACCGGTGCTTGGGTACTTCCCTTACTTGGACAAGCATCCCACTTATGATTAACCCCTATTGCAAGCGTCCGCAACTAAAAAAGAAGTATTAAGGTAAACCTAACCACAACATTAAACATATGGATCCAAATCAGCCCCTAACGAAGCAACGCATAAACTAGGGTTTAAGCTTCTGTCACTCTAGCAACCCATCATCTACTTATTACTTCCCAATGCCTTCCTCTAGGCCCAAATAATGGTGAAGTGTCATGTAGTCGACGTTCACATAACACCACTAGAGGAAAAGACAACATACATCTCATCAAAATATCGAACGAATACCAAATTCACATGACTAGTAATAACAAGACTTCACCCATGTCCTCAGGAACAAACATAACTACTCACAAAGCATATTCATGTTCATAATCAGAGGAGTAATAATATGCATTAAGGATCTGAACATATGATCTTCCACCAAGTAAACCAATTAGCATCAACTACAAGGAGTAATCAACACTACTAGCAACCCACAGGTACCAATTTGTGGTTTTGATACAAGATTGGATACAAGAGATGAACTAGGGTTTTGAGAGGAGATGGTGCTGGTGAAGATGTTGATGGAGATTGACCCCCTCCCGATGAGAGGATCGTTGGTGATGACGATGGTGATGATTTCCCCCTCCCGGAGGGAAGTGTCCCCGGCAAAACAGCTCTGCCGGAGCTCTAGATTGGTTCCGCCTCGTGGCGGCGGAGTTTCGTCCCGTAAGCTTGCCCACGATTTTTTCCAGGATAAGAGCCCTCATATAGCAGAAGATGGACAACGGAGGGCCACCAGGGGGCCCAGGAGACAGGGGGCGCGCCCAGTAGGGGTGGACGCGCCCCCACCCTCCTTGCCAGGGTGTGGGCCCCCTGAGGTGTTTCTTCCGCTCAATAATTCTTATTAATTCCAAAAATAAGTTTCGTGGAGTTTCAGGATTTTTGGAGCGGTCAGAATAGGTTTCAATGTTTGCTCCTTTTCGGCCTGAATTCCAATTGCCAAGCATTCCCCCTCTTCATGGTAAACCTTGTAAAATAAGAGAGAATAGCCATAAGTATTGAGATATAATGTGTAATAACAGCCCATAATGCAATAAATATTGATATAAAAGCATGATGCAAAATGGACGTATCAACTCCCCTAAGCTTAGACCTCGCTTGTCCTTAAGCGGAAGCCGAAATCGAAAAATATGTCCACATGTTTAGAGATAGAGGTGTCGATAAAAATAAAATATGGACATGAGGGCATCATGATCATTCTTATAATAGCAACATAAATAGATTTTATCATATGCTTTCTTATACTCAAGTAACAATCAATTCATAATGTCAAGTATGGTTCAGAAACTTCATTGGGAACTAAGAAACTAAAATCTCAGTCAATGAAGCAACTGCAACTTATCATAACATCAGAAAGAGTCAAGAATAGAGCTTTTCAGCAAGTCCACACACTCAACTATCATGTAGTCTTCTACAATTGCTAACACTCACGCAATACTTGTGGTTATGGAGTTTCAGCCAGACACTGAGAAAGATAGGGGCTTATTGTGTTGCCTCCCAACGTATATATTCACCTTTAGGTGATGTCAACAATAATAGCCCATGATAACTTACATCCAATTGGATATATGTATCATGATCTTTCAAACATGAGGAGCTTGCCAAAGGATAAAATGAAAAAGGGAAAGGTGAGGATCACCTTGACTCAAGCATAAAGTAAAAACATAAAGTAAAAGATAGGCCCTTCGCAGAGGGAAGCAGAGGTTGTCATGTGCGTATAGGGTTGGATGCACAAAATCTTAATGCAAAAGAACATCACTTTATATTGCCCCTTGTATGTGGACCTTTATTATGCAGCCCGTCGCTTTTATTACTTCCACAACAAGATCGTATAAAGCTTATTTTCTCTGCACTAATAAGTCATACATATTTAGATAGCAATTTTTATTGCCTGCAACATGACAACTTACTTGAAGGATCTTACTCAATCCATAGGTAGGTATGGTGGACTCTCATGGCAACACTGGGTTTAAGGATATTTTGAAGCACAAGTAGTATCTCTACTTGGTGCAAGGAATTTGGCTATCATGAGGGGGAAAGGCAAGCTCAACATGTTTGGAAGGTCAATGACAATATACTTTAACTGAGATATGAGAAAACACAAACCATGACGTTGTCTTCCTTGTCCAACGTCAACTCTTTTAGCATGTCATACTTAATGAGTGCTCCCAATCATAAAAGATGTCCAAGATAATATATTTGTATGTGAACCTCTCTTTCCTTATCATTTCCTATTAATTGCAACGATGACCAAAACTACGTTTATCAACTCTCAACAACTTTTATGCCTCATACTTTCTATGTGTGAAGTCATCACTAATCATAAGATCAATATGAACTCTTTTATTCTCTACTTTCTCAAGATCATAGCAACATAGCAAAGCCCTTGACTCAACACTAATCTTTATTATAGATAACTCACGGACTCAATTACATAAAGAGATCACAAAGCAAAACTCAAAACTACTTGATATCAAAACTTCAATCTACTAGATCAAGATACTACTGAAGGGATCGAACTAAATAAAATGGTAAAGATAGGAGTGTGATGGTGATACGTTACCGGGGCACCTCCCCCAAGCTTGGCAGTTGCCAAGGGGAGTGCCCATACCCATGTAATTATGTCCTCGGAGGTGGTGAAGTAGGAGTTGTTGATGATGTAGGCTTGTCTTCTGTCTTCCAAGGCATAGGCTCACCATCATAGAAGGATGATCGAGTCTCCGGGATCCTTAAATCTACAGCAAAACTCATCCTCTTGAATCTATATTCATACTCACAGTTCTGGTTTTGCAGGTCATAGATCTGGGCTTGGAGGTGCTTGATTTTATCTTGAAGCTTGAAGATGGTCTCCCCAATGACTTTGGCATCTAGCTTGTGGTTGTTGGTGAACTCCGTGATCATCGTATGGTTGGCGTTGAGTCCACGCTCCACCATCCCTTGGCACTTGAAAACTTGTTGCTCCACGGCTTCGAGCTTTGTCTCCACGCTTCCGGTACGCCTTGGTCCCTCCACATCGCGGATGTGCAGCACCCCCTCACGCATCTCAATGGTTTGAGGGTGTTGCAGCACCTCCGCGAGATAGGGGTTGATAACCCTCTTGAAAAACTTGTCCTTGGGAGCGCTTGGAGACGCCATGATGCTCTAGATCTGAAACAGAAACAGCTCGAAACGAAAACAGAGGATATTTGCGTGATACGGTGGTCAAAACCTTCGGTAGTTTATATAAAGAATTTTTACCGACCAAAATACGTAACGTGCAAGAAAACGGAGTCCGGGGGGCACACGGGGTGTCCACGAGACAGGGGGCGCCCGATGAGGGTGGCGCGCCTCCACTCGTGGGGCCTCGTGTCCCTCTCGGACTACTTCTTTCTTCGAAAATTCTTAAATATTCAAACTGATAAAAATTGCCACGGGAGTTGTTTTGGAGTCGGTTTACTTACCGTACCACATACCTATTCCTTTTGAGATGCAGGCGTTCGGAAAGTGTACCTTATGTATTCCTCCGGGGTTACGGTTTCAATAATATTAGTTTCAACATTAATAGGATTACCTGAAATATAATGTTTAAATCTTTGACCGTTTACCACCCTCAGACTTGTGCCTTCGAAGTTGTTGATTTTCCTGGCACCAGAACGATAGACCTCCTCGATAACGTAAGGACCTTCCCATTTAGAGAGAAGTTTTCCTGCAAAAAATCTTAAACGAGTGTTGAATAATAACGCATAATCACCTACGTTAAACTCACGCTTTTGTATCCTTTTGTCATGCCAGCGTTTGACTTTTTCTTTGAATAGCTTGGCATTCTCATAGGCTTGGGTTCTCCATTCATCAAGTGAGCTAATATCAAATAACCTCTTCTCGCCGGCAAGTTTGAAGTCATAGTTGAACTCTTTAACAGCCCAATATGCTTTATGTTCAAGTTCAAGAGGTAAATGACACGCTTTTCCATAGACCATCTTAAATGGAGACATACCCATAGGATTTTTGTATGCAGTTCTATAGGCCCATAATGCATCATCAAGTTTTTTGGACCAATTCTTTCTAGATCTATTCACAGTCTTTTGCAAAATTAATTTGAGCTCTCTATTGCTCAACTCTACTTGACCACTAGACTGCGGATGATAAGAAGATGCGATTCTATGATTAACATCATACTTAGCAAGCATCTTACGGAAAGCACCATGAATAAAATGAGAACCACCATCAGGGACTCCAAACCTCGAAAAAATAACCTCTTTAAGCATTTTAATAGAAGTGTTATGATCAGCACTACTAGTTGGAATAGCTTCTACCCACTTAGTAACGTAATCAACAACAACTAAAATATGTGTATGACCATTAGAGGCAGGAAAAGGTCCCATGTAACCAAAGCCCCAAACATCAAACGGTTCAATAACAAGAGAATAATTCATAGGCATTTCTTGACATCTACTAATATTACCAATTCTTTGACATTCATCATAAGATAAGACAAACTTACGAGCATCTTTGAAGAGAGTAGGCCAATAAAAACCAGATTGCAGTACCTTACATGCAGTTCTATCTCAGCGTGGTGTCCTCCATAGGATTGAGCAACACTTGCGTAGGATCATTCCTGTTCATGCTCGGTACACAACGTCTAATAACACCATCTACTCCTTCTTTATAAAGGTGTGGGTCATCCCGAAGTAATGTCTTAAATCATAAAAGAACTTTTTCTTTTGCTGGTATGTGAAACTAGGAGGTATAAATTTAGCAACAATGTAATTAGCATAATCAGCATACCAAGGAGCGAGACGAGAAGGATTAACGACCGCTAATTTTTCATCGGAAAGCTATCATCAATAGGCGGTGGGTCATCAAGAACATTCTCTAACCTAGACAAGTTATGCGCAGCACGGGTTCTCAGCTCCTTTCTATCAATAATATGCAAATCAAATTCTTGGAGCAGGAGAACCCATCTAATGAGTCTAGGCTTAGCATCTTTCTTTTCCATAAGATATTTAATAGCAGCATGATCAGTGTGAATAGTAACTTTGGAATCAACAATATATGGTCTAAACTTATCTCATGCAAACACAACTGCTAAGAATTCTTTTTCAGTAGTAGCATAATTTCTCTGGGCAGTATCAAGATTCTTACTAGCATACTGGATAACATTCAATTTCTTATCAACTCTTTGCCCTAAAACAACACGTACATCATAATTACTAGCATCACACATAATTTCAAAAGGTAAATTCCAATCAGGTGGCTGAACAATAGGTGCAGTGATCAAAGCTTTCTTAAGTATTTCAAATGCTTCTACATAATCATCATCAAAGACAAAAGGAATATCTTTTTGCAATAAATTAGTCAGAGGCCTAGAGATTTTAGAAAAGTCCTTAATGAACCTCCTATAAAAACTGGCATGACCAAGGAAACTTCTTATACCTTTTATGTCCTTGGGACATGGCATCTTTTCAATAGCATCAACTTTAGCTTTATCAACTTCAATACCTCTCTCGGAAATCTTATGCCCCAAAACAATGCCTTCATTAACCATAAAGTGACACTTTTCCCAATTCAAGACGAGACTAGTGTCTTCGCATCTCTGCAAAACTCGATCAAGGTTGCTCAAGCAATCATCAAAAGAGGATCCATAAACGGAGAAATCATCCATGAATACCTCACAAACCTTTTCAGAAGTCAGAGAATATAGCCATCATACATCTTTGAAAAGTAGCAGGTGCATTACATAAACTAAAAGGCATACGTCTATAAGCAAAAGTACCGAAAGGGCAAGTAAAAGTAGTTCTAGATTGATCCTTAGCTGACACAGGTATTTGAGAGAAACCATAATAACCATCTAGAAAGCAGAAATGTGTGTGTTTGGATAGTCTTTCTAGCATTTGATCAATAAAAGGTAAAGGGTAGTGATCTTTCTTAGTAGCTTTATTTAATTTACGGAAATCAATTACCATCCTATAACCCGTAATAATTCTTTGCGGGATCAATTCATCTTTATCATTAGGGACAACGGTAATACCTCCCTTTTGAGGAACACAGTGGACAGGGCTTACCCATTCACTATCAGCAACGGGATAAATTATACCTGCCTCAAGGAGCTTTAGTATCTCCTTTCTTACCACTTCTTTCATCTTGGGATTCAGTCGTCGTTGAGGATCTCTAACTGGTTTAGCATCAGCCTCCAAATTAATTCTGTGTTGGCATAACATGGGACTAATGTGAAGGAAATATGCCCTAGAGGCAATAATAAAGTTATCATTTATTTCCTTATTTCATGATAAATGTTTATTATTCATGCTAGAATTGTATTAACTGGAAACATAATACATGTGTGAATACATAGACAAACATAGTGTCACTAGTATGCCTCTACTTGACTAGCTTGTTGATCAAAGATGGTTGTGTTTCCTAGCCATAGACATGAGTTGTCATTTGATTAACGAGATCACATCATTAGAAGAATGATGTGATTGACTTGACCCATTCCGTTAGCTTAGCACTTGATCGTTTAGTATGTTGCTATTGCTTTCTTCATGACTTATACATGTTCCTATGACTATGAGATTATGCAACTCCCGTTTACGGAGGAACACTTTGTGTGCTACCAAGCGTCACAAGCGAATCGGGTGATTATAAAGGAGCTCTACTGGTGTCTCCGAAGGTACATGTTGAGTTGGCGTATCTCGAGATTACGATTTGTCACTCCGATTGTCGGAGAGGTATCTCTGGGCCCTCTCGGTAATGCACATCACTATAAGCCTTGCAAGCAATGTAGCTAATGAGTTAGTTACGGAATGATGCATTACGTAACGAGTAAAGAGACTTGCCGGTAACGAGATTGAACTAGGTATTGGTATACCGACGATCGAATCTCGGGCAAGTAACATACCGATGACAAAGGGAACAACGTATGTTGTTATGCGGTTTGACCGATAAAGATCTTCGTAGAATATGTAGGAGCCAATATGAGCATCCAGGTTCCGCTATTGGTTATTGACCGGAAACGTGTCTCGGTCATGTCTACATAGTTCTCGAACCCGTAGGGTCCGCACGCTTAAAGTTACGATGACAGTTATATTATAAGTTCATGAGTTTTGATGTACCGAAGGTTGTTCGGAGTCCTGGATATGATCACAGACATGACGAGGAGTCTCGAAATGGTCGAGACGTAAAGATCGATATATTGGACGACTATATTCGGACACCGGAAGTGTTCCGGGTAGTTTCGGAGAAAACCGGAGTGCCGGAGGGGTTACCGGAACCCCCGGGGGAGTATTGGGCCTTAGTGGGCTTTAGGGAAGAGAGAGGGCAGCAGCCCAGGAGGTGATGCACCCCCTCCCATGAGGGGTCCGAATTGGACTAGGGGAGGGGTTTGCACCCCCCCTTCCTTCTCCTCTTTCCCTCTCTTTCCTTCCCCCTTCCCTCTTCCTAGTTGGACTAGGAAAGGGGAGTCCTACTCCTACTAGGAGGAGGACTCCCCCCTCCTTGGCGCGCCCCAAAGGGCTGGCCGGCCTCCCCCTTGCTCCTTTATATACGGGGGCAGGGGGCACCTCTAGACACAAGAATTGATCTCTTGATCTCTTAGTCGTGTGCGGTGCCCCCATCGATCATAGTCCTCCTCGATAATATTGTAGCGGTGCTTAGGCGAAGTCCTGTGACGGTAGAACATCAAGATCGTCACCATGCCGTCGATCTGACGGAACTCTCCCTAGACACTCGGCTGGATCGGAGTTCGAGGGACGTCATCGAGCTGAACGTGTGCTAGAACTCGGAGGTGCCGTAGTTTCGGTGCTTGATCAGTCTGGCCGTGAAGACGTACGACTTCATCAACCGCGTCGTTCTAACGCTTTCGCTTTCGGTCTACGAGGGTACGTGGACAACACTCTCCCCTCTCGTTGCTATGCATCACCATGATCTTGCGTGTGCATAGGAATTTTTTTTTGAAATTACTACGTTCCCCAACAGTGGCATCCGAGCCTGGTTTTATGCGTAGATGTTATATGCACGAGTAGAACACAAGTGAGTTGTGGGCAATACAAGTCATACTGCTTACTAGCATGTCATACATTGGTTCGGAGGTATTGTTGGATGAAGCGGCCCGGACCGACATTACGCGTACGCTTACGCGAGACTGGTTCTACCGACGTGCTTTGCACACAGGTGGCTGGCGGGTGTCAGTTTCTCCAACTTTAGTCGAACGGAGTGTGGCTATGCCAGGTCCTTGCGAAGGTTAAAACAACACTAACTTGACGAACTATCGTTGTGGTTTTGATGCGTAGGTAAGAACGGTTCTTGCTCAGCCCGTAGCAGCCACGTAAAATTTGCAACAACAAAGTAGAGGACGTCTAACTTGTTTTTGCAGGGCATCTTGTGATGTGATATGGTCAAGACGTGATGCTATATTTTATTGTAGGAGATGATCTGTTGGAAATATGCCCTAGAGGCAATAATAAAAGCATTATTATTATATTTCCTTGTTCATGATAATTGTCTTTATTCATGCTATAACTGTATTATCCAGAAATCGTAATACACGTGTGAATACATAGACTACAATCGTCCTAGTGAGCCTCTAGTTGACTAGCTCGTTGGTCAACAGATAGTCATGGTTTCGACTATGGACATCGGATGTCATTGACAACGGGATCACGTCATTAGGAGAATGGCGTGATGGACAAGACAATCCTAAGCATAGCACAAGATCGTGTAGTTCGTTTTGCTAGAGCTTTTCCAATGTCAAGTATCTCTTCCTTAGACCATGAGATCGTGCAATTCCGGATACCGTAGGAGTGCTTTGGGTGTATCAAGCGTCCTGGCGTGGCGGGTGACTATAAAGGTGCACTACAGGTATCTCCGAAAGTGACCATTGGGTTGACACGGATCGAGGATGGGATTTGTCACTCCGTATTACGGAGAGGTATCACTGGGCCCACTCGGTAGTGCATCATCATAATGAGCTCAAAGTGACCAAGTGTCCGGTCACGGGATCATGCATTCTGTACGAGTAAAGTGACTTGCCGTACGAGACTAAGCGAGGTATTGGGATACCGACGATCGAGTCTCGGGCAAGTAACATACCGTCGACAAAGGGAATAGAATACGGGTTGCTTGAACCCTTGACATCGTGGTTCATCCGATGACAACATCGAGGAGCATGTAGGAGCCAACATGGGTATCCAGATCCGCTGTTGGTTATTGACTTGAGGTAGTCTCGGTCATGTCGCATGTCTCCCGAACCCGTAGGGTCTACACATAAGGTTCGGTGGCGCTAGGGTTAATAGGAAGACAAGTATGTGATTACGAATGTTGTTGAGTCCGGATGAGATCCCGGACGTCACGAGGAGTTCGGAATGGTCGGAGGTAAAGATTTATATATGGAAAGTGGTTAAGCGGACTCAGGAAAGTTTGGGGTATACGGTAATGTACTGGGGCCACCGGGAGAGTTCGGAGGTCCACGGAGGGGCCACCCCTCCGGGGGCCACATGGGCTAAGTGGGAGGGAGCCAGCCCCTGGTGGGCTGGGCGCCCCCCACCTAGGCCCATCTTGGCTAGGGTTTGGGGAAGGGAAACCCTAAGGAAAAAGGGCGCCCCTTGGCTTGGGGGCAAGCCACCCTTTCCTCCTCTCCTTGGCCGCCGCCCCTAGGGTTTTCCCTAGAGGGCGGCCCCCTGCCCTCTCCTCCTATAAATAGAGGGGTGGGGAGGCTGCATACACCATTGAAGGCGCAGCCCTCCCTCCCAACACCTCTCTTTCTCCATGTGAGCTTGGCGAAGCCTGCTTGGAGAACCTCTGCACAAATTGCACCACGCCGTCGTTCTGCCATTGGAGTTGTCTTCCTCAACCTCTCCTTCATCCTTGCTGGATCAAGGCGGAGGAGACGCCATCGTCCCGTCGTGTGTTGAACACGGAGGTGCTGTCCTTTCAGCACTTTGGTCATCGGTGATCGGAATCACGTTGGGAACGTCTTCATCATCACCACTCCCTCGAACGCTTCCGTACTCGATCTACAAGTGGTATGTAGATGCAAACTCTCTCTCGTGACTCGTTGCTTAGATGAACTCATAGATAGATCTTGGTGAAACCGTAGGAAAATTTTAATTTTCTGCTACGTTCCCCAACAGTGGCATCATGAGCTAGGTTTATGCGTAGTTCTCTTTGCACGAGTAGAACACAATTTTGTTGTGGGCGTGGATCTTGTCAACTTACTTGCCGTTACTAGTCGTTTCTTGCTTCCGCGGTATTGTGGGATGAAGCGGCCGGACCAACCTTACACGCTCTTACGTGAGACCGGTTCCACCGACTAACATGCACTAGTTGCATAAGGTGGCTGGCGGGTGTCTGTCTCTCCTACTTTAGTTGGGCGGATTCGATGAACAGGGTCCTTATGAAGGGTAAATAGAAGTTGACAAGATCACGTTGTGGTTATTCGTAGGTAAGAAAACGTTCTTGCTAGAACCCAATTGCAGCCACGTAAAAGATGCAACAACAATTAGAGGGCGTCTAACTTGTTTTTGCAGCAATTGTCATGTGACGTGATATGGCCAAGTTGTGATGAATGATGATATATTGTGATGTATGAGATCATGTTCTTGTAATAGGAATCACGACTTGCATGTCGATGAGTATGACAACGGCAGGAGCCATAGGAGTTGTCTTTATTTTGTATGACTGCGTGTCATTGAAGAACGCCATGTAACTCACTTTACTTTATTGCTAAACGCGTTAGCCATAGAAGTAGAAGTAGTCGTTGGCGTGACAACTTCATGAAGACACGATGATGGAGATCATGGTGTCATGCGTGACAGGATGATCATGGAGCCCGAAGATGAAGATCAAGGAGCTATATGATATTGGCCATATCATGTCACTACTTTATAATTGCATGTGATGTTTATTATGATTATACATCTTGTTTACTTAGAACGACGGTAGTAAATAAGATGATCCTTAGAACAATTTCAAGAAGTGTTCTCCCTAAGCGTGCACCGTTGCTACAGTTAAGTCGCTTCTAAGCACCACGTGTTAATCGGGTGTGATGGATTCTTACGTTCACATACAACGGGTGTAAGACAGATTTACACACGCAGAAACACTTAGGGTTAACTTGACGAGCCTAGCATGTACAGACATGGCCTCGGAACACGGAGACCGAAAGGTCGAACACGAGTCGTATGGAAGATACGATCAACATGAGAATGTTCACCGGCGCAGACTAGTCCGTCTCACGTGTTGATCGGACACGGCCTAGTCGACTCGGATCGTGTAACACTTAGATGACTAGAGGATGTCTAATCTAAGTGGGAGTTCATTAATAATTTGATTAGATGAACTTTATTATCATGAACAATAGTCTAAAATCTTTTACATGATATGTCTTGTAGATCAAATGGCCAACGCTCATGTCAACTTGAACTTCAACGCGTTCCTAGAAAACCAAGCTGAAAGATGGCGGCAGCAACTATCGGATGGGTCCGAACACGAGATCATCCTCATAGCTGCCAGAAACAATCGTCCTAGAAGGACCGTTAGGTGGCGCTCCGTCTGAGAACCAAGACATTATGAATGCTTGGCAGTCTCGTCTTGATGATTACTCCCTCGTTCGGTGCGGCATGCTTTACGACTTAGAACCGGGGCTCCAAAAGCGTTTTGAGCATCACGGAGCATATGAGATGTTGAAGAGCTGAAACTGGTTTTCAAGCTCACGCCGGGTCGAGAGATATGACATCTCCGACAAGTTCTATAGTTGTAAGATGGAGGAAAACAGTTACGTCGGTGAGCACATTACGAAGATGTCAGGTTGCACAACCGTATGACCCAACTGAATATTAACCTCCACGATGAGGCGGTCATCGACAGAATCCTCGATCGCTCCCACCAAGCTACAAGAGCTTTGTGATGAACTACAACATGCAGGGATGGTAAAGACCATTCTGAAGTGTTCTCTATCTGAAGTCAGCCGAGGTTGAAATCAAGAAAGAACATCAAGTGTTGATGGTCAATAAGACCACTAAGTTCAAGAAGGGCAAGGGTAAGAAGAACTTCAAGAAGGGCGGCAAGGAGATTGCCGCACCGGTAAAGCAAGTTGCGGGAAGAAGTCAAAGAATGGACCCAAACCGAGGCCGAGTGCTTTTATTGCAAGGGAAGGGTCCTTTGGGCGGAACTGCCCCAAATACTTAGCGGATAAGAAGGCCGGCAACACCAAAGGTATATTTGATATACATGTAATTGATGTGTACCTTACCGATGTCGTAGTAACTCCTGGGTATTTGATACGGTGCCGTTGCTCATATTTGTAACTCACGGCAGGAGCTGCGGAATAAGCGGAGGCTCGGCAAAGGGCGAGGTGACAATGCTGGCGTCGGGAATGGTTCAGTCGATGTGATCGCCGTCGGCACGCTACCTCTTCATTTACCCACGGGATTAGTTATGAACCTTAATAATTGTTATTTGGTGCCAAGTTTGAGCATGAATATTGTATCTGGATCTCGTTTAATGTGAGATGGCTACTCATTTAAATCCGAGAATAATGGTTGTTCTATTTATATGAGAGATATGTTTTATGGTCATGCTCCGATGGTCAATGGTTTATTCTTAATGAATCTCGGCGTAGTATTACACATGTTCATAGCGTGAATACCAAAAGATGTAAAGTTGATAACGATAGTCCCACATACTTGTGGCATCGCCGCCTTGGTCACATTGGTGTCAAGCGCATGAAGAAGCTCCATCTTGATGGACTTTTGGAGTCTCTTGATTATGAATCATTTGACACATGCGAACCATGCCTCATGGGCAAGATGACCAAGACTCCATTCTCGGAACAATGGGCGAGCAACCAACTTGTTGGAAATCATACATACCGATGTATGCGGTCCAATGGCGTTGAGGCTCATGGAGGATATCGTTATGTTCTCACTCTCACAGATGACTTGAGTAGATATGGGTATGTCTACTTGATGAAACACAAGTCTAAGACCTTTGAAAAGTTCAAGGAATTTCAGAATGAAGTAGAGAATCAACGTGACGAAAGATAAAATTCTTACGATCGGATCGTGGAGGAGAATATTTAAGTCACGAATTTGGTACACACTTAAGAAAATGTGGAATCGTTTCACAACTAACACCGCTGGAACACCTCGGTAACGGTGTGTCCGAACGTCGTAATCGCACTCTATTGGATATGGTGCGGTCTATGATGTCTCTTACTGATTTACCGCTATCATTTTGGGGATCGCTCTAGAGACAGCTACATTCACTTTAAATAGGGCACCGTCTAAATCCGTTGAGACGACACCGTATGAATTATGGTTTGGGAAGAAACCTAAGCTATCGTTTCTAAAAGTTTGGGGATGCGATGCTTATGTCAAGAAACTTCAACTGAAAAGCTCGAACCCAAGTCGGAAAATCGTCTTCATAGGATACCCTAAGGAAACCTTTGGGTATACCTTCTACCTTAGATCCGAAGGCAAGATCTTTGTTGCCGAGAGCGGAACCTTTCGGAAAAAGATTTCTCTCGAAAGAAGTAAGTGGGAGGAAAGTAGAACTCGATGAAGTACTACCTCTTGAGCAGGAAAGTAGTGCAGCTCGGGAAAATGTTCTGTGATGCCTACACCAATCAAGAGGAAATTCATGATGATGATCAAGGTACTTCGGATCAAGTTGCTCTTGAACCCGTGGGTCCACTAGGACACGTTCCGCACTGTGAGTGGTGCAGCAACCCTGTCACGGAAATCATGTTGTTAGACAACGGTGAACCTTGAACTATGAAGAAGCGATGGCGGGCCCAGATTCCAACAAATGGCTAGAAGCCATGAAGTCCGAGATAGAATCCATGTATGAAAACAAAGTGTGGACTTTGGTGACTTGCCCGATGATCGGTGCGATAGAAAACAAATGGATCTTTAAGAGGAAGACGGACGCGGATGGTAATGTCACCATTTATAAAGCTCGACTTGTCGCTAAGGGTTATCGGCAAGTTCAAGGGATTGACTACGATGAGACTTTCTCTCCCGTAGCGAAGCTTAAGTCCATCCGAATCATGTTAGCAATTGCCGCATACTATGATTATGAGATATGGCAGATGGACGTCAAAACAGCGTTCCTTAACGGCTATCTTAAGGAAGAGCTGTATATGATGCAGCCGGAAGGTTTTGTCGATCCTAAGAATGCTAACAAAGTATGCAAGCTCCAGCGATCCATTTATGGGCTGGTGCAAGCATCTCGGAGTTGGAACATTCGCTTTGATGAGATGATCAAAGCGTTTGGGTTTATCTTGAGACTTATGGAGAAGCCTGCGTTTACAAGAAAGTGAGTGGGAGCTCTGTAGCATTTCTCATATTATATGTAGATGACATACTTGATGGGAAATGATATAGAATTCTTGGACAACATTAAGGCCTACTTGAATAAGTGTTTTCAATGAAGGACCTTGGAGAAGCTGCTTATATATTAGGCATCAAGATCTATAGAGATAGATCGAGGCGCCTCATAGGTCTTTCACAAAGCACATACCTTGATAAGATTTTGAAGAAGTTCAAAATGGATCAGTCAAGAAAGGGTTCTTGCACTGTATTGCAAGGTGTGAGATTGAGCTCAGCTCAATGCCGACCACGGCAAAAGATAAAGAAGAGATGAGTGTCATCCCTATGCCTCAGCCATAGGATCTATTATGTATGCCATCTGTGTACCGGACCTGATGTAAACCTTGCCGTAAGTTTGGTAGGAAGGTACCAAAGTAATCCCGCAAGGAACCTTTGGACAGCGGTCAAGAATATCCTAAAGTACCGAAAAGGACAAAGGACATGTTTCGTTTATGGAGGTGACGAAGAGCTCGTATGCGTAAAGGGTTACGTCGGCGCTTAGCTTCGACACAGATCTGGATGACTCTAAGTCACAAACCGGATCGTGTATATGTTGAATGGTGGAGCGATGGCTGGTGCAGCTGCAAGCAAGAAGCGTCGTGGCGGGATCTACATGTGAAGCGGAGTACATGGCAGCCTCGGAGGCAGCGCATGAAGCAATTTGGGTGAAGGAGTTCATCACCGACCTAGGAGTCATACCCAATGCGTCGGGGCCGATCAAACTCTTTTGTGACAACACTTGGAGCTATTGCACTTGCCAAGGGCCCAGGTTTCACAAGAAGACCGAGCACATCAAGCGTCGCTTCAACTCCATCCGTGAAAATGTTCAGGATGGAGACATAGAAATTTGTAAAGTGCATACGGATCTGAATGTCGCAGATCCGTTGACTAAACCTCTTCTGCGGGCAAAACATGATCAACACCGAACTCTATGGGTGTTCGATTCATCACAATGTAAACTAGATTATTGACTCTAGTGCAAGTGGGAGACTGTTGGAAATATGCCCTAGAGGCAATAATAAAAGCATTATTATTATATTTCCTTGTTCATGATAATTGTCTTTATTCATGCTATAAGCGTATTATCCGGAAATCGTAATACACGTGTGAATACATAGACTACAATCGTCCCTAGTAAGCCTCTAGTTGACTAGCTCGTTGGTCAACAGATAGTCATGGTTTCGACTATGGACATCGGATGTCATTGACAACGGGATCACGTCATTAGGAGAATGGCGTGATGGACAAGACCCAATCCTAAGCATAGCACAAGATCGTGTAGTTCGTTTTGCTAGAGCTTTTCCAATGTCAAGTATCTCTTCCTTAGACCATGAGATCGTGCAATTCCGGATACCGTAGGAGTGCTTTGGGTGTATCAAGCGTCCTGGCGTGAATCGGGTGACTATAAAGGTGCACTCTGGTATCTCGAAAGTGACCATTGGGTTGACACGGATCGAGGCGGGATTTGTCACTCCGTATTACGGAGAGGTATCCTTGGGCCCACTCGGTAATGCATCATCATAATGAGCTCAAAGTGACCAAGTGTCGGTCACGGGATCATGCATTCTGATGCGAGTAAAGTGACTTGCGATAACGAGACTAAGCGAGGTATTGGGATACCGACGATCGAGTCTCGGGCAAGTAACATACCGTCGACAAAGGGAATAGAATACGGGTTGCTTGAACCCTTGACATCGTGGTTCATCCGATGACAACATCGAGGAGCATGTGGGAGCCAACATGGGTATCCAGATCCGCTGTTGGTTATTGACTTGAGGTAGTCTCGGTCATATCGCATGTCTCCCGAACCCGTAGGGTCTACACTTAAGGTTCGGTGGCGCTAGGGTTAATAGGAAGACAAGTATGTGATTACGAATGTTGTTGAGTCCGGATGAGATCCCGGACGTCACGAGGAGTTCGGAATGGTCCGGAGGTAAAGATTTATATATGGAAAGTGGTTAAGCGGACTCAGGAAAGTTTGGGGTATACGGTAATGTACAGGGGCCACGGGAGAGTTCGGAGGTCCACGGGAGGGCCACCCCTCGGGGGCCACATGGGCTAAGTGGGAGAGGAGCCAGCCCCTGGTGGGCTGGGCGCCTCCCACCTAGGCCCATGGCTAGGGTTTGGGAGGGGAAACCCTAAGGAAAAAGGCGCCCCCTTGGCTTGGGGGCAAGCCACCCCTCCTCCTCTCCCTTGGCCGCCGCCCCCTAGGGTTTTCCCTAGAGGGCGGCCCCCTGCCCTCTCCTCCTATAAATAGAGGGGTGGGGGAGGCTGCATACACCATTGAAGGCGCAGCCCTCCCTCCCAACACCTCTCTTTCTCCGTGTGAGCTTGGCGAAGCCCCTGGAGAACCTCTGCACAAATTGCACCACGCCGTCGTGCTGCCATTGGAGTTGTCTTCCTCAACCTCTCCTTCATCCTTGCTGGATCAAGGCGGAGGAGGCGCCATCGTCCCGCACGTGTGTTGAACACGGAGGTGCTGTCCTTTCAGCACTTTGGTCATCGGTGATCGGAATCACGTTGGGAGCGTCTTCATCATCACCACTCCCTCGAGCGCTTCCGTACTCGATCTACAAGTGGTATGTAGATGCAAACTCTCTCTCGTGACTCGTTGCTTAGATGAACTCATAGATAGATCTTGGTGAAACCGTAGGAAAATTTTAATTTTCTGCAACGTTCCCTAACAGTGGCATCATGAGCTAGGTTTATCGTAGTTCTCTTTGCACGAGTAGAACACAATTTTGTTGTGGGCGTGGATCTTGTCAACTTACTTGCCGTTACTAGTCGTTTCTTGCTTCCGCGGTATTGTGGGATGAAGCGGCCGGACCAACCTTACGTGCTCTTCGTGAGACCGGTTCCACCGACTAACATGCACTAGTTGCATAAGGTGGCTGGCGGTGTCTGTCTCTCCTACTTTAGTTGGAGCGGATTCGATGAACAGGGTCCTTATGAAGGGTAAATAGAAGTTGACAAGATCACGTTGTGGTTATTCGTGAGGTAAGAAAACGTTCTTGCTAGAACCCAATTGCAGCCACGTAAAAGATGCAACAACAATTAGAGGGCGTCTAACTTGTTTTTGCAGCAATTGTCATGTGACGTGATATGGCCAAGTTGTGATGAATGATGATATATTGTGATGTATGAGATCATGTTCTTGTAATAGGAATCACGACTTGCATGTCGATGAGTATGACAACGGCAGGAGCCATAGGAGTTGTCTTTATTTTGTATGACTGCGTGTCATTGAAGAACGCCATGTAACTCACTTTACTTTATTGCTAAACGCGTTAGCCATAGAAGTAGAAGTAGTCGTTGGCGTGACAACTTCATGAAGACACGATGATGGAGATCATGATGATGGAGATCATGGTGTCATGCGGTGACAGGATGATCATGGAGCCCGAAGATGAAGATCAAGGAGCTATATGATATTGGCCATATCATGTCACTACTTTATAATTGCATGTGATGTTTATTATGATTATACATCTTGTTTACTTAGAACGACGGTAGTAAATAAGATGATCCCTTAGAACAATTTCAAGAAGTGTTCTCCCTAAGCGTGCACCGTTGCTACAGTTCGTCGCTTCTAAGCACCACGTGTTAATCGGGTGTGATGGATTCTTACGTTCACATACAGCGGGTGTAAGACAGATTTACACACGCGAAACACTTAGGGTTAACTTGACGAGCCTAGCATGTACAGACATGGCCTCGGAACACGGAGACCGAAAGGTCGAACACGAGTCGTATGGAAGATCGATCAACATGAGAATGTTCACCGACGCAGACTAGTCCGTCTCACGTGTTGATCGGACACGGCCTAGTCGACTCGGATCGTGTAACACTTAGATGACTAGAGGATGTCTAATCTAAGTGGGAGTTCATTAATAATTTGATTAGATGAACTTTATTATCATGAACAGTAGTCTAAAATCTTTACATGATATGTCTTGTAGATCAAATGGCCAACGCTCATGTCAACTTGAACTTCAACGCGTTCCTAGAAAACCAAGCTGAAAGATGACGGCAGCAACTATACGGACTGGGTCGGAACCCGAGATCATCCTCATAGCTGCCAGAAACAATCGTCCTAGAAGGACCGTTAGGTGACGCTCCGTCGAGAGAACCAAGACATTATGAATGCTTGGCAGTCTCGTCTTGATGATTACTCCCTCGTTCGGTGCGGCATGCTTTACAGCTTAGAACCGGGGCTCCAAAAGCGTTTTGAGCATCACGGAGCATATGAGATGTTCAAGAGCTGAAACTGGTTTTCAAGCTCACGCCCGGTCGAGAGATATGACATCTCCGACAAGTTCTATAGTTGTAAGATGGAGGAAAACAGTTCTGTCGGTGAGCACATTACGAAGATGTGCAGGTTGCACAACCGTATGACCCACTGAATATTAACCTCCACGATGAGGCGGTCATCGACAGAATCCTCGATCGCTCCCACCAAGCTACAAGAGCTTTGTGATGAACTACAACATGCAGGGGATGGTAAAGACCATTCTGAAGTGTTCTCTATGCTGAAGTCACCGAGGTTGAAATCAAGAAAGAACATCAAGTGTTGATGGTCAATAAGACCACTAAGTTCAAGAAGGGCAAGGGTAAGAAGAACTTCAAGAAGGACGGCAAGGAGATTGCCGCACCTGTAAGCAAGTTGCGGGAAGAAGTCAAAGAATGGACCCAAACCGAGACCGAGTGCTTTTATTGCAAGGGAAGGGTCCTTTGAAGCGGAACTGCCCCAAATACTTAGCGGATAAGAAGGCCGGCAACACCAAAGGTATATTTGATATACATGTAATTGATGTGTACCTTACGATGAATCGTAGTAACTCTGGGTATTTGATACGGTGCCGTTGCTCATATTTGTAACTCACAAGAGGAGCTGCGGAATAAGCGGAGGCGGCAAAGGACGAGGTGACGATGCGGCGTCGGGAATGGTTCAGAGTCGATGTGATCGCCGTCGACACGCTACCTCTTCATTTACCCACGGGATTAGTTATGAACCTTAATAATTGTTATTTGGTGCCAAGTTTGAGCATGAATATTGTATCCGGATCTCGTTTAATGCGAGATGGCTACTCATTTAAATCCGAGAATAATGGTTGTTCTATTTATATGAGAGATATGTTTTATGGTCATGCTCCGATGGTCAATGGTTTATTCTTAATGAATCTCGGCGTAGTATTACACATGTTCATAGCGTGAATACCAAAAGATGTAAAGTTGATAACGATAGTCCCACATACTTGTGGCATGCCGCCTTTGGTCACATTGGTGTCAAGCGCATGAAGAAGCTCCATGCTGATGGACTTTTGGAGTCTCTTGATTATGAATCATTTGACACATGCGAACCATGCCTCATGGGCAAGATGACCAAGACTCCATTCTCGGAACAATGGGCGAGCAACCAACTTGTTGGAAATCATACATACCGATGTGTGCGGTCCAATGGCGTTGAGGCTCATGGAGGATATCGTTATGTTCTCACTCTCACAGATGACTTGAGTAGATATGGGTATGTCTACTTGATGAAACACAAGTCTGAGACCTTTGAAAAGTTCAAGGAATTTCAGAATGAAGTAGAGAATCAACGTGACCGAAAGATAAAATTCTTACGATCGGATCGTGGAGGAGAATATTTAAGTCACAATTTGGTACACACTTAAGAAAATGTGGAATCGTTTCACAACTAACGCCACTGGAACACCTCAAGCGTAACGGTGTGTCCGAACGTCGAATCGCACTCTATTGGATATGGTGCGGTCTATGATGTCTCTTACCGATTTACGCTATCATTTTGGGGATACGCTCTAGAGACAGCTACATTCACTTTAAATAGGGCACCGTCTAAATCCGTTGAGACGACACCGTATGAATTATGGTTTGGGAAGAAACCTAAGCTATCGTTTCTAAAAGTTTGGGGATGCGATGCTTATGTCAAGAAACTTCAACCTGAAAAGCTCGAACCCAAGTCGGAAAAATCGTCTTCATAGGATACCCTAAGGAAACCTTTGGGTATACCTTCTACCTTAGATCCGAAGGCAAGATCTTTGTTGCCAGAGCGGAACCTTTACGAAAAAGAGTTTCTCTCGAAAGAAGTAAGTGGGAGGAAAGTAGAACTCGATGAAGTACTACCTCTTGAGCAGGAAAGTAGTGCAGCTCGGAAAATGTTCTGTGATGCCTACACCAAGCGAAGAGGAAATTCATGATGATGATCAAGGTACTTGGATCAAGTTGCTCTTGAACCCGTGAGGTCCACTAGGACACGTTCCGCACTGCAGTGGTGCGGCAACCCTGTCACGGAAATCATGTTGTTGAACAACGGTGAACCTTGAACTATGAAGAAGCGATGGCGGGCCCAGATTCCAACAAATGGCTAGAAGCCATGAAGTCGAGATAGAATCCATGTATGAAAACAAAGTGTGGACTTTGGTGACTTGCCCGATGATCGCGAGCGATAGAAAACAAATGGATCTTTAAGAAGAAGGCGGACGCGGATGGTAATGTCACCATCTATAAAGCTCGACTTGTCGCTAAGGGTTATCGGCAAGTTCAAGGGATTGACTACGATGAGACTTTCTCTCCGTAGCGAAGCTTAAGTCCGTCCGAATCATGTTAGCAATTGCCGCATACTATGATTATGAGATATGGCAGATGGGCGTCAAAACAGCGTTCCTTAACGGCTATCTTAAGGAAGAGCTGTATATGATGCAGCCGGAAGGTTTTGTCGATCCTAAGAATGCTAACAAAGTATGCAAGCTCCAGCGATCCATTTATGGGCTGGTGCAAGCATCTCGGAGTTGGAACATTCGCTTTGATGAGATGATCAAAGCGTTTGGGTTTATCTTGAGACTTATGGAGAAGCTGCGTTTACAAGAAAGTGAGTGGGAGCTCTGAGCATTTCTCATATTATATGTAGATGACATACTTTTGATGGGAAATGATATAGAATTCTTGGACAGCATTAAGGCCTACTTGAATAAGTGTTTTCAATGAAGGACCTTGGAGAAGCTGCTTATATATTAGGCATCAAGATCTATAGAGATAGATCGAGGCGCCTCATAGGTCTTTCACAAAGCACATACCTTGATAAGATTTTGAAGAAGTTCAAAATGGATCAGTCAAGAAAGGGTTCTTGCTGTATTGCAAGGTGTGAGATTGAGCTCAGCTCAATGCCCGACCACGGCAAAAGATAAAGAAGAGATGAGTGTCATCCCTATGCCTCAGCCATAGGATCTATTATGTATGCCATGCTGTGTACGGACCTGATGTAAACCTTGCCGTAAGTTTGGTAGGAAGGTACCAAAGTAATCCCGCAAGGAACACTTTGGACAGCGGTCAAGAATATCCTAAAGTACCGAAAAGGACAAAGGACATGTTTTCGTTTATGGAGGTGACGAAGAGCTCGTCGTAAAGGGTTACGTCGGCGCTAGCTTCGACACAGATCTGGATGACTCTAAGTCACAAACCGGATCGTGTATATGTTGAATGGTGGAAGCGATGGCTAGTGCAGCTGCAAGCGAGAAGCGTCGTGGCGGGATCTACATGTGAAGCGGAGTACATGGCAGCCTCGGAGGCAGCGCATGAAGCAATTTGGGTGAAGGAGTTCATCACCGACCTAGGAGTCATACCCAATGCGTCGGGGCCGATCAAACTCTTTTGTGACAACACTTGGAGCTATTGCACTTGCCAAGGAGCCCAGGTTTCACAAGAAGACCAGAGCACATCAAGCGTCGCTTCAACTCCATCCGTGAAAATGTTCGGGATGGAGACATAGAAATTTGTAAAGTGCATACGGATCTGAATGTCGCAGATCCGTTGACTAAACCTCTTCTGCGGGCAAAACATGATCAACACCAGAACTCTATGGGTGTTCGATTCATCACAATGTAAACTAGATTATTGACTCTAGTGCAAGTGGGAGACTGTTGGAAATATGCCCTAGAGGCAATAATAAAAGCATTATTATTATATTTCCTTGTTCATGATAATTGTCTTTATTCATGCTATAAGCTGTATTATCCGGAAATCGTAATACACGTGTGAATACATAGACTACAATCGTCCTAGTGAGCCTCTAGTTGACTAGCTCGTTGGTCAACGAGATAGTCATGGTTTCGACTATGGACATCGGATGTCATTGATAAGCGGGATCACGTCATTAGGAGAATGGCGTGATGGACAAGACAATCCTAAGCATAGCACAAGATCGTGTAGTTCGTTTTGCTAGAGCTTTTCCAATGTCAAGTATCTCTTCCTTAGACCATGAGATCGTGCAATTCCGGATACCGTAGGAGTGCTTTGGGTGTATCAAGCGTCACTGGCGTAGCGGGTGACTATAAAGGTGCACTACGGTATCTCGAAAGTGACCATTGGGTTGACACGGATCGAGGCGGGATTTGTCACTCCGTATTACGGAGAGGTATCCTTGGGCCCACTCGGTAATGCATCATCATAATGAGCTCAAAGTGACCAAGTGTGCGGTCACGGGATCATGCATTCTGATGCGAGTAAAGTGACTTGCGATGCGAGACTAAGCGAGGTATTGGGATACCGACGATCGAGTCTCGGGCAAGTAACATACCGTCGACAAAGGGAATAGAATACGGGTTGCTTGAACCCTTGACATCGTGGTTCATCCGATGACAACATCGAGGAGCATGTAGGAGCCAACATGGGTATCCAGATCCGCTGTTGGTTATTGACTTGAGGTAGTCTCGGTCATGTCGCATGTCTCCGAACCCGTAGGGTCTACACATAAGGTTCGGTGGCGCTAGGGTTAATAGGAAGACAAGTATGTGATTACGAATGTTGTTGAGTCCGGATGAGATCCCGGACGTCACGAGGAGTTCGGAATGGTCCGGAGGTAAAGATTTATATATGGAAAGTGGTTAAGCGGACTCGGAAAGTTTGGGGTATACGGTAATGTCAGGGGCCACGGGAGAGTTCGGAGGTCCACGGGAGGGGCCACCCCTCCGGGGGCCACATGGGCTAAGTGGGAGGGAGCCAGCCCCTGGTGGGCTGGGCGCCTCCCACCTAGGCCCATCTTGGCTAGGGTTTGGGGGGGAAACCCTAAGGGGGCGCCCCTTGGCTTGGGGCAAGCCACCCTCCTCCTCTCCTTGGCCGCCGCCCCCTAGGGTTTCCCTAGAGGGCGGCCCCCTGCCCTCTCCTCCTATAAATAGAGGGGTGGGGGAGGCTGCATACACCATTGAAGGCGCAGCCCTCCCTCCCAACACCTCTCTTTCTCCGTGTGAGCTTGGCGAAGCCTGCCGGAGAACCTGCACAAATTGCACCACGCGTCGTGCTGCCATTGGAGTTGTCTTCCTCAACCTCTCCTTCATCCTTGCTGGATCAAGGCGGAGGAGACGCCATCGTCCCGTCGTGTGTTGAACACGGAGGTGCTGTCCTTTCAGCACTTTGGTCATCGGTGATCGGAATCACGTTGGGAGCGTCTTCATCATCACCACTCCCTCGAGCGCTTCTGTACTCGATCTACAAGTGGTATGTAGATGCAAACTCTCTCGTGACTCGTTGCTTAGATGAACTCATAGATAGATCTTGGTGAAACCGTAGGAAAATTTTAATTTTCTGCAACGTTCCCCAACAGTGGCATCATGAGCTAGGTTTATCGTAGTTCTCTTTGCACGAGTAGAACACAATTTTGTTGTGGGCGTGGATCTTGTCAACTTACTTGCCGTTACTAGTCGTTTCTTGCTTCCGCGGTATTGTGGGATGAAGCGGCCCGGACCAACCTTACACGTACTCTTACGTGAGACCGGTTCCACCGACTAACATGCACTAGTTGCATAAGGTGGCTGGCGGGTGTCTGTCTCTCCTACTTTAGTTGGAGCGGATTCGATGAACAGGGTCCTTATGAAGGGTAAATAGAAGTTGACAAGATCACGTTGTGGTTATTCGTAGGTAAGAAAACGTTCTTGCTAGAACCCAATTGCAGCCACGTAAAAGATGCAACAACAATTAGAGGACGTCTAACTTGTTTTTGCAGCAATTGTCATGTGACGTGATATGGCCAAGTTGTGATGAATGATGATATATTGTGATGTATGAGATCATGTTCTTGTAATAGGAATCACGACTTGCATGTCGATGAGTATGACAACCGCAGGAGCCATAGGAGTTGTCTTTATTTTGTATGACCTGCGTGTCATTGAAAACGCCATGTAACTCACTTTACTTTATTGCTAAACGCGTTAGCCATAGAAGTAGAAGTAGTCGTTGGCGTGACAACTTCATGAAGACACGATGATGGAGATCATGATGATGGAGATCATGGTGTCATGCAGGGTTTCCCCGGGTAGAAAAAGGAAGGGCCAAAAATTTTTAAAAGGGGGAAAGGGAAAACGGGCCCGGGAACCCCAATGGGTTTATGGGGCAAAGGGGGGCCAATGGGATAGACCCCTTTGGGGGGTTTCCCAATGGCCGGGAGGAAAAATTTTGGGGAAAACCCCCTTTTTTATTAAAGGGGGAAAAAATTGGGGTCGAACCCCCGATTAAACCCCCCGGGCCGGGGCCCCCCGTGCCCGGGTGTTTAAAGGGAAATGAAAACCCCCCTTTTTGGGGGAACCAAACCCTCCCCTTTGGGCCCCAGGGGCCCCGGGGGGCCCCTAAAAGGGGGGAAACCACCCCGGGGGCCCCCCCTTTCCCCAAATCCTGGGTTTGGGAAAACTCAAGGGGGCCTTCCCGGGCCAAACTTTCCCTTCTTCCCCGGGGGGCACCCTGGTTTTCCCCGGAGGGGCCCCGTTTTAAGGGAATGGGAACCCCCAACCCTTTTAACCCCGGGCCCCCCTCCCCATTTTTCCCGTGGTTTTGGGGTTTCCCTCCCCTTTTTAAAAACCCTTGCCCTTGGTGCCCAAAAATTTTTTTCACCTTGGGGTAAAGGGGAGAGATTTTTGTTTGGGCCAAAACCCTTTTAATTTGGTTTTTCCCCCGGTGGGTGGGAAGCCCCCTTACCCATTTCCCTTTTTCCCCTTTAAAGGGTGGGGGTTTGGGGAAACTTGGTGGTCCTTGGGTAAATTTCAAAACTTGGGGAAAAAAAATTTGAAAATTTTAAATTTTCCAAAAGTAAAAAAAGGGTTTTTGACTTTATTAAATGGGTTTTTTTTTTTGGGTAAAGCCCTTTTGGTTTGGGGGGTTTTTAAACTAAAGGGGCTTTTAACCCACTTGGGTTTCCCATTTTAAACCCAAACCAACCAAAAGGGATGGGTAAAACCTTAAAAACATTGGGCCCCCGGGCCCAAAGGTGGGCGGGTCCGGGGCTTATTTGTTGGGAATTATTTAAAAAGGGTTTTATTAAAATTTAAATAAAGGGTTTGAAAAAATCAAAGGGGTTTCCCTGGAAAACGTTCTAAGAACTTAGGGGAAAAAGGTGCCCCAAGAGGAAATTTAAAAACCCCACTTAGGGTAGGGAAGGCCAGGGATTTGAAGTGGGAAAAAAGGATCAAATCCATTTATGGGCTGGGCATCTCGAGTTAAACATTCGCTTGATGAGATGATCAAAGGTAGTTTATGCGATTTATGGAGAAGCCTGCTAAGAAAGTGAGGGAGCTCGAGCATTTCTATATTATATGTAGATGACATACTGATGGGAAATGATATAGAATTTTGGACAGCATTGGCCTACTTGAATAAGTTTTTTCAATGAAGGACCTTGAGAAGTTGTTATATATTAGGCATCAAGATCTATAGAGATAGATCGGCCCTCATAGGTCTTTCACAAAGCACATACCTTGATAAGATTTTGAAAAGTTCAAATGGATCAGTCCAAGAAAGGGTTCTTGCCAGATTAAGGTGTGAGATTGAGCTCAGCTCAATGCCCACCACCAAAAGATAAAGAAGAGATGAGTGTCATCCCCATGCCTCAGCCATAGGATCTATTATGTATGCCATGCGGTACCGACTGATTAAACCTTGCCGTAAGTTTGGTAGGAAGGTACCAAAGTAATCCCGCAAGGAACACCGGACAGGGTCAAGAATATCCCAGACCGAAAAGGACAAAGGACATGTTTCGTTATGGAGGTGACGAAGAGCCTGTCAGAAGGGTTGCCGACGCTTAGCTTCACAGATCCGATGACTCTAAGTCACAAACCGGATACGTATATGTTGAATGGTGGAGCAAGGCTGGAGCCAAGCGAGCCGGGGGATCTACATGTGAAGCGGAGTAATGGCAGCCCGAGGCAGCGATGAAGCAATTTGGGTGAAGGAGTTCACCCACCTAGGTCATACCAAGCGCGGGCCGATCAAACTTTCCGTGACAACACCGAGCTATTGCACTTGCCAAGGAGCCTGTTTCACAAGAAGACCAGACATCAAGGCCGCTCAACTCCATCCGTGAAAATGTTCGATGGAGACATAGAAATTTTAAAGTGCATACGGATCTGAATGTCGCAGATCCGCTGACTAAACCTCTTCCGGGCAAAACATGATCAACACCTAACTCGGGTGTTCGATTCATCACAATGTAAACTAGATTATTGACTTGTGGTGGAGACTGTTGGAAATATGCCCTAGAGGCAATAATAAAAGCATTATTATTATTTTTGTTCATGATAATTGTCTTTATTCATGCTATAACGTATTATCCGGAAATCGTAATACACGGTGAATACATAGACTACAATACGCCCTAGTAGCCTCTAGTTGACTAGCTCTTGGTCAACAGATAGTCATGGTTTCGACTATGGACATCGGATGTCATTGATAACGGATCACGCCATTAAGAATGAGGATGGACAAGACCCAACCTAAGCATAGCACAAGATCGTAGTTCGTTTTGCTAGAGCTTTTCCAATGTCAAGTATTCTTCCTTAGACCATGAGATCGTGCAAGAACCGAGGGAGTGCTTTGGTGTATCAAACCACAACGAATCGGGTGACTATGGTACTGGTATCTAAAGTGACCATTGGGTTGACACGGATCGAGATGGATTTGTCACCCCGACACGGAGAGGTATCACCCCCACTCAATGCATCATCATAATGAGCTCAAAGGCAAGTGTCCGTCACGGATCATGCATTAGACGAAAAGTGACTTGGGTAACGAACTAAACGAGGTATTGGGATACCGACGATCGAAGTCTCCAAGAACATACCGTCACAAAGGGAATAGAAACGGGTTGCTTGAACCCTTGACATCGTGGTTCATCCGATGACAACATCGAGGAGATGGGAGCCAAATGGGTATCCGACCCGCTGTTGGTTATTGACTTGAGGGTCTTTATGTTCCAGATGTCTCCCAACCCGTAGGGTCTAACACTTAAGGTTCGGACGCTAGGTTAATAGGAAGACAAGTATGTGATTACCAATGTTGTTCGAGTCCATGAGATCCCTGACGTCACGAGGAGTTCCAATGGTCCGGAGGTAAAGATTTATATATGGAAAGTGGTTAAACGGACGTTTCGGGGTATACTGATGTACGGGCCACCGGAGAGTTCCGAGGTCCACTGAGGCCACCTCCGGGGGCCACATGGGCTTGGGGGAGGGCCAGCCCCTGGTGGCTGGGGCGCCTCCCCACCCAGGCCCATGGCTAGGGTTGGGGGAAGGGGAAACCCCAGGGGGGCCCTTTTGGGGGCAAGCCACCCCTTCCTCCTCCCCTTGGCCGCCCCTAGGGTTTTCCCAGAGGCCGCCCCCTGCCCCTCCTCCATAAATAGAGGGTGGGGAGGCTGCAACACCATTGAAGGCGAGCCCTCCCTCCCCAACCCCTTTTCCGTGAGCCCGGCCCCCGGGAACTCCTGCAAATTGCACCACGCCGTGGTGCCATTGGTTGTCTTCCTCAACCCTCCTTCATCCTTGCTGGATCAAGACGGAGGAGACGCCATCGCCCGCACGGTGTTGAACACGGAGGTTGTCCTTTCAGACTTTGGTCATCGGTGATCGGAATCACGCTGGGAACGCTTCATCATCACCACCCCTAACGCCTGCACTCGATCTACAAGTGGTATGTAGATGCAAACCTCTCGTGACTCGCTTTTAGATGAACTCATAGATAGATCTTGGTGAAACCGAGGAAAATTTTAATTTTCCGCAACGCTCCCCAACATGATCATGTTTTTGTAACCGAAATTATTTGAAACCCAGGAGCCATATGGTTGTCGCTTATTGTATGAAATGCAAGCTCCGTAATTGCTTTTATTTTATCACTTAACTTAGCGATAGTCGTGAGAAGCAAAATGGCAAAACCAAAACGATGCTAATGGAGATCAAGGTGTCGCCCGGTGACGAAGGTGATTTACGGTTGTTTTGGAGATGGAGTTCACAAGGCAAAGATGATGGCCAATCATATCACTTATATTGATTGATGTGATGTTTATCCTTTATGCATCTTATTTGCTTTGATTGATGGTAGCATTATAAGATGATCTCTCACTAATTATCAAGAAGTGTTTTCCCCGAGTATGCACCAAGGAAAGTTCTTCATCGGACACAAGTGATGACGGGTGTGATAGGCTCATTTCAAATACAACCAAAGGTAAAAACAATTGCAAACGCGAATACCAAGGGTTAAACTTGACGGCCCAGATATATAGATATGGCCTCGGAACAGGAGACCAAAAGGTTCCAAAGATGAATCATATAGTAGATATGATCAACATAGGATGTTCACCATTGAAAAACTACTCCATCTCACGGATGATCGGACATGGTTTAGTTGATTTGGATCACGGGATCACTTAGATGACTAGAGAGATGCCCTGCCTAAGGGGAGTTCTTGGCAATATGATTAATTGAACTTAAATTTATCATGAACTTAGTCCCGTAGTATTTTGCAAATTATGTTGTGACAATAGCCCCATTGTTGTTTCTTTATATGTTTATTTTGATATGTCCTAGAGAAAATTTGGGAAAGATGATAGTAGCAATGACGGATTTGGATCCTGATCTGAGATTTATCCTCATTGTTGACAAAGAATTATGTCCTTAATGGACCGCTAGGTGAGTAATTCCACAAGGGGAGGTGATGGCACGTTAAGAACGCTTTGGCTAGCTCAATATGATGACTACTTGATAGTTTAGTGCACCATGCTTAACCGGCTTAGTGTAGCCACCGGACCCAATGGATTCTACGCCTGTGTCAAAGGTCATCCCGGATCGATGCCACACCACAAAGCATTTCAAGGATTTATAGCAAAGTAGCAACACACACTTATTACATCGATGTCCACAAGGGAACGAATAAAAATATGGCTTAAGGCCATCTAATAATAACAGCGAAGGCTTGGAAGATAAGCGAGTCCATCAACTCCAAACGGCATCACCGAGATAGAACCACCACCTAACACCTTACTCGTCGTTCTAAAAGTCTGCAACGTGAAAAGTTGCAGTCAAAACGGTCAAGACATGGAATATGCTGCAATGTAATACATAAAGAGCAATGAACTAATGCCTATACTACATGCATATTTGGCTGGTGGTAAAGCTCACTACATTTGCATAAAGCTGATTTTTCCCTACATCAAAGGAATAATTTTATTTAACTATCATGGTGGTTGTTAAACATTGAAGATGGTTGACAAGATCTCAATCCCAATTAAAAAGTACTCATCAAAACCCAATAACTTTTATTTGAAGTAACATGTTGAGATTCACATGATAATCAAATACCGGATACTCAAATCGTCCATAACCGGGACACGGCTAATCATGATTAGTTTATACACTCGAGAGGTTTGCGACTTTTCCCCAAAGACTGACGCCCGCTTATTCTCGATCACAGGGTGTTTGAGAAACGGATGACCGAGACATAGTCTTTCGTTACGCTTAGCACCTTACATGTGGGTAGACCGCATCAACCTACATCCCCTACATCAGCTAGCCTACCCGTAAGAGATCGCACAACTTAGTCAACTACGCCGAGCCCATAATTGGCTTGTGGCTGACACGGAAGTTTCCAGCTTGAAAATCTTATGATCCCTTAGAGCCCGGTGGCGGTCCAAGAAATACGAAGTCTCGATAAAACCAGTGCCTCAATCCACCGATGTGGTTAGGTTGCCACCTTAAATAAACCATTAATTAGCAATCCACATCCTCATGGATATTCATCACCCAATCCACGCCTACTAGCATAGCATGGCATGAACAAGCAAACGAGAAGTAACTCCCAAGGTTTCATAAGTAAAACAGGATAGGTACTACCTCAATCTACTTCCCAAACCCACAATTTAATTAGATCCTAATCATGCAAGTGTTTATGAATAGATCTAATGCATAAAACCGGTAGTAGAAGGATTCAGTGTACTTGCCTTGCCGATGATCCGCGAGTCCTAGAGATTCAAGTAACAAGCCGCCCGTGATCTAACGCAAAACAACAAGCATACAATAAGTACTCATCTAATGCAGGGAAATCTTAATAAAAGATCTAACCAGATAGTTCAACTTAAGAACCTGTTGCAAAAGAATCAATCAAACAAACTCCGAAAGTCGAAATCGGAGAGAAACTTCTGTTAGCGATCCGAATTAGGTCAAAATTTACAGTGGCAAAACTTGTGAAAGTAGGGTAGTGAACGGCGTTTTCAAGCATTAAACCTGTGCACTTGAATCACCCGATTCGATAAACGAAGCGGAAATAAAACAATTTTGAAAATCAGATTCAAATCAAATCGTAAAATAACGATTAATTCGATTAAACAAAAACGCATTAACGAGTTAAAAGTTAACGCTTGTTAACAAATCTAATTAACGTTTACCAAAAACGAACGTGATGAACGCCGTAAATAAGAAAACCAAAAAAATAAAACCAATCTAGTTTTTTTAAAAACAACATATATTTTTTTTTAAAAACCGACGGTTCGGGAAGAAACCAATCGGGCGGGCGGTGGTCTACCTCCGTGATCCCGGAGGGCGCCCGGCCTGGGAAGAGGGCGGCGGGCGGGCGCCGAGGGCGGCGGGTTCCGGCGGGCGGGGGAATGGCGTGCTGGCTCCAGGGCGTCGGCGGGCTGCCGAGGCGGGGGTGCTCCCGGCGGCATGGGAGAGAGGGGCCGGGGTATTTAAGGAGGAGGGGGCCTGCTTTGGGGGGCGAGGGGAGTGGGCGGGCCCGGGCGGGGGGCGCCGCCCCGAGCGGACTCGGCGCCAGGGAGGAGGAGAGGAGGTGGGCCGAGGCGGCGGGCCGGGTCGGGCTGGCGCCGCCGGGCCTCGGTCCAGAAGGTTAAATAAAACTTAAAACAAAACAAATAAATAAATATCAAATGAACTCCAAATTAATTAAAACAAATTTTCCTCCTCCTAAAATTGAATCAACAAAATGAACTTTAAAACAAAATACATAAAAAAATATTTTAAATGCTCATTTTTGCCTAAGCAAAATAAATTCAAAACCCAAATTTGGTTTATTTATAACATCTTCATTTTTCCTAATTGTTTGGGAAAGTCATATTATTCCCTCTCAAGATATTTTTATAGGAAAAACTTTATGAAGATAATTAAATAATACCAATGATCCTGTTTCCAAAATTTGAGAGATCCCAAATATGAAAATTATGAAATCCAATCCTCTCCGAGGGTCCTTGAGTTATGTGGAAATTTCTAGGATCGGAAAATGCGAAAATATGGTATGCATGATGATCTATCATAACATTCCAAATTGAAAATTTGGGATGTTACAAACCTACTCCCTTAAGATGAATCTCACTTCGAGATTCGGTTGGCTAGAAAATAGGTGAGGTGGTCCTGCCAAAACTTCCTCTTTCCTGTGGCTTCATCCTCGCAGTGGTGGCTCCAATCGAACTTTGCAAAACTTGATAACCTTGCACGGGTAACTCACGCATAATCGAGAATCTTAACTCGTTTTCCTCATATGTCAAGTCATCCTTCAACTAATTGCCTCCAGGCATAATCGTCTCTTAACGGCACCTCTCGCATCTCCGGGTGACATTTCTTCAATCGAGAAACATGGAATACATCATGAACTCGACAAGTTTTCCGCGTCCAACTTATACGCTAACTTCTCCCATGCGCTGCAAAAATCTTATATGGTCCAACAAACGGGTGCTAACTTTCTTTATCCAAACGTCACCTCAAGGGATACTAGATATACTTTTCTCCAACTTCGCATCTAATCGCTTTGGCGCGAATCGGCATAGTTTTTCCGGTTCGGACTGGCTACCTTGAGCCCGCCTCAATCAACTTAACTTTCTGTTCGATTCTTTAATCAAATCTGGTCCAAACAACCGACGATCTCCGGGCCATTCCCATGACAACGTGTCTCTGACCTTCTTCCATACAAGGCCTCGAAGGTGCCATCTTTAAACTGGTTTGTAATCGTTATTGTAGGAAAACTCGCATACGGCAAATTGTCATCCCAACTAGATCCATAATCTAGTGCACAAGCTCTCAAAGATGTCCTCTAAAATCTGATTGACTCTCTCGGCTCCATCGGTCTCAGGTGGAAAGCTGTGCTGAACTCCAATCGGGTTCCCAATGTTTCGTGTAACCGGTTCCAAAATTTCGGTAAACGGGTTCCCGTTCGATATTATGCTCCTTGGAATTCGTAAACACACACCTGGTCATGTAAATCTTTGCCAACTTAGCATCGCTATAGGTAGTCTTGATCGAATGAAATGGGCTACCTTGGTCAAACGGTCGACTATGACCCAAATCGAGTCATATCCCGAACGGGTCTTTGGCAACCTGTGATGAAATCCATGCCTAGTTTATCCCACTTCCATTCGGTATCGCAATGGTTGTAATAACTCGCCGCTTCGATGTTCCGCCTTTACTTTATGACACATACGTAAATCGCTACATACCCGCAATATCCTCTTCTTCATTCCGGGTCCACCGTAAAATATTCTTCAAATCCAAATACATCTTAGTATTTTCGGGTGAATCGAATAGGTGAATCATGGGCTTTTGTAAAATCAACTTCCGATCTTCGGTCATTGGGCACATAAACACGCCTTCAAACCATAGGTATCGTGTTTCCCCTCACGAAATCCTTTAGCTTTTCCTTTTTCATTTTCCTTTATAGAGGCAACTTCCTTATCTCGCCTTTTGGGCTTCTCCGATTTTCTCCATCGCGTCGAATGAATCTCCAATGCTGCTACATAGCCTCGACTATTTCCAAACATAGCTCTCTCCAAGGTCCTCATTAACTCATTGGGTATTACCCATCATTAGGGTATCGACGGGCTCTTACGGCTCAATGCGCGTCGCTATGACATTAGCCTTCCGGGTGATAATGCAACTCATATCATAATCCTTGATTAGCTCTAACCATCTCCTTTGTCTGAGATTCAATTCTTCTGGGTGAAGATACTTCAAACTCTTGTGATCCGTATATACTCACAATGATTTCCAATGAGAAAATGTCTCCACGCCTTCAAGGCATGCACAACGGTCTGTAACTCCAAATCATGAGTGGTATAATTCAACTCATGGGGCTTAAGTTGTCGTGAAGCATACTAAACAACTCTTCCTTCATAAGCATCGCTCCAAGTCCTCGACGTGAAGCGCCGCAATACACCTCATAATCCTTAGTTTGATCCGCAATATCAAACCGTGAGGTAACCAATCTTTTCTTCAACTCCTGAAAACTTGCCTCACAGTCCTCACCATATGAATTTGTTTCCCTTCTTCAATTCTGTCATAGGCTTTGCAACCTTGAGAAATTCTCAATGAATCTTCGGTAGTATCCTCGCGAGTCCAAGGAAACTTCAATCTCTCCAACTGTCGTTGGTGCTTCCCACTTGTTACGGTCTCAACCTTTGTGGGGTCAATGCTATTCCTTCTCCGGATATAACATGTCCGAGAAATCCAACTTCCTTAGCCAAACTCACATTTGCTGAACTTGGCATACAACTGGTGTTCCTCGCCCAAAACCAATCGCAAATGTTCCTTGTGTTCCTCTTCATTCTTCGAGAAAATCAAAATGTCATCAATGAACACCACGATCTAACTTATCCAAAAACTCCATAAACACTTTGTTCATCGTGTTCATGAAATAGGCTGGCGTTAGTCAGTCCAAATGACATAACGGTATACCCATAGTCCATATCTCGTGGTAAACGCTGTCTTGGGTATGTCTTGCTCCCTAATCTTCAATCGATGGTACCGATCGCAAGTCGATCTTAGAAAACACTTTGCTCCTTGCAAGCGTATCAAACAGATCATTTATCATAGGTAGTGGGTACTTGTTCTTGATTGTTACTTCATTCAATCCACGGTAATCAACAACCATCCTCAACGATCCATCCTTCTTCTCCACCAATAAACGGGTGATCCCCAAGGTGAAGAACTTGGGCGTAATAAAGCCTTTATCCAATAGTTCCTTAATCTGCTTCTTGATTTCCGCCAAACTTTATGGCATCCTCAGACGGTCGCTTGATATCGGGCCTGTTCCCTCGCAACAACTCGATCAAAAACTCAATGTCTCTATCCGCGGCATTCCCGCAACTCTTCCGGAAATACATCAGATAATCCTTCACCATCGGTACTTCTTCCTGCACTCACCCTTTAAGCAATTAACTTGTGCTTCTCGCTCGTGCCGTGATACATACTTAATCCTTCTTCCTTCCGTGTGGTGAGCAAATTGACCGTGTGGTACAATCTATGTTTCCTCCATACTTTGATAACCAATCCATTCCTAATATCACATCCAACTTGGGATTCCAAAACTATTAGGTCTGAGGGGAAAACATAGTGTCCAACTTAGTGGCAATGATCACACCATTTACTAGCCATGTACTGCCTCCGGTGAGGTTACTAGCATGGTGACCTAAGGGCTTGGGTTGGTAACTGTACTTATCCACAAATCCCTTGATATGTATGAATGCGATGCACCAAGATCAAAAAGAACAACCGCAGAAAAGACTTAACCAAAACTTACCGACATCTGATCGGGCTGATCTTCAACCTCCTCCACATCAATGTGGTTCACTTGTCCCTGTTGAAAGGGTTGGGCTTCTTTCCGAGCTTCCATTGCCATTTCCATTCGCCTTCGGCAGTCATTTGCATAATGCCCAGCCTTGCGGCACTTAAAGCAAGTAATGTGACTGGTCTACCTTGGATGGTGTAGATGGGTTGGTGCGGTTCTGTCGTTGCTTCCTCCATTCCCATTCCCATTCTTGGTGCCATTATGGTTATGCTAATTACCTCCATGGGTATGCTGAAACTGAATTCCTGATTTAGGGTATAACGAGGCTTCACTGGCTCCGAGTTATACTTCCCTTGTCCATACTTCCGCTATGTTCTCAATTTGTTGCTGCTCCTTCAATCATGAGAGCTCGGTCTACTAACTCCCGGTAGTTGTTGAAACTTGCTACCATCAACGCATGTGAACTCATCATTCAGTCCTTCTAGAAACTTCTCCTGCTTAGTCGATCCGTAGTAACGCTATCCGGGGCATAACGTGCTAGTTTGCTAAAGTCATCCACATATCGCCAACGGTCCTTCCTCCTTGAAGTTGCTAAACTCACGCTTCTTCATGGCCATGGCTCACCAAACATGGGCGAGGAAAGCTTGTTGAACCGGTCCCATGAATGTTCACGGGTAAGTGGCTGTGAAATTCTCCCACCATGCTGCGGGTCCTTCTGTTGATGTGCTGCAAACTTCACTCTTTCACCATCCGTGCATCCGCAGAGTCAGCTCCCTTCCTATCTTATGGAGCCACCATCTACAATTGGCTCGGTCATCGAATACACCGCGGTTCATCTAAGGAAACGAGTCGATGATCCGCAGTGGTGGTGGTGTGGGGTTGTTGTTGTTGTTGTTGTTCTGCACCAATGTTTGAATCTGGTATTCCTGCTGGATCAATTGGTGATTCTCGCGGAAAACGAATCCGGTCGCGCCCGAGGCATCTCAAGGGTTTAGAAAAGAAGAGAAATAGAATAGAATGAGGTCTAAGGGGAATCACTACCCAAATGCACATGAGAAAATGCACAAAATCACTTCATTCAATCAAACAAGGGCTTACAACGATCTAACTATCGCAAAAGTGCGGTACTATAATGTTACATGGAGGAATACTACTAATATGTGGGGACTTCTACTAATTTGAACCGTGGAAGACTCCATGATGTCCGCTCCACTTCGCCTTCAAAATCGGGTTCACTTGGATCCGAATCTGAGTCGCAATGTTGATGTAGTCGATTTGATGCTCGCATACTGGTCTTCATTCCCGAGTGCCAACTTCTTCTTGAGTTCTTCGATCTCGCATTTAAGATCGTTATTGTGTCTTGCCGAGCTACGATCTCGCCCATGTAGTCCTTTGCGAGTCTTTAGTTCTCCTTCCAATTGATGATCCTTTCCTTCGCCTCGCAACTCCAACATGTCATTGAACATTTGATTCTCCCGGCGAATGTGTTGATTTAACTCCTGGATGAAAGCTGCAATGGACCTATCCTTCTTGGTGTTGACGACGCCCGCTTGTCGCCTCGGCGTCGAATCTGGTAGATGGTGTCCTTGAGATCTTCTTGATAAACTTCTCCAATGCGCCCCATGGTGATGTGAGCTGCCATGTCTCCTGCACTCCAAGTTGGTGCATGAAAACACTATCTATTGGCTTGGTGATTGGGGCGAATGTCCTTCCGAACGTGAGCATGAATCTTCCACTCTTCGCAGAGTGGCGTGAAAGTCCGTGAAGCTTGGTAATCCAATTTCGTACTTAGTAACTTCCTTCAAGTGAAATCCAAAAGGTGTGCCTTCATCCGTTGGGTGTACTTGATCTTCAAGTCCGCATCCTAAAGAGTAGAAAAGATGAGGAGTTAGAAATGAGAAGAGAGAGTGATCTATGCCTTTAACTTAGTGGTCGGTCCACGGTCAGCAGTGCTCGACACTATTCTCTGAGCTACCGCACAATGGATCTAGCGCGTGCTCAAGGTCATCCCGATCAAGAATGCGTACACCACCAAGATTTCAAGGATTTATAGCAGAGTAGCAATCACACACTTATTACATCGATGTCCACAAGGAACTGAATAAAAATATGGCTTAAGGCCATCTAATAATAACAGCGAAGGCTTGGAAGATAAGCGAGTCCATCAACTCCAACGGCATCATCGAGCATAGAACCACACTAACACCTTACTGTCGTTCTAAAAGTCTCGCAACGTGAAAAGTTGCAGCCCAAACGGGTCAAGACATGGAATATGCCGCAATGTAACACATAAAGAGCAATGAACTAATGCCTATACTACATGCATATTTGGTGGTGGTAAAGCTCACGTTACATTTGCATAAAGCTGATTTTTCCTACATCAAAGGAATAATTTTATTTAACTATCATGGTGGTTGTTAAACATTGAAGATGGTTGACAGCATCCTCAATCCCAATTAAAAAGTACTCATCAAAACCCAATAACTTTTATTTGAAGTAACATGTTGAGATTCACATGATAATCAAATACCGGATACTCAAATCGTCCATAACCGGGACACGGCTAATCATGATTAGTTTATACACTCGCAGAGGTTTGCACTTTTCCCATTAAGACTGATCGCTCCGCTTGATTCTCGCACTATGGTGTTTGAGAAACGGATGACCGAGACATAGTCTTTCGTGCTTAGCACCTTACATGTGGGTAGACCGACAACCTACATCCCCTACATCAGCTAGCCTACCCGTAAGAGATCGCACAACTTAGTCAACTACGCCAGAGCCATAATTGGCTTGTGGCTGCACACGGAAGTTCCGTTGAAAAATCTTATGATCCCTAGAGCCCTGTGGCGGTCCAAGAAATACAGAAGTCCTGATAGAAACCAGGTGCCTCAATCCACCCAGAGTGTGTTAGGTTCCAAAAAAAAATTC